>JAQJVK010000007.1:7877583-7927583 GCA_035578135.1 Flexamia atlantica | reverse complement strand
GATGGGCGCAGCCATTTTGGATCGAAAAACGCGCGAAAGTTCAGAACACATGGTCACACGGGGCGCTGCCATGATGCCAAAAGCGTACCAAAACACACGTGGTCGAAAATAGTTAGGTTAGAACACGTGGTCACATGGGTGCTGGCAAGAGAAATAATCAGATTGACCTTTTTGACCCTCCAGAGATAAATATGCCAATCAAAGACACTTATACACAATAATAACTAAGACCGGACAACAGCGTCTTGGTCGTGTGGTCAGTGCGAAAGCACACCAACTCGGAGACCGGGGTTCGAATCCCGGCAACAGCGGTAACATTTTTATAACACCATCTGGTAGCGAACAATCAAACTACACATTCCCACATGGACGCCGCCATCTTGATGACGTCTACAGCCCGGAGAAAAGGCGGTAAAATTCAAAAAGCGCGCCAAAACACACGTGGTCGGAAAAAAGTTAGGTTAGAACACGTGCTCTCGTGGGCGCCGCCATCTTGATGACGTCAAATACCCACCAAAACACACGTGGACGCCGCCATCTTGATGACGTCACCGATCACGTGGTCAATCACGTGAAAGGTCAAGCTCAAGGTCTTGATGACGTCAAATTCCCGCCAAAACACACGTGGGCGCCGCCATCTTGATGACGTCACCGATCACGTGGTCGGTCACGTGGATAACGTCACCGATCACGTGGTCAATCACGTGATCAAGCTCAAGGTCATTTTGTGCCCAAGTGCCAGCAGGACTACTGTTATACCCTTTAATGAGCGTTATATGTTATGCAACAAAATCGTCTTTCTAGGCTTTGCCATAAATTGAGCGTTATATGCTATGAGATTGTAGACTATGAGACGCCACGGTCGGTAGTATATAGGACCCTTCTCTCCAAAGTCCGAAATAAATACAGAAATAACTTTTTCCCAATCTTGTTTTTTTTATTCGTCAATTGCGCTTTCCGAAATTGCAGGGTACTTTTCCACCTCATATATGAAATGTTCTATATTAACATTATCGTCCATGAGCCTTTGCATACATCTTTTTGCTCTTTTGCAGAATATTTTTCCTTCTTCTTTTAGTGAAATTCCCGTATAGGGAAGAACCTATTACCGTAGGTCTCATGATAAGACCTAAGCCCCAGACCATGAAGACTTTTCATTTTACGGCCCCCATAAGCAAAAAACACCATTCGTTCGAATTTATATATGTAAATTCGAATATACATATGCATATCTCATACATATGTACGTTATGTAAATAAATAAATAAATAAATGTGTGTATATATATATATATATATATATATATATATATATTCGAACGAATGGTGTTTCCTGCTTCTGGTGGCCCCAAAACGAAAAGTTACCATGGTCTCGGGCTTAGGTCTTACCATGAGACCTACGGTAATAGCTTCTTCCCTATAGGGGAAATTCGATAAAATTGATAAATATAAACCATTTTTATTGCTCCATGGACTCTTCATCCCACCTGATGTATTTTCCCTTGATAGCTGTAGATTACAAACAGCTGTTATGATTACTTCATTTGTTTACACTTTCCTTGTTTATTTTCGTTGCTATCACGGCAACCCATAAGGCCAATGTTAACATTTTACAACTTTAAAATTCGATTTATTACATTATTAGATTTTCTCTGACCAAGTTATCTGCATAAAAGAAGTTTTTGAGTCATAAATTACTTATTTCCAGACTTTGAAGGAAATCCTCGGAGCCGTTTTAGAGATAATTGTGCAAGCATACAAGCACGATGCAAGCACGATAACATTACTCATATAAGAGTATAGGATTGGGTATAAGAGTATAGAATGAGTATGCAGGTTTTCAGCCATGGAAATGTAAAAATAGGGTATTTTAGGCCATAATCCAGTATATTTCAACTAGATGAAGCCACATACAAAGTTTTATCAATATACGTTAAGAAATAAGGAAGATGTAGGATTTTTTTATTTCCCATAAGCATAACATGGGAAATGAGTATGCAGGTTTGCTGCCATAAAAATGGAAATATCGGGGATTTTAGACTATAATGCATTAGATCTCATCTAAATGAAGCCACAAACCAAGTTTTATTAAGATATGTTGTGAAATAAGCGAGATATAGAATTTTACTTATTTCCAATGAGGTTAACATAGGGACAACGTACTGTGTTTCCCACTTTCAATATCTCGGTACCAATGGACAGTGAGCAATGATTCAAGATACTAAATTGTTTGTTTTGACGAGCTGAATTCAATGGTGCGAAACAAAATTGGATTATTTTAATTTTTATATGTGAAAAGCCCAAAAAACCCATTTTTGGGGGGGTTTACCCCCCTTCAACCCCCCTTCTAGTGGTCCGATCGGGCTGGTTTTCGAACTCATCCGAATAATGACTACTTTACACACCTGTGCCAAATTTAATTTCGATCGGACCATTTTTGCGAGCGCTATCGTGCGAACACACACACACACACACACACACACACACACACACACACACACACACACACACACACACACACACACACACACACACACACACACACACACACTAACATACACACACACACACACACACACACACACACACACACACACACACACACACACACACACACACACACACACACACACACACACACACACACACACACACACACACACACACACACACACACACACACACACACACACACACACACACACACACACACACACACACATATATATATATATATATATATATAGAAATTTTAACGAATTGTGTTTTTTGCTTCTGAGGGCCCCAAAACTAAAAGTTATCATGGTCTTGGGCTTAGGTCTTACCATGAGACCTACGGTAATAGCTTCTTCCCTATAGGAGAAATTCGCAAATTTCTCAAAAACGGCTCAAACGATTTAAAAAGATTTCATAGTTTTTAGTGCTTAAGTTGACAAACAAAATGACACCACCTGCATGTCGGTAAAAATTCTGGTTCAGAAGTTATGGGGGTTTAAGTGTGAAAAATTTAATATTTTTCAAATTTCACAAAATATGTAACTTGTAAAAAAATATACTTGCAACCATTAAATTCCTCTTGAAAAACTAAATAATCCAGTATTTTGAATCATTAGTTTACATGAACTGGTTGCGGAGATAATTGATATTTTAGTTTGGCCGTACACGCAGTACGTTGTTCAATGTTATTCTTATGGAACATATTTAAAAACCGATATCTCCGCTATTTACCAACCGATTTTGATAACATTTAGTATGTATTTGTGTGATAAGTAATTGTTGATTTGTTTTATTTTACTATATAAGTTTTCTGGTTTGTTTGTGTCAGTTTCGTGAAACTGTTTATTACATTTTATTTATAACTCATATTTTTCTAGATACGACCTCGGACCTAATAACCATTATTCCATTGTTATCGTGAAATGATACTGGAATGTATTATCTCCTTCAAAGCCTCTTCAGTCACCTTGTTGAGTTAATATCTGAGGAAAAACTAAAGAAACTTTATTTCGAAAGTATTTATAATGATTCGCAGTAGGTATTGTAACTGAGTTTATAAACCCGATATTACGTCTCGCTTGGTACAACGCTGAGGGAAATTAAATTAAGGAAATAAAAGAAGGAAGTGAGAAAACTTATTTTATGTTTGAGAACGCATGAATAATTTAATCGTAGAAGTCTCTTCTTTTCGTTTTTAGTATCTATACTTATAGAACAGGGTTTTTTTTCTAAATATGAATTGAAAGAAATTATCATTAAAGATAAAAATGATTGCCTTAGTTATCCTGAATACCAGTTTTATCAGCTGTTAAAAACTTGAGATGAAACACCTTTTCTATCCCATTATTTCCCTTTTTAATCCTATAGACTATTGTAAAATTCTCGTTCATCCTACCCTGTGCTTACGAACTAGCATTTTTTGTCAAGTATATTTTTTAGCTTTTTGATTTTTTTCTTGTTATTAGTTAATTCTTGGCTATGTATTTGTTCTTCTAGCCTGTATGTATTTGTTCATACAGACGCATGTGTAACTGACGTATTCCATTCAACTTCCCAATGAGCTAAAAACTTGAAATTTGGCACGAACATTCCTTGGATGGTCAAACCCCCAGGGAAAAGTCTCAAAACAAAACATTTCCTCCCCCAACCCCCACCCGCCAAAGGGGGGAAAACTTGAATTTCAAAAAAGTACTTTTCTTTTTTGGGCTATAGCGGCTAAAGTAGAAGTCTTATCTAAAAACGTCGATCACTTAAAATTCAATTCCATACAATTGTTAATTTTCACTTTATTTTATGTTTTTTTCTGTATTTGTTAATTTTTTACCGAGATACCTTATTTTTTAGATGGAGATGGTAAATTTGACCATTCAGGTTTGTCTATGGTCATTTGCCAATGTTAACCCGTTTCAACACCTAAAAAATCCTATAAAGTTGAACTTTCAGTGAATTTATTATTTTCCCCGTGGTTTTAATTTTTTAGCTAATGGATTCTTAAACTGAGAGACCCGATTTTTGTCAAGGGACTAGTCAGTGTTACGATCCACGTTTATACGGAGTCATATCCCAGTTCAAACCCCTTCCAAACCCTAAATACAACCACACTGAGAAAATTTGCATTGCAGAGTTTTCCACCAAGTACTGAATACGTACTCGCCGTACGTAAATAAGGACTTGGCTCACGTAAACTTCTGTTGTGACTGGACCTGGCTCAATGTCTGAGCAGAGTAATTGCCATTAGTACAGACGCAGGATTCGCTGTCCTTCTTTCCGATATTTTACTCTGCAATTACGCTTAAACTGACGTATTTTCACATGTACAGAGGATTTACTGTTATTTTAAGGACAATGACAATAATATGGCGTCATTATTGTTAGTACACGTCACTAGTTTATCCATGATTATACTTTCTGCCTGAAGCCCACTGCATTTACAAAAGGCGTATGGATGACAACTTCAAATTATTTCCATGTGATTTCGGTAGAAGCAGTCAATCTTTAGCTTGTTTTAGTTCGCACTATCATCAAACCTTGTATTTTAATCGAATAAGTATTTTTTAGCCAAATCTTGATTGATTTTTCTAAAGTCCATTAAAATACAACTTCGAGTTTTATAAATTTGGAATTAAAAAACATGTATGTATTTACAAACGTGGTACAAGTTTCAATAATAACTTGGTTTCTATAATACATATTTTAATAATGTTTGTTATCTATTTACTTAATGTTTGTTATCTATTATGAGTAGTACCATTGACAGCAAATACATATAAAGTCAATGGTAGCAAAACACCTATGTCTAATAGAATATTGAATTCCAATTTTTCAAAGTAGAAAATTACTAAAGTAAAGAAAATAAAATCGTTTTATTTGTCACCAGCCATCTATGGATATTGGAAGTTTTATTTTTAAATGAATTGCAAGGACGCATTGATCAGATTTAGTCCTAAGCTTAATTTGATGTGCTCAAAGTTTAAACGAACAAATGATCAAAAAAACAGTAACTGTACTATAGTCAAAATAGTAGTGGTAATAGAAGAAAGAGACGCCACTTAACCCACAATTGGAAAAAGAAATGGCCCAAAATTTTAAAGATTTCGGTCGAATGAGTAGATTTTGGTCAAAGATTTCGGCCAAAATAGGGGTAAAATGAGAAAAAAACGCCAAAATAGCCCAAAATTTTAAAAGATTTTGGTCAAAATGGTTGTGCACCGGCGGGATCAGTTTTTGGCCCGACTTTGCAAAACTGACCGGTGCAAAACTGATCCCGACCTGTACTCTTACTGCATATGTTTTTGTATATGTAATCACTAACTTACTGTAATTACTAACTTATATAATCACTAACTTTTTGTATATGTATCGAGACTAACTGGGTGGATTAGAGCCCGCGCCAGTACATCTACCATGGGTTGACAACCACAGTATTGGGTGCAAGCTCTGATGGAATGTATAAGCTGCTACACTCTGGTGGCGCTATGAGGAACTATGTCGGCTTGCAGTAGATATACTGATTGAACGCAGAAGCTATTACACTCTAGTGGCGCTATGAGGAACTATGTCGGTACCTATCTTTATGTAATGAATATATTAATGTTGTGTATTGTTTACATTCTCTGTGGTTAAGATAGGTTTAATAGTTTTGGAGTTTATTACTAAATTATTCCTTAGAAGTGTAAAACTCTTTTGATGGGTTTTAATATAATAGTGAACATAAAAATTTAAAAGTGTGGTCCGGGAATTGAACCCGGGACGTCTTGCGCCGTAGTCCAAGACGCTAACCACTAGGCTATTACGCCTGAGTGAAAGTCCTATAACATTTTAAAATTTTAACCGAGATTATATATAGACCCACCAAAAAACACTCTCACCATTTCCACACAACATGTAGTCCTGTGATGTTGACTTGTGTTTATCACAGAGTGCTGATAAAAACTAATGTGGGGTATGTTTAACACAGTGTTCTAATAGAAGTAACTTAAAAAAACATTATAAAATAGAACATAAAATGGTCGAATTTATTTGTAAGAAGTGTAATCAAATATTTAGTGATATAAAATCATTAAAACTTCACATGATCTCTGATCACTTGTAAAAATTGCAACAAAGTTATTAAACGCAATAAACAAAGACACTTATCTCGTTGTGATAAGAGGGAAAAGATGTGTTTATCACAGAGTGCTGATAAAAACCAATGTAGGTTATGTTCAATGCAGTGTTGTAATAGAAGTAACTTAAAAAAAACATTATAAAATAAAACATAAAATGGTTGTATTTATTTGTAAGAAGTGTAATCAAATATTTAGTGATATAAAATCATTAAAACTTCACATGATCTTTGATCATGACACTTGTAAAAATTGCAACAAAGTTATTAAATGTCATAAACAAAGACATTTATCCCGTTGTGATAAGAGTATATATAAATTATTTAAATTTAATGGAGAGTCAGTTGACAGGGAATTATTAAATACTCTAATATCATGCCCTCTGCCTATTAAATGGATACTATTGCGATGAATTAAATTTGTTAAATATATTGTGCATGAGGGTGGTGAAACTGTTGTTGAGAAGGATTGTGAAGCTAATTTTCGAAGCTTAACTAATTTAACAATCGAGACAACACAAATAAAAGAGCAAATTGATGATTCTCTTTTGAAAATTGAAAATTCAATTACAAAATCTAGTGCAGAGGGATCAGGATGGGTTTATGACCATACTAAACTATGGGAATTGCATGTGTATAAATATTTACCACTCTTGCCAAAATCACACATCCCAACTCCAAAGGAATTAAAATCAAAACATGCAATTTTAAATATAAAACATAAAGATAATAAATGCTTTCTCTGGAGTATTTTAGCCGCTATCTATCCAAAAAATAGTGCTGAGGAACATGCAAGTAGGGTTTCTAATTATCTCTGCTATGAAAATCAGTTAAATATGAAAAATATACATTATCCAGTAAAATTATCTGACATAGACAAGTTTGAGAGACAGAATGAAATTAGTGTCAATGTTTTTGGGGTTGAAGGGAAGCTAATTTATCCATTAAGAATTACAAAGGAAATTAAAAAAAACTCCATGTAAACCTCTTGTTATTACAGAGAGGTCGTGTTACACACTATTGTTTGATTCGTTATTTCAATAAACTTTTGCTACGAACTACCAAAAATAATAATACTAAATTCTATTGCTACTTATGTTTGCAGAGATTTTATAATAAAGACAGATTAAATACTCATTTGAAATATTGCAATAACTTTAATCCTCAAAGAATAGAAATGTCTGAAAATAAAATATTAAAATTTACCAATTATAAATTCGAAATTAAAGTGCCTTATGTGATATATGCCGATTTTGAGTGTTTTATAAATGTAGAAAATGAACATATACCGAGTGGATTTTCATTTGTAGTAGTTTAGGATTATAGAATAATCCATGAAGAATTGTACAGTGGAGATAGTGTTGTTGATATGTTTTTAAATAAATTATTAAATATGTATGAGCATATTAAACAACAAATGGAAATAATATTTCCTATTAATATGTCTTTAGATCAAGAATTGGCCTATCAAAATGCTACTCACTGTCATATATGCCATGGTATTTTAGATGAAAATAAAGTAAGAGATCATGACCACTCAATTAAATATAATAACTTTAGGGGAGCAGCTCATAATTCCTGCACTTGAAATTACCAGAAAACAAAGAAAATCCCTTTAATATTCCATAAGCTTAAAAATTATGATGGACACTTGATAATGCAACATTTAGGAAAACTTAAAAATCATAAAACAAACGTAATCGCGAAAGATATGGAAAAATATATCTCGATTTCTATAGATGATTTAGTATTTCTGGATTCTTATAATTTCCTGTCTTTTTCATTGGATAAATTAGCTTCTAATCTAAATAGTTTCCGATTTGTACATCATCCTCTATTACAATGCAAAGGTGTGTTTCCATATGAATATATGACAGGTCCCACAAAATTTTTAGAAACACAACTTCCTCCAATAGAAGCCTTTTACAGCTCATTAACTAAAGAGCATATTTCAGAACAAGAATATGAACATGCAAAAACAGTGTGGAGGGAATTTAATATACAAAATTTAAAACAATATCATGATTTATATTTGGAAACCGATGTTTTATTGTTAGCTGATGTATTTGAGACATTCAGGGAGTTGTGTGTTAGTGATTATCAAATTGATCCCTGTCATACATACTCTCTCACCGGTTTAACCTGGGAGGCATGTTTAAGGAAGACAAGAGTACAACTAGAACTGTTACAAGATATTAATAAGCACTTATTTATAGAAAGTGCCATTCGAGGTGGCATTTCTATGATATCAACCCGTTTTGCCCAGAGTAATAGTAAATATATGGGGGAGCATTATAACCCTAAAAAAGATAATATATATTTAATTTATTTAGACTGTAATTCATTGTATAGCACAGCGATGTGTGAGCCCTTACCAGTGGGCGAATTTAACTGGGTATCATTAGAGATGTACAAATCGGAAACACGAGATAATTATGGGTTTATTTTAGAGGTTGACTTAGAATATCCTAAAAACCTACATGATTTACACAATGACTATCCCTTGGCACCAGAGAAGATGAATGGGAAGTCAATTCCCAATTTAAAAATAAAAATAATTATATCCTTCATTACAAAACTTTACAAAAATATGAAACATTAGGTTTGATAGTAACGAAATATCATAGGATTCTTAAATTTAAACAGTCAACATGGATGGCACCATACATTAATTTTAATATAGAAAAACGAAAGTGTGCAAGAAACGATTTTGAAAAGGACTTTTATAAATTATCAAACAACAGCTTATTTGGAAGAACAACAATGAATAAAAGGAAATTTCGTGATATACACCTTGTTGATGAGTCAAAGTTGCCAAAATATGTTACAAAGCCAAGGTTTGATTGTAGTAAGAAATTTTAAATGATTTACATGCTGTGCATTTAGATAAACTAATTGTTAAATTGGATAAGCCAATATATTTAGGCATGACGATTTTGGATATAAGTAAAGTAATAATGTATGATTTTCACTATAATTACATGTCAAAATTTAAACATAAAAAGTTGCTTATGACTGATACTGATAGTTTATTCTATGCTATTTACATAGATGATTTTTATAAGGAAATTGAAGATGACCTGTATTATTTTGACACTTCAGGATATCATAAAAATCATTTCTTATAATCAGATAAAAAAAAGAAATGGGCAAGTTTAAAGACGAGATGAATGGAGATATATTGTATGACTATTGTGGATTACGACCAAAATTATATTCATATATCCCATTACAATAGATAAATAATCGAGATTCAAGTTTAGAAGTTAAAAAGGCCAAAGGCTTAGAGAAGGCAACTGAAAACTATTTTTTACGACATCAGCATTACTTAAACTGCCTGATTACGGGAGAAGACCACTACGAAAAAGTCACAAGAATCCAGTCCAGTAGCCATAAATTAAAGACTGTTACAATGTATAAAAAAGTACTATCTTACAATGATGATAAAAGATATATATTAGCAGATTCTGTCAGCACCCTTGCATTGCGTCACTATAGAATAAATCAATCATAAATCTGTATTTTCCACTATTTTTCCCTCTCTCCTTATCTATATTAAAAAATGCATATTTTGATTTGTCCCAACACTGGTGGCATAGGTTTCTAAACTGTTTAAATGTGAAATCATTTCCCACATGATTATTGTAAATATGTTTTAAATTTAAATCGTCTTGTTTAAACAATATTAAAAGGTTTAAATTGTCTCTTATATATTTATCGACTTTACTATATGATTGACATAAGTAAAAACTGTTAATATTTCTATGTCTACCCATAGCAAAAAAGTTACTGATATTTGGACAGTTTATATCGTCGAAAACTATGACAGAATGTGGTTTTACGTCACTTGGTGTAATTACACAGTGAGAAAAAGTGTGTAATTTTACGTCATCTCCACATAAATTAAAAACTTCAATACATTTTTTATATTTTTCCTGTTCTAAATTTTTAGATACTAGATATAAATTGGAGAATTTTATACCTTCTTTTTGCACAATTAAATTATAAATTACAACTGTTTTACCACACCCACTTGGCCAACAGATAATCCAACGTATATTACTAGGAAATAATTCTTGTTTCTTATTATTATTCTCTTTTTCTGTGTATACAATTTTAAATTTCCTCTTTTGTTGAATGAATGACATTTTTTATATTATATAAAATGACAAAGAAAAAGAAGACAACAGGTAAAGGATTATTCTTAAAACCATACAGAGGTCGTGGCTTGTTAAACACTTTGATTGATAAGCTTCCATTTAGTATAACGATTCCAGGTACTAATTACTGCGGGCCAAAAACAGACCTTTCCAAGAACTTACCTGTTAAAAACAAATTAGACTCCTATTGTAAAGAACATGACATATTTTAAGCCAATCACCATGATGTGGCGTCACGAAATAAGGCAGATATGCGATTAGCAGAACAGGCGTGGAGTAGAGTTAAAGCCAAGGATGCTAGCTTAGCTGAGAAAGCCATTGTTTATGCTATTACGAACTTAATGAAAACTAAAGCGAAATTAGGCATGGGATTAAAATTTCCAAATAAAAAATATGGACAACTTCCAACTGTTAGAAGCCGGAAGGGAAATCCCAAAATGTCGCGGTGTATATCTCAAAAATCAACTAAAGAATCAAAGACCTAGGTAAAAGAGTGCGGAATAATTAATTTATATAATAATAAAGGTACTCATTGGACAGCTTACCGTAAAAATAAGAATATTGTGATTTATTTCGACCCATTTGGTATTCAACCTCCAAAAGAGGTAATTAATTATTTCACTCCTTCTAAAATTTACTACACAACAGACCAAATTCAAGATATAAACACTTCTATTTGTGGACAATTATGTTTACTATTTAAAAAAAATTAGTTTATAAAAAAGGATGGATTCATTTACGATTACATTCACAGGGACAGAGGCAGAGTTAAAGTCTGTCTTCTTTCCTCCAATTGAATTGGATGGGGATTATGTAATTGGTTTAGTAGATTTTCAAAGCTATAATTCAATATTTAATGTTAAAAAACCTTTTAATACCTTAACATATTATGAAATAGAGAAATTAGTAACTCCTAATGGCATGATGAGCATAGATAAATTAAATAAAGCTCTAGATGGTAAAATCATTATTAAAGTAACTGATAAGTAAACTCTAACAAAATTTAATGATAAAATTATACCCTATAAGGGTTTAATTCCAAAGTTAAATAGTCATAAGGGTAGTAAAATAACTATTGAGGAAGGCGAAGATATATTTTATTATGCACCAAATCCAAAAATTATAGAAATTCCCGAGGGATCATATGAGGTTAATGATTTAGCTAAAGAAATACATAAATCAATTCCAAGTTTTGTACTAACCGCTGATAATCGAACAATGAAAGCTATAATTGTAAGTCCTTATGCATTTGATTTTACAAAACCATGTTTAGGCAGTATGTTACTGGGATTTAAAGGTTATTCTACACCATTTGTTGCCTTTAAGTCAGTAAATAAAATTAACATAAATAATGTTAATGTAATTAGAGTAAAGTGTAATATCGCAAACGGATCATTTTTAAATGGTGAAAATCACACACCATACACAGCTTTTATCCAGAAGCTCCACCTGGATATAAAATAATTGAAGTCCCCAAAAATATCTTATATTTTCCTGTAAATAAAAAAAACTTTAGACGTAATTAGTATAACATTTGCTGACCAACACGATAGACCCATTGACTTTAATGGTGAAGAGACTACAATTATATGCCACATAAAAAGGATTATAAAAAAAGATATGAGAATTTATAAAAATAAACATAGTATACTTAGTATGCAAAATGCAAGGTTCTTGCAATCAATTGGACTAAAACTAAAATTTGCTATATATAAAAATGAAAACAGATTTTCTAGACGTTACCGGGAAATCCCCATTTGATGATAGTATTGTTAAAATTACAAATCATGCATACGTACCACATAATATTTTAGCTATAAATAATTCAGACGAGATAATTTTAACAATTAACAATCAAGACTTGATCACACTCCCCTGTAAAAGTTATTTATATATAAATGGAGAAAAAGAGAATAAAGATAACGGTCATTTAAATAAATAATGCATTTGCATTTTTATTTGATGAAATTAGGGATGAAGTTGCTGGAAAACAAATTGATTTAGTAAGAAATCCAGTAATTACATGTCTCATGAAAATATTATGCTCTTACAATAAAACCAGTAAATTAACAAATGTAGCATTTGATACAGATGAAAATTTAAAAAATTTCCTTAAAAATGGTAAATTTAGTACGTGTATTCCGTTGGAGTTATTAATGGATGTTTTTGAAGATTTTAATAAAGTTTTAGTGAATTTTAAACAGGAATTAATATTAAAACGGTCTAAAAATGATAATAATTGTATGTTTACAACATCTAATGTACCTTCTTCTGGCACTGCAGACGTACTTCCTAAAATTATACTTAAATCAATTCAATAGGTAATGCCCCATATTACACCATCTGATAGTGAAAAATTACAATTGCAAAAAATGTTATTGCAAAATAAAAATTTACAAATCGCTTTTAGAAGCTTCGAACTCCATCAATACCCCTCATTCCCACAAACCATAAGAAATACTTGGAGTTTAAAAACTTCATCACATCTTGTAAGTCCTAGGTACATTATATTTGGATTTCAAACAGATAGGGATAATAAACCTCGAAAGAGAAGTGATGAGCTTGATCATTGTAAATTAAACAATTTAAAAGTATTCTTAAATTCTGAATACTACCCCTACAATGATCTTAATTTAGATTTCGAGAAGGGTGATGTGTCCAAGGCTTATGAGATGCTTGTTAGATTCAGAGAAAGTTATTATAATACCCTACCAGATCCTATGATCAGTAGAAGTGAATTCATTAAAAAATATCCACTAATTGTTATTGATTGTTCGAGACAAAATGAAGCTATTAAAGAGGGAGTAATTGATATAAAACTAGAGATTGAAACAGATGAAAATGTCCCAGAAAATACTTCAGCTTACTGTCTTGTAATACATGATAAAGTGTTTGAATACAACCCATTGACAAATAAAATAAATAAACTATAGTAAAAAATGAATTTTAATATTCAAAAATAATTAATTAAATGTGCTAATCAAATTAGGAAAAAATACAGAGCATTAAAACGAGGTAAATGTTAGAGGCTGAAGAGAGGTTTTAATCATTTCAACCTTTAATCGAACCATTACAAGAATTAAAAAATATGACTGCTGCTAAAAATTCCATAAATAATGAAATGCAAATAATACCTATATCTTCAATTCCTAAACCACCTCCCATGCCCTCATTACCTAAAACACCCTCTAAAATACCACAACTAATACCAACCACTCCATTAAAATTAGATTTTGGCCTATTGGCATCACAATATTTAGGAAATTATCTTAATAAAAGTAACGTAACAGATACTACATACGGTATTAGGCGTGAGGGAAATAAATTTTATACCGGTGACAAAGAGGTTGAAATTGCTAACGACTACATAACAATGGGAGATAAAATTTTTAAAGGTACAAAAGGTCTTTGGGAATTATTAACCCTCAAACAACCTAAGGAATATTCACAATGTGATTTAAAAACCTATAAAGAAATATTAGAGCTTACAAATGGCCATTTATAAGGTTACAAGTCCGATGCGGCAATACCGAGTAACAAATATCATAAATATACAAATGTAATTAAACCCCTGTTCAACAAAGTTATATCTGGTGAGGGATTAAGAGAAGTAACCGGTAGTAAAATTGACTATATTTATTGGAATGACCCTAATGAGCTTGTAGACAGATTAAAATTACTTTGGTTATCAAGGTAAGCTGGAAATACGGGTGTTGATAACGAAATTAATTGAATTATAGAAGAATTACGTGAAAGTGGAATTATTTATTAAGTTAATTTAATAAAACAAAAAACGTTTTGTTTTTTTATAAAAATATATGTTTATAGATAAATTTTATCGTCTATATAACCCATATTCACAACATTTAGAAGCTAGGAGTGCCCAGCTTCCAAATTTACAATTAATAGAAAATAAATGGGATGCTTTAAATTATAAAATTGTTTCTGTAGAAGACGGTAAATATGATAATGACGTGTCAACTGTCGGGCAAACCTTAATGAGAAAAGGTGATAGCTTTGTACAAGGAAAACGTAAGTATGAGTTTTTAGAATTATCAGATAAAAACTGGAACGCGAAGAAGCATAAAATTAGTAATGTCGAGAAAGCCGATAAGCCAGACGATGTGCCCACATTAGCACAAGTTTTAATAAAAAAAGATAAGCAGTTTGTACAGGGTGATAAAAAATATGAACTTTTAGAATTTTTAGATAATGTTTGGGATGCCAATAAACATAAATTAAGTAATTTAGAAAAAGCAGAAAAAAGCAACGAAGCAGTAACATTAGAACAGATTTTATTAGGGATAAAAATGGTTTTGTACAAGGAAATGAAAAATATGAATTTTTAGAATCAAAAGATAACATGTGGGATTGTAAAAATAAAAAACTTTGTAATTTAAAACCTGGGGAAGATAGGCATGATGCTGTTATTTATTCACAAGTGCCTAGCTTTTATAAACTCCCTGGAACACAAGAATCAAATTGGGGTTTTTATAATAGGAAATTAACAAATGTTAGCCCTGCAATAGATGATCATGATGTAGTAATTAAACAACAAACTATTACTAGTATAGATGCAGATACATTTGATGGAAAACAAAAGAAGCTATCTAATGTTTTACCTGGGAAATTACCTTCAGATGTGGCGATTATGGAACAAATTGTACAGTATTGCGAACGATTGAATCAGTTTGAATATAAAGATAAGAGATTTAAATTTGTAAAATATAATCCGAATATACTTGTTGCTGATCCAAACATTATAAGCGGTGTACGAAAATTAGATGGCACACCTTATTTACCAAAGAGTTATGTTTACAGAAGGAAGAGTGATCACGTATTAGTTAATTCCGACAATAAACCCTTACATGTGGATAGTAATCAATTAAGTAGTAATAAAAATGAGTAAGAGAGATATAGCTTATGAGTTAAATAAGCCTGTAAGAAAGAATTTTCCGAGAAGGTCGTTTAAACTAATAGGTATAAATGAGACTTTGCAAATCGATTTAATAGATATGCAAAAATATTCTAAGTAAAATTCCGGTTATAATTATATTTTAAGCGTTATAGATACGTTTTCTAAAAAAAGCTTATACCGAACCACTTAAAAATAAAACAGGATTAGTGGTCACAGAGGCGATGCGAAAGATATTAAATGATATACCAACAGCAGTCAAAAATATCCAGTCCGACGATGGTAAAGAATTTTTCAATAAACACTTTGCACAATTAATGCGTAAGAATGAAATCAATCACTATCACACATATTCTACGACAAAAGCCGCTATAGTGGAAAGGTTCCAGAGAACATTAAAGACTTGGTTATTTAGGGAGTTTAGTGCACAAGGAAATTATAAATGGTTAGACTTGCTTCCTAAATTAATAAATAAATATAACAATAAAGTACATAGAACAATAGGTATAGAACCTAACCAAGTCAATGCTGACACATCTAAAGATGTACATAAGAAGTTAGTTAAAAAGGTTATAGTTAAAAAGAATAAATTCAAAGTAGGAGATACTGTTTGGATATCTAACTATAAGCACATATTCACCAAGGGTTACATCCCCAACTATACCACGGAATTATTCTCTATAGCAGAGGTGAAAAATACTAGCCCTGTAACTTATATTTTAAAAGACAAAAAAATAATATAATCAAAGGAGGATTTTATGAGCAGGAACTATTGAAAACTAAATATAAAGATTTATATTTAATAGAAAGGGTAATCAGGAGAAAGGGTGACATGGTATATGTAAAGTGGCTCGGATTTCCTAGCAGTGAGAATTCTTGGGTAAATATAAAGGATGTGATTAATTATAGGGCTAAAACCCAGCTATCGAACAATAAAGGCAAAGTTGAAATGATATATGCAAGTTAGTGATTACATATACAAAAACATATGCAGTAAGAGTACAGGTCGAGATCAGTTTTGCACCGGTCAGTTTTGCAAAGTCGGGCCAAAAACTGATCCCGCCGGTGCACAACCATTTTGAGCAAAATCTTTTAATATTTTAGGCTATTTTGGTGTTTCTTTCTCATGTTACCCCTATTTTGGCCGAAATCTTTGACCAAAATCTACTCATTTGACCGAAATCTTTAAAATTTTGGGCCATTTCTTTTTCCAATTGTGGGTTAAGTGGCGTCTCTTTCTTCTATTACCACTACTCAAAATCAATGTTTAAACCCTGCTACGATTTTAATAACTCAGGTATTTTTTGCAAAGATCCCCCAGTGTATTGAATAAGATGAATGGTAAGAAATAGAATGCAGGTCAAGTACAACCTTACATTGATTTGCTGCCACTATTAAAAGCATCAAATTAATTTGTCAGGGCATTAAATTGTCACTTTAGAGAAGTGCCATAAGGCGTAAAACTGCACTTACCACGTCTTCAGATACTATTTAACAACTGTACTCGTCAACAGGCAGCCATAACGCAATGGATATAGCAGTCTTCACCTGAACATACAACTCAAGAAACATCGGGCCTTGGTTAGAACTTTGGATTGGTGACCGCGAGAAGGACTCAGAAATTTGTTTACTGATTATAAGTAAAAAATACCGGTAAATGCAGAGACTAGGCAAGTCGGTGCATATAAATCGGTTGTATTTTACAAGAATAGGAATGTATATTCTGTGATGAACTTCGGTGAAGGCAAAATGAATATTTGAAGCGAATCAAGTATTTTGTAAATGTTTGCCATTGTTATTTCTAAAAAATACTTTTGCCTTACCCCCTGGCTTCACCAACCCGCTCCCGCTCAAATAATTAACCCCCACACCACAACCAGAAACCCCCACCACTAAATCCCCCCCCCCCCGAAGAACAAAATACCATGTGCCAAGAATTTATAAAGAGTTGAATAAACTTTCTCATGAGACTTTTTAATATCCAAACCCCTCCGAGGGACTTTGACCTTTTAGATTTAACCCCCTTTCAACTCCCAAAAAGTCCTTAAAAGTTAAACTTTCATTGCAATTTAGGTTTACTCGTGTTTTAATATGTTTCACTTTTTTCTGGCTGAGATACCAAATGTTTGACATTTTCCTAACCCCCAAGCCCCAACGAATTCTCGACTTTTTCCCAACCCCTGGGCCCCACCGACACCCTTTCAACAAAAGATTAACCCCACCCCCTCCACCATAAACCACCCACCAACTACCACCCTTAACAATTACCCCCCCTCGCTCACTAATGACCCTAACCAAACACTACAACGATAAATTTTGCCGAGGATTTGAAAGGAGTTTATTCGTTTTATATTGTGACTTTTCAATAGTTACCCCTGCTTAGGGGTGAAATCCCACAGGGGGCCTGGGGTCGGAGACCCCAGCCAGCGAAAGGTGAGTCATTTAAATACGACCAGTCAGAGATTAGTTTCAAAGCTACATTGAACATTAAACGTTTGTTTTAAAAAATTTATTTTACTTATACATTTATATCTCAGGTTCAAAGTAAGACTAAATATTACGTTTAGTCTGAAAACACTCATCTAATTGTTGGATTTATTTGAACCATTGATTATGTTAATCCGACTGTTGGAAAAAGAGCTAAGCCTATCCAAAGATCGTATATACAACTTCCAAATTATACTACTTTTGTTTTGAGTTTCTTATATCTCCGGTTTTAATCACATTATAAAGTTTGTATCGACTAAATACAGTAATATTTCTTAAATTTTTCTTTGGGTTCGTATAGACTATGATGAGTAGTGTAAGTGGACCTGTTCTTTATTTTAATATTCAAACGGGGTCATAGTCTTTACGAACTAGTAATGCAAATGAAACACATATTTAAATTAATATTTTACAAAAGGTTCGTAGAGACTATGACCAGTGGTGTAAATGAACCTTTAATATTTTTATTTTTTATAGGGTCATAGTCACAATGATCCGTAGTGTATTCCTGCGAGACCATTTCTACGAGATCAAATTTCAATAAGATATTAGATATATTTGTTATTGTTCGATTTGAATTAATAAATTACCCTCAGAATTAATCATGAGTAGTTTGCAAAAAGTTTTTGCATTAAGGATGTTACAGATTTCCTGTCGCCACTGCAGTTAGAAGTGCTTCCTTATATATGTATTTGGTTGAACCCAAATTAAGGGGGCGGTCTACCTCAAGTTCCGAGCGCTAAAACAGGGTTTTGTATCTTATTCATTGATCGCTGGATTTTCATATGATTTCCAATATTTTGGTGACATTTTAATAAGGTTATGTTTTTGTAGGTCGCTAAATTTTTAGAATTTTAGAATTTATCCCCTTCATTTAAAGGAATTGTGTAAATCTATCAAAAAAAAGGAGTTTTTTGTTAGATTTTAAAGTCTCATAACTAACAACAGAAACGCTTGATAGGAAAATTAAAAATGTAGAGCTCTATAAAATATTCTGAAGAACATGAACCCACTCTCATTTTTATTAAATCTTAAAAAATAAAGCTTTTGTCGTCCAGATACGAAACGTTTGCAAGCGTACATCAACGCGCTTTAGCCCAATCTTTACAATGTTATTTCGCTCTGTAACGCAGATTTTTCTGTCAGAGTAGACCGCCCCCTTAAACTTCTCTTCCTAAACTTTGCTGGCAATAATTCATTGTGTGGTCACAGAGAAGAATCAAACAGAAGAATCTAATGCTACACTCAGGGGGTGTCGAGCGCTGGCCAACGGGTGTCGAGGACCTAGTTCACCCTTAACGCCGCGAGAGAGCAGTACCGTCGCTGCCCTAGTAACTAGTAACTTAACAGTAACTGTAACTGGATTTGATTTAACTAGTACTTGGGCGAAACGGAAGACCCATTTAAAAGCGACCTCTATTTGATTCTTCTCTGTGGTGTAGTCCAGTACATATCTAAGATACGGGGTTGCCAGGTAAAAGGCCGGGTAGTTGTTTTAGATATGTAGATTTATTTTAGATTTTTACATATGCTGTTAGTGTTGGGCTCATAACGTCAAATTAAAGTTTTCGACTCTTTAGTTCCGCTGCGTGAGACACAGAATGGGCCACTTTTTAGTATTTTTTTTAATCTGAGCATATATATTAAAATCCATATATCCTAGAGAATTCAATCAAAATGCATATTTATAAAAGAGTAAATTTCCTTCAGTTTAAGTGCCTGTACAGCTCTGGAGCTTTGATGGTTCCGGAGATACAGTCATTTAAAGATAAGCAAAATTCATTACTAACCAGGCCGTGGTGGGGAATGAGTATGCAAAACTATTCCGGCGCAGTTTCTCTTTTGAACGTTATTTATCACTACTTGGACATCACAAAAACGCATGTTGCCAGTTCCGGAAGTGGTGCCGTTCCAATATGGCGGCCATCAAAAATGGCGCCCAGTGCGCTCGGACATTGAGCAAGAAAAACCACGATATCTCCGTTATTGTTGGACCAATTTAGATAAAATTTACACCATTTTAAAGAGAAAACCACGGCAATGAAAAGCTATACGGACACTTTTATTAGCACTTTGAGCCAAACATTAGTAAAAGAGATTTGAATATAAATTTATATCAAAAACACCGCAAATAAAATTTTACTTATTATATTAGTGTGAAATTTAACGGGTAACGTAGTGGTAAATAGTAGTATTTATGTATCTAACGTAGTAGTAATAGTGGTAAGTTTACACTATACCAAAAATAGTGTAAATTTTTTTTGGATTTTTTTAAACAAAATGGTTCTGTTTCACTTTGTGCCAGGAATCATCTGGAAACACCGCGAAAACACTATTAAACGGTACATTTAAAAGCCTTTCTAAAACAACTATTCGTCTTTACCATGTGCTTGAGTCAGACATACTCTGCAAACACTTGGAATGTCCATAAGATAATATCATTATGGTTACTTGATTAAAATTAAGATTATATTATTTTCGACAAATTAATATTTAAGACAAATTAATTCGATACTTTTATAACACTCTGGCTTATTAAACTCTTTAATAAAAGAACAAAATAAACCCATACATAACATTGGTCTGTTATTCACCAAGATGATATTAAAAAAAAAAAAAATAGTAATATTTTCTGAATCCTTGAAAATATTTTGTGACCGGAACGGAAATTCTACAGAGAAAAATTTACATATATGCCACTGAAATTATTCATTAAGTAAAACACACCATTCCTGTAAGTAATGGTTAACTTCATGAGTCTTTGTAATGGCTCTGGAAAAAACTATGGGGTTTTGACGGCAGACATGTCAATCTATTTGATTGCCAAACGCATTCATATGAAAACGTTAGAGTTAAGTAATCTTGTGCTTAGGATTGGTACTTTTCATTTGCATATTTGCATAATATGTAGCTTCGATGTTTTGGACAGTTCCTCGAAGGCAGTGGCATTGAAACAGTTGTGGTGGATGCAGGAATATATGGCGAAAACACCTTTAAGTCTATTCTAAACGGTTTTCACTACAACAGAGCTGTGAGAGCTCACAAGCTACTGTATGAAGCACTGACATTTATTCATTTGTCAGAATTCCTAAAATCATCTAAGACATCAAATCAAATCAAATCAAAATCAAATTTATTTCCAAGAAAATACTGACAAAAAATACACTTATACATCACAGGAAAAAAAATCTCACATAGGTCATATAAAAGACCTATCAGGTTTTAGAGACTCTATTCCCGAAAGAAGAGCTTGAAATATTAAGGGAAAGAATTGCCAGTAACGACTGTGAGACATTTTGAGATGCATACAAAAAGTGAGGCATCACTGTTCAGTGAACTAAAAGAGGCCGAGTTTTTCACTAAATTTGAAGAGTTTTTGAAAAGTAAGGAATATAATGAAGAAACTGCGTCCTTTTACATGACGTATTGGGAGATGGTGGAAATTATCTTGGACTCTAGTAAAGCTGTCTTCAACCTCCACCTATCTTCAGTGCGAAGGATGTTACCATTCTTTTTTTCGATGAACCACAATTAGTACGCTAGAGATGTAATGTTATATCTGAATGATATACTTCATCTCCCGGACGAAGTCGAAAAGGATTTGAGAAAAGGCATGTTCACAGTCAAACGGACAAAAGGAAAATTTAATGCAGTTGGTTGAAGACGCTAATAAAAGTGGATCCTTCTCCATCCTGTAAAGAATTCTATATACAATGTGTTCACAAGATTTTGTGAAACCAATAACTATCCCACAGGAGATGAGTCGGATGGACTGTCTCACAGCGAGTGGAGTTTATCGAGAATAAGCAGAGATGAAGCCGACTGCCGAAGTTTAACTGAGCAACTAATGGATAATTTTTTTTTCAGAAAAGGACGACATCCTTCCTTTACATAACATCTCCAATGGAAAGATTATGGATCAAAGTGTTTCTTTGAATATTTTAACATTGAAAGAACGGGGCGAAGAAATGTTTATAGCAACTGACTTGTTTTGAAGAAAAATAGAAAAGCGTATTTGAAAAAATGAAAAGGACACATTTTGAGAATTTTTCTTATAGCAAAACACTTAAATATTGTAATGGAAGCTCGTCAGCAGAAACTGAAGTGATATGAAGAAACTAAAAGAAGCTTTGAGTCTTCAAAAAACTATAACTCTCACAGTTGAACGAGAGAATGATTCAAGATCTTTATTTGCACACGAACTTCTTGACTACCCCAGAGCCTTAGTGGACAAGATGGACTGATGAAAAAGCCGGCAAAGCACACTCTTGTAAATGCTATTGAAAGTGAAATATGTTGTGTTGGTGATTTTAGAACCATGTTATGTTTACCTTCTAAATTGATCCATATTGTTGATGGAATGTCTGCAGTTTTTATTGTACAGTCATCTAAATACAGCACATTCGTTGAGTTTTCAAAGTATTTTTTTCAACTACATTACCTCATTCTATGCAAACTCGCATGTCGAAAGGATGGACCTAGTTTTGGAAGGATACGACGACATTTCAATAAAACACATGGAATCTGAGAGACGAGCGAAATGCTCTGATTTTAAAGAGTTAAAGATAGTTGGGCCAAACACCAAAATACCAGGTACAATTAAAAAAACTTTGTAAGTAACCCCAAAAACAAACAGAATATTGTTACCTTTTTGTGCCAGTATGCATGTGAATTTGTGATGTTAAGCTGAAATAAGCAACTTTTTATGTCAGGGGGTTTACAAGATTCGTGTTTCAAAGTGGAGAAGGATTTGGTAAAAGAAGTATGTCTAACCACCTGGAAGCTGACACAAGAATATCTGCGTGAAATATGTGACGCAGCTAAACCTGGTGCTCAATTTGTGAATCACAGTTCAGATACGGATTTATCTATTCTAGGAATACACTTTTGGCAAAAACTTGAAATAATCGGCTGTGCGGGACTTTGAATGAAAATTGTTTCAATTCCGAATTTTAGGGTGTCATCTAGTCTCAAAATCACTAGGTACTAATATATCCCAAATTCTTTCAGCTTTACGTGCTTACACAAGCAGCGACACTACAAGCAAAGTCTATACAAAGCCTGTTATTGCCTTCTAACTTGCTAAATAATACTCTGTGCAGCATGCTCTCAAACCTTTAGGCAATGTAAAGATTTTGAGAATTGATCAAGCTGTTGCTTTAAAAGAAGTATTTTTCAAATTAGTTAATAAACCGGGCCAGACTCTAGATGAAACTCGATTCAATATCCTCTCCCGATCCTCAGGAATTGATGTAAATTTGTACCAAGTGCCCTGTACATCTGACGCTCTACATCAACGTGCACTTCGAGCTTCAGCACAAATCTACAATTGGATTAATGCTTTCAAACCACTTTATGAACCTATCGATTTTACCAAGTATGGGTACAAACGGGAAAATAGTTTCCTTGTTCCACATTACCAAACAAAATATGCTATCCCAACATACCTCATTGTTCCTTAAAAATGTAAATGCAAATTACTTAAGTGTTATTGCAAGAAACATGGAATAAATTGCATTAAAATGTGTTTATGTGATCAAAACACATGTAAAAATTTCTAACTTGTAGACTCTTAGTGTGGCTATAAATATATTTGTCTAACAGTTTTTTGTATTTTCTATGTATAATCAAATCGACAAAAGACAGTGTCAGGCTTGTTTCATTATATTGTCCTATATTGCTAAGGTAAAAATATAAAAACCGTTTCAAAGGAGAAAAATTAATTATTTCACTTGAAGAACAGCAGAATTAGATACATTAGATACATTAGCTGAAATGGCGACCTACCCAGGTAGGTATTTTAAGCCAAGTATGAATGACAGAAAAAACAGCTCGACCTAGAAGTAATTGTAATATAAATTAAAATGGTTGTTTCTTAATGGAAAAAATGCGATAAACACGATGGATCATAGTCTACTCATGTTCGACCCTGGGTTTAGCCGCCATCTTGAAAAATAGGCGGCCATCTTGGTTTTTATGCAAACATTTACTAAATCCTCTACTGTATAGAAACCAATTAACCTAAAAGGTCAACTTTTATACAAAATTGTTTCCAGTGAACCAGGCTTTCATATAAATACATCTATATCTGATTACTTATTTATTTCTTAGAAATATAGTAACTTAAACTTTAAAATTTGCAAAAAAATTTTTGTATTGTTACAGTTATTATGAATTTATACATTAAAATTTACATTTTGTTTTTGAACCACCATATTCATTTTAAAGAGAGAAAAATTTGCTACAGATTCAGTCTGTTGGTATGGCCTTCCAGCCATTTTAGAGTGGAACGGGTGCGAACTAAATATTTCTTTTCAGGATTTAACAGGACAGGTAGACCATAGTATAGATCTATAATGTTACAATCTATCAAACTTCTGACCTCTAGGACAATTGCAATATAAAGGTTATTTAATGTACCTAGATGAAAAATGTACGATAAACACGATGAAACATAGTCTACTCATGTGCGACCCTGGGTGTAGCCGCAGTCTTGAAAAATAGGCGGCCATCTTGGATTTTATGCAATCATTTACTAAATCCTCTACTGTATAGAAACTAATTAACCTAAAAGGTCAAACTTTTTACTAAAATGTTCCCAGTGAACCAGGCTTTCATTTAAATACATATATATCTTATTACTTATTCATTTCTTAGAAAAATAGTAACTGAAACCTTAAAATTTGCAAAAACAGTTTTTGTACTTTTACAGTTTTTTTGAATTTATACATTAAAATTTAGTTTTTTTTAGAACCACGATATTCATTTTAAAGAGAGAAACATTTGCTACAGAATCAGTCTGTTGATACGGTCTTACAACCATTAGATAGTGGAACGGGGGGCGAACTAAATATTTCTTTTCAGGACTTAACAGGACAGTCAGACCATAGTATAGATCTATAATGTTACAATCTATCAAACTTCTGACCACTATAAAGTTAATTTAATGTACCTAGATAAAAAGAGTGCAATTAACACATAGTCTACTCATGTGCGACCCCGGATTGAGCAGCCATCTTGAGAAAAAGGCCGCCATATAGATATGTTTGGTAAATGTTAAATCTTCGTGGTAATAAAGTTCTTGTTAAAGTGTAAATTTGTATTTGTATTGTTGAAGTTGTTTTAAGTTAATTTAGTATTAATAACTATATTACTATACAAACTAAACAGGCAAATTTGGTGGTTTCCATACAATGGAGGATTTAGAAAAATCTTGCATGATATCAAATATGGCGGCCTGATTCTCAAGATGGCGGCTCAACCCGGGGTCGCACATGAGTAGACTATGTTCCATCGTGTTAATTGCACTCTTTTCATTTAGGTACAGTAAATTAACTTTATATTGCGACTGTCCTAGGGGTCAGATGTTTGATAGATTGTAACATTATAGATCTATACTGTGGTCTAACTGTCCTGATAAGTCCTGAAAAGAAATATTTAGTTCGCCCCCGTTCCACTATAAAATGGCTGTAAGACCATACGAACAGACTGTTTCTGTAGCAAATTTTTCTCTCCTTAAAATGAATATGGTGGTTCAAAAACTAAAATTAAGTTTTAATGTATAAATTCATGAAAACTGTGAAAGTACAACAAATTTTTTGCAAATTTTAAAGTTTCAGTTGCTGTTTTTCTAAGAAATGAATAAGTAATCAGATATATATGTATTTAAATGAAAGCCTGGTTCATATGGAACATTTTAGTAAAAAACTTGATCTTTTAGGTTAATTGGTTTCTATACAGTAGAGGGTTTAGTAAATGTTTGCATAAAATCCCAGATGGCCGCCTATTTTTCAAGATGGCGGCTACACCCAGGGTCGTACATGAGTAGACTATGTTTCATCGTGTTTATCGTACATTTTTCATCTAGGTACATTAAATTAACTTTATATTGCAATTGCCCTAGTGGTCAGAAGTTTGATAGATTGTAACATTATAGATCTATACTATGGTCTACCTGTCCTGTTAAATCCTGAAAAGAAATATTTAGTTCGCACCCGTTCCACTCTAAAATGGCTGGAAGGCCATACCAACAGACTGAATCTGTAGCAAATTTTTCTCTCTTTAAAATGAATATGGTGGTTCAAAAACAAAATGTAAATTTTAATGTATAAATTCATAATAACCGTAACAATACAACAAATCTTTTGCAAATTTTAAAGTTTAAGTTACTATATTTCAAAGAAATAAATAAGTAATCAGATATAGATGTATTTATATGAAAGCCTGGTTCACTGGGAACAATTTGGTAAAAAAGTTGACCTTTTAGGTTAATTGGTTTGTATACAGTAGAAGATTTAGTAAATGTTTGTATAAAATCCAAGATGGCCGCCTATTTTTCAAGACGGCGGCTTAACCCAGGGTCGTACATGAGTAGACTATGTTCCATCGTGTTTATCGCATTTTTTCCACTAAGAACAACCAAACTACAACCATTCCAATTTATATTACAATTACTTCTAGGTATAAACCTATTTTTACTCGACTACTATATGACATTTTTTGATTGTTTTGACCTAAGGAACGTGCACACGGAGTTTTTGAAATTTGTTCATACACATCACAATCACAGTATCACAATCACAATCTTTAGAATATTCAAATAATACCCATATCCACAACACTAGATTCAGGAATAATTTTGCACAACATAGGTTAGCATTTTATGAGAAGAAACCTCTATACTCAGGACTAAAGATTTTTCAAAATTTGCCAGTTTTAATTCAACAAC
Source organism: Flexamia atlantica (assembly GCA_035578135.1). Lineage (NCBI taxonomy): Eukaryota > Metazoa > Arthropoda > Insecta > Hemiptera > Cicadellidae > Flexamia > Flexamia atlantica. The sequence goes on along the minus strand of JAQJVK010000007.1, from coordinate 7,900,693 downwards.
AAAATGATTTGTTCAAGTTTAGGAGCAACCTAATTTTTTTTTTTCATTACAACAAGCTTTCTATTCATTGGAAGGGTTTTTCTCTTTTTCAGCACAGCATTAGGGAAAGAAAGCCCCCCTTAACATGTCAAGCCTACTAACTGCTACTAACAATTCTACCATCAAAATATGAATATAGTGTCCCGGTTTCAACGGGCACTTTTTGACAACTTCAACGCCGCAGCGGCCAAACGGATTCAATAATACACTGAAAGAAATCACTACGGTGTTTTCAGCTAAACGGTCTGGCTAAAAGTTTTCTGGGTAAATTACATTTATTATAAGAAAATCAGCTTGATTTTATGATAGTAATAGTAACTCATGATGGTGATTTACCTAAACTATTTTGGCAAAGTGCACTATTGCTATTTTAATGAAGCGTTCAATAATATCAACAAAACAAGTTGTTGAAACACATAGAAAAAATAGCTACTTTAATTAAATTAAGGACAGCTGTGAGAGTACGTCTTTTTCAACAAGAATAGTGCAGCTGTAGTGGTAAAATAGTAATATTCATTTGAAAACGTGCCTTAAAGAAAACTATTTCACATGAACAAGTCTGAAATGTTGAGAAATATTTATACTTAAAATAACAATAGGTCAGTATAAAAATAACTAACAGCAGTGGCGAATTTTGTATAAGTTAAATGTGTTTTGCTTACATGGCGAAGTGAAATTTAACCGAGCACGAAGACGTTTTGGCTAGAAGTTGAGGTAAAACTGCCACACTTTCTGGCTGAAGTAGTGCAAAGGAGGAATTAACCGAGAATTAGTTAAAAGTATAGCTTAAACAGCTACTACACCAACATGACTGAAGTGCGTAGTGACAGAGACACAAGGGCCTCTGAGTCAGTTGCGTCACAGCAGCCTTCAGAGTAATTCCGCGACCGCGCAACAATAACATTTAGGCAGGGCGATCTCGTGATTGAGTGAAACGTTTATCCTGAAAAACTGTGGAATGTTTAAGGTGGGTCTTGACGAAACGTCGGGAATAATAAGAGTGCAGTGTAAGAAGAAATCCTGTGTGTGGTGTAAGTGTTGTGTGGTCGATTGCACCGTGTTCATAAGTGTGTTCTTGACATGAGGAGTCGTAATGCAATCTATTTTAAACGTTCAAGGTAGAAATAAGAGCACAACCCAAGATCAGTGCTAAAATAGAAATAAAAATAGAAATAAGGTAATGTGTTTTAGCTTCTTTAATTTAATTGATTTGAATTTAGTATAATTCTTACTTTTCAAAGTATGTATTCTAACGCTGATTCTAACATGTTTTAAAATTAGTGAACGTGTTAAGACACAACACCCTGTGTATAAAGAAAGTGGACCTGGAATATTATTTTTGTCGATTATTCTTATGAATGATACGATATGTAAAGTATGAAGTTGTAATAAAATGTTTGATTGACTTTACGCACAAATGTCTATTATTTATTTTCCTCCTTGAAAGTATTACTTATTGCCTTGTCAACTTGTAAAAGTGTATTAAATTCAAAAAATGGGGTGATTTTCTTCGTCAAGGTCAGTAATACCTCAGCAGACAGTTCAAGTCCTAGTTTATTCAGTAATTGGTAGTCATTAATTGAGCTTTATTATCTCTGTACAGAATCCCAATTACAACAAAATGGTTATTATATTATTCCATTATATTAAAGCGGGTTTAGTCTTGAAATATATTTTTTATTTAAAATACATGCTCTTAGCATAACTTTTCTTTAAGCTTTGAAATTCCATTTTGTATAAATTATTCCTCATGAGAGGTGAACTATTCATACTTAAAATAGTAATAAGTATAAATACAACAGCCTAACAATCTAATAAGGACTGTCAATAAACGTTCAGGTGATTTACCTAGACTGTCTGGCTGTTCCTGCCATAATCTGGCTGGGACAGCCTCACTTTCTTTGGCTCACTGAGCTTTTTCTGCTAAACACACAGCTGGAATTGAAACATTTCTAACTGAAACAGCTACTGTCTGGCTGGGTGGTCTAAAACATGCTGAAGTTTCTGCCAGATTCTGGCTGGGAAAGCCTTGCTCATTTAGCATTTTCAGTTAAACTTTTAGCTGGAAAGGCTACAAATTATAACTGAATCAGCCGAACCAATCCATTATTATAGCTAGATACATCTGGCAAAATCACTTAAAAAGTTCAATTGTTTTAGCTCTTTTCAGTTAGACAAAAATGAGTAGCTATTTTAGCCAAACTTTTAACTGTCCTAATTTTAGACATTCAGTTTGGCTAAAATTAATCAATTTCTAACAGAAACTACCATAATTTTCTTTCAGTGTAGGTACAAGGTAGGTTTCGGGAGAAAGTTTCGAAACACCCAGTTTAATCGATATTTGGACAAGGACTTAGGTATTCTAAACTAAAAAATAATAAAATTGCGCTTTCTAAATCTGCAGCCTGGGCAACATTCTTACAACATGCATAAATGGAATATATCACAGCAATCCTCGATTAGTTGCCATCACCGCACATGTTAATCTCAAGGAGGCGACCGAGATTTATATCCAGCAATTTACGGTTCACGAATATAGTAGCTGTAATTTATCCTGTGATAAATAGCTGAATCCCAACACGACGTTGCGTTCAAGGAAACTTGAAAATTACAAGACCGCGACACGTCCCTGATGCTCTTATATTTTTTAATTCTGATTTCTGTTTTTATTTTAAAAGGTTTATAAAGTGGTTAGCAGAATTAATATCGATTTGAAAGCTGAAATGCTCAAATATTGTTTAGTATTGAAGTCATTTATTTATCCATTTCAATACCAAAATGTTACTGATATAAAATATTTGCTAAAGGAATTAATAATTCCTTCTAAAACTAGCACGTCTTTTTAGAGTTGGATGTAGATAATAGTAGTTTATGCAGCGATTGTATAATGAATGCCTTTAAGCCACGAGTGAGATGTAAGTTAGAACACGAGCGAAGCGAGTGTTCTAAATATCTCACGAGTGGCTTAAAGGCATAATACAATCGTTGCATACACTATTTTATCTACGACCAACAATATACGACAAAATTTCCCCCGAAGTTAAACAAAACTCATGACTTTTACTAACGATGGAATAGGTCAACTAAAATTTGAGGTTAGGCAAATAAGCAGACCGAACCATGAATTGTTGTGGAACAATCAGCTGATGGGATAAGTAAACTCAAACATGAATCGTAATGCAACAATCAGCTGATGTGCGATTTGCGTAATTGTTATTATGACACTACTTCCGTCAAATGCCGAGCTCTCATTGGTCTAGAACCAGTACTCTAAAGTGACTCCAGTACTCTAAAGTCGTCATTAGAGTACTGCTTGGTTTTTGGTGTTTTAATGTATATCATTATAATGTTTATTGCAATACCATAATTGGTGCTTATTGCAATGGTCGTAGATAAAAACGTCTTACAACACTTACAAAATATACTTACATATAATGAATTTGCATACAAGATGATAAATATACATCGTAAGAGAAATGAAAATTCTAAAAATAAAATAACACTCCAATAATTATTTCCCTCTTTAAAACATATAAGCTTGAATCTTTTCATCGGTCATTCAACCAATTCCTAGTTTAAATTCCTTTCTCTCTGTGGGACAATGCCTATTGTCCCCCCCTCATATCAAGTACCATCAATTTTTTTCTTCCTACAGATAAAAATTATTCTAAGTCTACCAACGAGAAGCTGACCCAGGGGCTGCATGGAAGAGGGGATCCATGAGGAGGACAGAAGGTCAAATCAGTCCAGCGCAGAAGACCCAACGATAAATATGTTTTTTCGTGAAAGTTAAGTGCGGGAGTGGGCCTAAAGGCCACCATGGGCAATTTCGTAAAGGTGCAGTGATAGTGAAAGTGAAATACTGGATATGCCTATCGCCAAGTATTTGTTTAAAGTTCATTTTTAGCATCTTGGCATTAATTAGATCTGTTCTCTAAAAGGCCATGGAGGTCCTATCTAAAAAGAGATATTTACAATTACTTAATTTCATCAACAGAACCAAGAGGAGGCAACAAACAAAACCACACATACGAAAATAAACATCAGGAACAACTAAACCAACCCTATAAAAAATTCAAATTAAAACCAACCCAAAAAACTAACGGATTTGGTTGACATTTCTTGACAGCTGTCGAAATTATTTTAGGGTTATTTTATTTTTTTAATTTTTATTTCTCCTAAAAAAAAATGTTGAAAATTGGAAAATGAGAACCTATGTAACCAGCGTTTTACTAACAAATTGAAATTACAAATACAGGGTGAATCGTCTTAGCCAACTACAGTACAACATATTGTAGACGAACGGCTGACATATAACGACGAAATAAAAACTTTACCCCTCCACTCCTTATACATAAGGAATAACATAAAAATTATTTTAATATTTTTACGATACAGAGTACTCCAAAATCTTGTGGTTATTGAAATTAATCGTATATATTTTAAAATAAACCTTACAAGAAATAATGTTTAAAACTTATTTCAGAACGTAGATCAGTTGTATTATGTCATGTTATAAATCATTTTAAAGTTCTAAACTAGAAGAGCAATTTAGGGAAAAGAGAACTCCCTTATTTTATTAATTACAAAATGACGGCCATTTTCATGATAAATAATGGTATTTCAGGGATACCCTGTATCTTGAAATAATTAATTTTTTTGTTATGTTTGAAAAGCTATTTATTTATTTATTATTTTTGTAAATTATGTTTTAAGTTGATATACAATATGTCAATATTCAGACATTTAGAATTTTTGATTTTAAACTTCATACCAATACCAATATTTTTGTGTTGGTAGGCCTGAAAATGTAAAATTTAAAATGGCAGCGTGTGTCAAATAGCACATAATCTTAAAACTCTTGTAAAGACTCACAACTTACCTTCTCTCTTTGATATTTTTAAAACTACAAATTCGTTGTTCTTAGTGTTAAAGAAAAAACTCCATTTTCGTCCATAAAGCCTATGTTAAACTAGCAGTAATCAAGATTAATTGATGCAAATTTAAATGACCTGATTTCTGCATATTTAACATGGGCTTTATATAGAAAAACGGAGTTTTTTGTTTGTTTATACCTACAAAACCACCGAACACATAGGCGATATGTTTAAGACTTTCTAGTCTATGCAGGATCTGTAAAATTATATACTACTTGACATTTGCTGCTATGTCAAGTTTTATGTATTCACGGTTACTAACATAAAAAGGTAAAATGTAAGGAAGAAGTTTAAAACATCTACAGTATGTTTTTTTTAACTGTGCAACCATAGGGATCTTGTAAACAGTACATCCTATAGTAAACTTGAAATAGGGAAAATTCCCTTGTTTTTAAAGAGGTTTAAAAATAAGTATATACAATTTTTGTAAATGGCCGCCATTTACAATATGGCGAAAAACTTTGATATTTCAGTTTACAAGATCCCAATGGTGGCACAGTTAAAAAACACCCTATATGTTGTATATCAAGATGAAGCTGAGTTTACAAGCGTTAAGAATTTTCAAATACTTCAAATTTGTTTATACTTAGAATCACATTTCAACACAATTTAAGTGACACATGAAAATGTTTTATTTCCTCCATAAGAATAACATGGGGAAAGAGTATGCAGGTCTGCGGCCACAGGTATGCAAAAAATCTGGCGGTTTTTCAAGCAATATCCAGTGGATCTGAACCTGTAAGAAGGCCTAGCCAAACCAAAATTTGGCCTGAATCAAAATTAGCCAAGCCTAGCCAAGACCTAACCTTGCCCTTGGCCTGGCCTTGGGCTTGGCCTTGATACCAAGCTTTAACAATATATGATGTGGAATAAGCAAATAATAGAATTTTTCTTTTTTCCATAAGGATAACGTAGGGGCAGTGTACTGTGTTTACCGCTTTCCGTATCTCGGTAACCAATGGACATAAAGCAATTATTCAAAAATCTAGATTGTTTTTTTTAGCTGAATTCGATAATGCAAACAAACATATGATTTTTTTTCTTTTTAAAAATATCAAAAACCTATTAAGGTCTGTACCGAATTTCATAAAAAAATATACCAATATCGTGTTAAGACATATTTGTTCTGTTTTATCCAGATTATATATATATATATATATATACATCTGGGGACCGAGCTTCGCTCGGGGGGAAACAGTAACATTTTCAAATATACACGTTCATATTGCTCCCCACAATGACAATTTACTTTGCAATTTGATTTATTGAGGTTTAAAGTTTGTTAAGTTATTGAATTTATACGGTCTTCGTTTTCTAACCGATGCTCTCATTGCTCGTTTCAGTGGCCAAGCGCTGTGACGCACATTGTTGTATATCTCAACGGTGTCCTCATATATCGCTCGACACTGCCATTCGTTAACTGATTACAATATCACAGAAAATTCAAATCATACGATCTTATTTCACAAATAACTAGAATAAATATCACAAATTATATAAAATTTTCTTATCATCTACATTTTTAAGTACAACCTAAGTTTTTGGTTGATTGAGTTGAATATTATCCCGTTTTTTCCCTTGGCGACATTAGATAATATGATCCTTGACTTAAAAAATAAAGTTAAACTTGTTCTTTGTAGATCTTTGAGAATTTGCTTATCCCTGTTTCATAAATCGTATTTGCAAACTTTAGGAAACATCATACTAATCTAAATTTAGTTAATCTAAAGCATCAAAACACCTTTATGTAAATAAATACATGTTGTTGCTTTGATATTATTTATTTCTAATTGACCTAAAACACAGCACTTGACTGTTTAGGAATTTTAGATGGAGATAGTACTCCATTAGCAATCTGTACTAAGTTGTATTTTCTCTGTTGTATTCCACTCTTCTGGAAAAATTGCTATAAAGGTTGAAAGTGGCTTGTTTATGAATAGCTGGATGATTCTTTTGTTTACTCTTTATTTATTATTCTGTAACCATCACGGCAACTTACATGACACCATGTTAAAATTTTTAAACTTTTAATTTTACTTTTAAAAACGTTTTACGTTTCCACAGCATTCTAATGTATATTAGATGAGATATAATGTATATTAGTCTAAAGTCCCAGATATTTACATTTTTGTGTCAGCAAACCTGCATACTCATTCCCCGAGTTATCCTTATAGGAAATTAAAAAAATGCTATATCTTCCTTATTTATTAAAATATCTTATTTCTACTAACAGCCTTGATATCTTTTATGAATGGTCAATATTTATTACTTACGTAATAGCCCGTAGATATCAAAATGTTTTGCTGACTATGCCAAACATGTTTCGTGGAAATTCTCCTCATCCTCAGCGGCGAATCCAAACTCATTTAGCCCACATTTCTGTAGTTGTCAAGTTATAAAATGGTGATATAACTGTACTTAAAAAACCTATTACAAAACTGTTACAAAGTTCACACACTAACACATTTTTACAAAAACGAACAACGACGTCGGACATTAATAACGATGACGCATCACTCCCGGCCAGTTACTGTAGGCCTACAGTAACAGTTTTGTAATAGGTTTTTTAAGTACAGTTATGACACCATTTTATAACTTGACAACTACAGAAATGTGGGCTAAATGAGTTTGGATTCGCCGCTGAGGATGAGGAGTAATTTTCACGAAACATGTTCGGCATAGTCAGCAAAACATTTTGATGATTTTTGATCTCTTTTAGTTCAGATGTACTATATATTGAATTAAAACCACCCAGTTTTAGCATACCTGATGCAGCAAACCTGCATACCTGTTCCCCATGTTGTTCTTATGGAGCTTACAAAAACATTTCATATCTCGCTGCGATGAATTGAAATAAGTTCTTTCGCGTTTGAAATTCGCTTAATGCAGGTCTGCTGCAACGGGGTTATTCTTATAATCCCCAGTCAATTCGTTTACTAATCTCCATTGTTCTTTACTGTTACCAATATGTCTTGTAAGTAAATTTGAATAATAACTATAATTTGTGGCATCAATTATTAAGATTTACAGAAAACTTTCTAAAATATGTTTGGAACTTTATATCATAAGGTCTTTTGTAATTTAATTTTGTAATGCTATGATCTTTTTTAGTTTATTGGAGAATACTTTTAGTAATCCATGGACTTTTAGCTTTAGCTTTTGGCATTTACGTCGATACGATGTTAATTTTAGTTCCATGTTTTTATTAAAAGTGTTAAAAAATCTCCATACATATATTTACATCCTGAAATTGTAATAAGTCATTCCAGTTGGTATTTTTAGACGGTCTTTAACTAGTTCAAAATTAATGTGCTTTCTTGTTTTTTGTTTGCTCTTAGTAATACATAAACCTTCTGAACTAATTTCAAATTTAAATCCCATTAAAGAAATGATCAAATATCCCCACATCAAATATCCCAAAAGTGAACAAATTAATATCTTTAAATCTTAAAAATAAATTATCTAAGACTGAGATTGTCCTGCTTTTCTTGTAGGTTGATGTAGTCTGGACACCAGACCATAAGTAATGTAAAATAATGTCTATATAGTTAATGTGTTTTAGAATGTCAATATGTTTATACCACCTATAAACATAATATTACTCTTCAACCTCGCTAAAATACTTTCAAATTCCTCTAGAAAACATCGGATACTAAACTCTTGTAAACGGTATAAAGATGTCATGGTAAAGTTTGTATTTAACAACTTTACAGCTTTACTTTGTTTATATTAAGGAAAATTCTAAAATTACACAATCAGCAGTCATCATACTGTATTACATTCAATTGTTTATATTTTATTGCACTATCTACATAAACTACTACACCACCTACTGCATAATTGTCATTACATTGACTGTTCATTATTTCCTGGCAACTTATACAATTCAACTTTATAACTTTTTATTCAAATTTAACTAACAACTATAATTTTAGCTCTACTGTTGCCAGAACATAACTTTGCTTCTAATAAATTGAATTCATTTCTTAAACTACGTACATTGACATGAACAAGGAATTATTATTAAGAGGGTTATTATTAATAGGGTTCTAAATTCAAAATCGTAACGATAATTCACTTTTAGTCTGATATAATGTGGGAAGGATGTGATTTTTTCAATAAGGGTGATGAGGAGGTCTATACCTTGTTCTTGTTCGTATTCATTGCCTCGGTTAAAAAACGACACGAGAGCCACACATAGCGTGCAATGTTAATGAGATGTGTTCCAACTGTCATATTGTCATAGGACAATTCGCCACATATCTCGTTCAAACAACCTCTCTTTGGTCCTCTACTTCTTCTTCTTCAAAAACATTCCAAAGCTTCCCCTCAATACATACGATGAGGTTAATAAAATCTCTTTTATAATTTCTAAAAATGTGGAATGTGTTTACTCTGCTAAGTTTACTGTGACAGAAAAGTCTAATAGATTATTTATGTTAGTAATGGTTTCAAAACTGTTGTTGTGACCAATTGTTTTAATTTAAGTACTCCAGATTTACCGTTTCTTTGTGATCGCATTGAAGACTCCTGCTGTAAACAACTGTATTATCATCACATGATTATTAATTTTTAAGTCGATTCCCCGTAAAAATACATTGATTTAGAAATAAATTACTCAGATTAACGAAGATTTATTTATTTTTAGCGAATTTCCCCTATAGGGAAGAAGCTGTTACCGTAGGTCTCATGGTAAGACCTAAGCCTAAAACCATCATAACTTTTCTTTTTGAGGTCCTCAGATGCCAAAAACACCATTCGTTCACTTTCATAAATATATATATATATATCTATATATATCTATATATATATATATATATATATATGTGTGTGTCTGTTAGCACGATAGCGGCCGTAAAAATGGTCCGATCTTAATGAAATTTGGTACAGACATGTAAAGTGGTAATCAATTGGACGAGTTCGTGAACCAGCCCAATCGGACCACCGGAAGGGGGGGTAAAGGGGGGTAAACCCCCCCAAAAATGGGTTTTTTTGAGATTTTTACATAGAAAAATAAAATTTTTCAAATTTTTATTGGCACCATTGAATTCAGCCCAAAAAAAACAAACAATTTAGTATTTTGAATCATGGCTCTATGTCCATTGGTTGCCGAGATATTGAAAGTGGTAAACACAGTACGTTGTCCCAATGTTAACCTTATGGGAAATAAGTAAAATTCTATATCTCGCTTATTTCTCAACATATCTTTATAAAACTTGGTAAATGGCTTCTTCTAGTTCAGATCTACTAAATATTGAATTAAAACCACCCAGTTTTAATATACCTGTAGCAGCAAACCTCCATACTCATTCCCCATGTTATTCTTATGGAGCTTACAAAAACATGTCAAATCTCGCTATGTTGGATCGAAATATGTTGTTTTGCACTTGAAATTCGCTGAGTATGCAGGTCTGCTGCAACGGGGGTATTTTATTTAACTAGGACCTTCAGAATTGAGTCCATGACCTTTAGAATTTTCAGTTGATTTTTTTCGTTAAACGCACTGATTTGAACAAAACATTACCCGAATGTACTTTAATTACTTTAATTACCGAATGTACTAATTAACTTCATTTTTTATTTTACTGGGGTTTCAGAATTTAATCGATCATAGTCCTTCTCATATTATTAGAATATAATTTGTTCACCAAAAACACGATCCAGATTATATAAATTAAGATAAACTAATATAAATTCAACAAACAAAAATTAAATAACCGGATTTTAGAACTTTCCTCAAATTAGCTGTTGAAGTGGAAGAGTTGTTGAAAGCCTTTTAGGTGAAAATAATTATACTTGATGATGGTGGTGATACTGAAGAATAAAAAGAAGAGTAGTCGTAATAAGTGAGTTATTTCCTGGCATAAAACATTTCAGTAAACACATTTTAAACTATATGAACCTTTTTGGATAAAGCTTTGAAGGCAGCATTCAAGTGGCAAGCAATAGATCGTGAAAATTGAAAACGGTGACTCACCAAATTTAAAATAAATGGTGAGTAATATACATTAAAACTAACCCAAACCTTTTTCCACTAGGCAGATATACATTTACAACAAACCAGACACAGATTGAAACTGGATTTTCCAAAACACAGATTGACGAAAATTGGCACATCACACCAGGTAAACTGTTTTAAATTTTTCAAAACACTTCATGATTCGGTCCGATATTCTTCACTTCCGAACTTAAAAAATACTATAACTGGCTTTAGATAACCCGTTTTACACAGTTTCAGAATTTTTAGAATATTCGTCCATTAATGAGTTGAGATTTTTAAATTGACGTGTAAAGTTCTTTCATGATTTCATAATCACAGCTTGCACTTTGTTTGAATTCTTAAATACATATATATATATATATATATATATAATTTTCCTTAAAAAGGGTTACTATTATGTATATGATAAAAAACATATAAATTCAGTACCCTTAGTTTTATTTTTATAAAAAAAATATGGAAAAGAAAAAAATAAAACTAAGGGTACTGACTCAAAATATATATATATATTTTTCTTATATATATATATTTATATATATATATATATATATATATTTGCTATGTCAATCTGTACCTGTAAAAATCTGCATACTGTATATGTAAAAACAATTTTTTATTTTTCATAACTATACAGTGAAATGCATATTTTATGTATTTTGTTCAATAGCAAATAACTAATGTGATTTCGGTTTTGATGTCCATTTTCAAAAGGCTCGATGTGCTGACACAGCAAGAACTAGAAGCATTAGACCTGGCAAAAACAGGTGATTACAGACCATTAACCGATTTGGTGATTGATATGGAAGAGATGAAATGCCTGAAACCAATCGAAGATAGAAGACAGGTAAGAAGTTACAGGATTACAAAAGGAAATAGAAAATGTAACACCGATAAAAAAGAGTTCAAATAGTCAACAAAACTAAAACTAATGAGCCGTGACAGCCCAGCGCGTATCTCACGCTCATTGTTATATATATATATGTTATGTGTTATGTCATGTTTTTGTTCTTGTGTGTCCTACACTGTGGCAACCCTGTTTTTAGCTAAGAAGCCTTCACATCCGCCTGTCATCGGCATAGGTGCCGAGTTCGTCGTTCATACCAGGCGGAGAGAATAACATGAGTTTTAACTTTTCATTTTCATACTTCCATCTGATTCCATCGTTTCTCTCCGCCACTATGGAGTCTTAAATCTTTGCCGACAGCACTATGGGTAAGTTGTTTTCTTTCGTTTGAGTGAAATTTTGCCTTTTAACGAAACTTTGAATTTTCACTTCAAAATCACATGTCATCAGTTTTCCGTTTTGCTCCATCCAGGCTACTTCCAAATAAAACTAAATGTTTCTGTGCTCTATTAGTTCTTTTCACAACACTGTTTAGTTAGGCCCTCAAAAGTTTTCTTGAGTTCGAGCCAGAAACCTTTCAAGCCTGGTCCCCTTTGTCTAGGTTAGTTTGTCACAGTTAGGACTAATTGTTTTTCAAGCTGTTGTGTAAATGTTTCTTGTTTCCTTTTTGTGTATCAAGGTCTACCTCAACTTTGGATAACAAATTTTTGTAGGCTAGGTTGTGTTTTGTACTAGAAAAATCAGTTTTCATGAGTGCCTTTTGGGTAGTCTAGATTTGGCAAAGTGAGTTTTCCCATGTGTTTTGTCACTGTTGAACACCTAGTAAAGGTCTAATTACTTTCACTGTAGCCTACACTGTAGCATTGCTTCACATTTTAATAAACTTTCTGTACTAAACATGTTCTACCCATTTGTGAGTTTTAAGCGAGAGATAGGGACAATTAAATATTCTGGTTTCATTGTTAGGTTAGGTTTTATTTTTTTTGCTTTGTAATTAATTTATTTATGAAAAGATTAGCCATATCACAGGACTAAATACCTAGGGAATATTGTTAAAGGGTCCCCGGTGTCCATCCACCACCACGCCGCCTACTGATCCAGCCGATGCCCTGATGCCCAGCATCTCCGCACCCCCCTCTTCACCCTGCGATGCCATCTGCCCACTGCACGTCAGCTATCTCACCCGAACCGCCTGATGAAGTCGCTGCAGCGCAACACGCAACCTTCTCGGGTGAGATCAAACCATTTTTCCTTGGGGGCGACATCAACTCGACTGCAGGAAGTGGGGAAGGGAAGGGGAAGGGGCAAATTACAAAATTATGAAAGGGAAAATGAAAGAAGAGAACTGTGATTTTTGGCTGTGATATTTATTTATACAATTTGTTATTTATTTATTTATTTGTTATTTATGTGTTAGGTGTCCCGTCTGTTATTTATTTGTTAATTATTTATTGTTATTGTTCTTGTTAAGTTTTGAGAGTTTATATTATTATATATCTATTTTTTTTAAACTCTCAAGACAAAAACATAAGCAAAATTTTGAGCGATAACAAATTAATACTCTAAATATGGATTTTTTTTAAATGTTGCTTTGTCATATTTTTTTTTCTCTGGGCCCAGTTGAAGTTCAAGGTAGATTAATGAGCGGCTACAGTGAAAAACTTATAAACATATATATTTTTTTTTGAAAAGGTTAATTATGATGACTGATTTATAGTGATAGCGTAGTGTGTGGAAAAATAAAATTAGAGATTTGTTGCGATTCAAATGTTTTTTTTTGACCCGCTCCTGGTGCTGTGGGCCGCCCCTTGACCGTGCACATGGGGGCACGCTTCCAGCCGTCTGCTAGCATGGGGTACGGGCAAGGGGTAGGGCTCACTAATTAATTCATGATCCTTTTAATATTTCAACTGCCATGAAATCCAGGCTATTGATGCGAAAACATGACTTTATTTCCACCTTATTATTTTCTGTTAATTGGTATTATTTGCCTTATCATATTTAATATGATGTACAACGAATAGCGTTGATATGGCTATAAACTTTAGTATAGGAAGATTAATCTTTAAAGCGCATTTATAATCATTTAATCTTAATCCAGCATGGCCAAGTAGGACGGTTGATATGTGTCACATTTATTTATTGATTTTTGCAAAGAACAAGATGTACAAAGCCTAATTACAACTACAAGGTCTTAACCACAATAATAGGCGGAAAGAAAAATGTTAAACTAAAATAATTCATATCTTTGTTGTTTGGTATATACAATTTAAAACTGAACCGATACATACTGTTTGTTTAAACAGCTTATAAGATTTATGCGTTTTCTTACTCAACATTGGTGAGGAACCCAAGCATTCACTAAGCAAGCGAGAATCTATTGTGTAATAGCGCTCACCGAACCCCGTCTCGGGCTTTGATTCAAGTTTACTGTAATTTCCGAACTGTCTACAGCAATTATGGATTTGGTTCACAAACGCGTTTGAAATAGTGGTTTGGTTTTGACTATTAAAACATTTAACCATTTTCTTAGATAACTACGAACCTATGAATACGTATTACAGTACTATTATTACTAGTAATAAAACTACTTAGGTATTACTAATAGTAAAAGTACTTATTACTACTAGTAATAAAACTACTTAGGTATTATTAATAGTAATAGTACTTATTATTACTAGTAATACGTATTACTATTCAGCGGAACAACAAAATTTGTAATAAAGATGGACGAGTTTCCTTAAACTTTTCCTAAGTTTTGTTATCAGTTTAGGTCATAAATATTGACAAATTTTTTTTGTTACTATAAAAATACAGATTAACTCATTAATTAGTTTTAATTGCAGTTGTATTCATTAAATATGTTTATTATTGCATGTACTCAGTAAATACTTCTTTCTTTAAAAGACATCCAAGCTACACAACAAAACAAATAGTGTATTGTTAGTGTGTTCGTGTGTTTTTTTATGTGTAAAACAAGAGGATTTAGGCTGCTTCAAAAGTAGTATGGTTTAGCCGGTTCTGCGGGTGGAGGGAGAGTGGAGGGATAATTAGTTCCCCCCCATCATTTGCATAGTTAATTTTAATTGTTTTTAAATGGAGACGATTTGCCTAAATTGCATAATTAATTAACCCCCCATCATTTGCATAATTAATTTTAATTGTTTTTAAATGGAGACGATTTCCCCCCCCCCCCCCTATCATTTGCATAATTGTTACCCGCATACAAAGCTGCACCCTCCTAGACAGTCTGGAATGCTCTGATTGATATCCAGTTCCCCTCGTTGTCTGTGAGCCGAGGGGTGCGAGACACCATCAGATGAAATAGTAGTGTTATTTGGATGCGGATCGGCGGCGGCGGAGCGGCTATTTGAATAAAATTAATCCTCTGACGAGGGATGAAATAGTAGTGTGATTTGAATGCGGAGCGGCTGCGGAACAGCTATTTGAATAAAATTAATTCTCTGAGGAGGGATGAAATAGTAGTTTGATTTGAATAAGGCGCGGGTGAAGCCTCCTCTCCCTCCACTTGAGGAGGGGTGAAATAGTAGTGTGATTTGGATGCGGAGCGGCCACACACACACACACACACACACACACACACACACACACACACACACACACACACACACACACACACACACACACACACACACACACACACACACACATACACGCACACACACACGTATATGGCAGACGTGTGATGATGTCATATCCTATATGGATCTACCGTGTGATTTGTCAAAATAAGAAGGCTTCTGATTGGTATAAATAAAGTTGAGTTGGCTCTAATTGGTTGAGAAGCATTGTCGAGTTTTAAATATTGTTTTGAAAACTCAGTCTGTTCTGTGCATCCAAGCTGGTAAGAAGTGCCTGTGCTAGTTTACTTTGTCTAACACTACCCAAACTTCCATATTTGAAGAAATATCATGGCTGGTGTTGCTGCTTTTGTATTCAATAACCAAACACTCAATATACATTTAGACGGTGAAAACAACCTTTGGTTTAAAGGAGTATATGTAGCAGTGAGTCTTGGATATGATAGACCAAGAAAAGCAATTCATGATCATGTCAAATCGAAGAATTATAAAACAGCGCTGGAAGTAGGGAGTACAATATCCATGTTTCCTTTGAATACACAACCTCATACATTATTCATTAACGAAGCTGGTCTATACCAACTAATATTCTCATCCAAACTAGAAGTCGCTGACAAATATCAAGATTGGATTTTTGATGAGGTCTTACCTTGTATCAGAAACCGTGGAGAGTACAGACTGATGTATGAGAACCAAACGCTTAAAAATGAAATCAACACACTATCACAGCTGTTTGTAAAGGCTATTGAAAATAACCAACAGCTGGCTCTTCCAAATAACCAACTTCAAGTCAGTAAAGCCGCAATAGAAGCAACTACAGACACTTAAAAAAATACTCTAACTGAACAGACACCGAAGGTTGCAGTAATGCCTATAGACAGTGAATTGAAACATGTGTTTTGTGTACTGATAAAGGAAACCCTCTTGGAGATCTATGGAGTGTGTGAATACAAATGCATCCGTATTGAAAAAAGAAACTTTAATCATGCTTTGAAAAAAGCTCTAGAAGAAGGTTTTGAAATGTGTTTCTTCAGAGATAAGGTGCCCAACAGCATAAACATATTCAATAGGGCTAAAGAGGTCATGCGCAACAATGGTTTGTACTATGAATCCACGTATAATCGAATCTTGACCCGTCACAACTTTGTAGACATCATTGAAAACCTATTGGATCACGAGTAAGGTCTCCGAGACGATCACAACTACATCATCAACAATAATAGCTCAGTGATGATTTACACGATATACTTCATTCGCGCGACGCCTCTCACACAGATCAGACATGGAAGCTCACACTACAGTTGACGACTACCTACAAACCTTCATGGAGGAGATCAACGCATTAAACGATAACGCCGTAGAACAACCAGCACCAGCGCCAGCACCAGCACCAGCACCAGCTCCACCACCAGCTACAAGCAGCGGGAGGAGGAAAGAGCGCCAGCCAAACCAAAGGTGGACAATATGCAAAAGCCAGGATGGGTACCGAAACCAACAGACGACTCACCTATTGTTTCTTGGACGGAAGGTGGTAATTTATATGCAGTTCAAAATCCGGCTAACAGTGGGCCTCTGTTATTGAAAATGGAACTTTATGACGGTGTGGACATGGTGAACATGTGCGGATTATATTTGGGAAAGGAGAGTGAAATGCATCAAAACGTAAAACAGTTATTGGATAAACTGGAAAACATGTGGATCGATAAAACGACTGGTGTGCCGAAAATTGATGGCATTACTCAGACCGTTACGCAACGAAGTGTAGTTTTGGTGCCAAAACAGAGGAAGCGAGCATCATCGAGAAAGCAAGTAAAAAATCTACGAGACTAGACATGTCACCCTAACCGTCTGAACACCTGCACGCCCAGACACGTCACTACCCCCCTCTACCCGCGCACCAACAGCTGCGTGTCTAACCTTCACTGAATTCGTTTAACTCAATGTAAAGCAAGACATCAAAACAAAACTGTTGTAACAGTTGAACATTTATGCATTGTTTTATTCAATATACATCTATCTATGCTTACATTCCGTATTAATTATTGAACTTGACCTGAAACTCCTTTTAACTATAAGACCGAGGTATAGTTTTAAGTGTTGGAAAACCAGTGGTGAATAGTCAGTAGTAATCATGGACTTGACGAGGAAACACCCGTTCTCAGCCATAGTGGCGGGACCATCAGGTAGTGGAAAGTCGGTGTTTGTAATGAAATTTGTCAAACACATTTCACAAATGTGTAATACAGAATTTGCTAGGATAAACTGGCATTATGGTAGCAGTGGTGGAGGTGGTGCGAGGGGTGGTAACTCACAAATCACCTATATTGAAGGTATGCCGAACTTGGAAGACTTTGACGGTAAGGAACCGGTTTTGGTAATCATAGACGACATGATGCGAGAAGCAGACAATACAGTGGTCGATTTGTTTACTAAAGGTTGTCATCATAGGAACATAAGTGTGTTCTTTATAACTCAATACCTATTTCATCAAGGGCGAGGACAGCGGGACATATCTATTAATACTCATTACATGGTCTGTTTTAAAAATCCAAGGGATAAAGTGCAGATCAAGTGTTTAGCGAGACAAATATATCCTGATAATCCAACGTTCATTGAGGAAGCATACACTGATGCTACGAAACCACACGGATATTTACTAATAGATATAAAACAGGCTACACCTGATGTACGAGTACAAAGCTGTATATTTCAAGATTACTCTTATCATTTCGTGTATGCACCGAAACAAAAACGAAAATAGACTTGGGTGTTATGGTTTTACTTCAGTAGTCACCATGTCGTGCTTGAAGAAGGACAGAGCTCTGCTTGAAGCTTTGATATTTGCGACACCCAAGGAGCGTAGAGCTCTGTTAAGGGTGTGTGATGTTAGTCGCATTCGATCAGTGTGCGACTGCGCTTACTATGTGCTTCGTCGGAATTTGATAATGTCATTGAAATCGATCGTCATCGCAACGTGAACGTGGACTTGGCTAATCACTGAGACCCGACTTCAGTATTCAACAATCACTCGTTCAAGATGGATCGTCTACACAGATCACATCGAAAACATAACCTAGCCGCACCCGTCATTGTGGATATTCAATGCTTCAAAGACAATCAAAACAAATACATAATAAAAGAGGTTTGCGTATTGGAAGCAGACAGCGGTGTACTACTCATGCACCATGTCGCCAAATCACCTTATGAAAGATCGGAATTATCAGACGGAAAACTGAGAGAAAGCTACCGGCTCACAAAACATTGCCACGGTCTACAGTGGGAGCAAGGTGATATACCGTATTATACACTCTTCAACAAGTTAACGGACTGCGTTTTAAACCGCCCGACGGTGTATGTCAAAGGATTGGAGAAAAAAGAATATTTAAAGCGACATCACATTACTGATTTCGTCACTACTCATGTCATCGATGTTTGTGATATTGGCTGCGGATCACTGCAATCAATCAACAATCTACTGTCAACAAATACCCTGCGTTGTCACAATCACAACTCATTGCAAAATCGTTGCGCACTGACCAATTGTGTCGCGATACTAGGTTGGCTTCACCTAACTACAAATATCGATGAAGATAAAAATTACATTGGAGATAGCGATTCATACTTTTGTTCTTGTTTTCGCTCTTCTGTTACTACTAGTACTTCTACTGCTGCAGCTACTGTCGGTTATGATACTGTAGAATGAATACTCTGGAAATTGAAAAGTATCTGTCAGCTCTACCTGTGCAAAATGTCGGCGTCTATGCTACCGATCAACTATCATATCGAATAACACCGCCTACTGCAATGATTGTGAATACCGACCCGCATAATGAATATGGTACCCATTGGGGTAGCCTTCTACTTGGACGGCGGAGAAGAGTCAAACGGAATAATTGAATTCTTCGACAGCTACGACCAGCCTCCACACACTTGTATTTCTACCAAGGATTTCTGAGACGCAACGCTCGTCGCTACCTGTACAACGAGCATCGCCTTCAGAGTGACAACACAATGGTCTGTGGACACTACTGTTTCGTCTACCTGTACCTACGCACTCACCACAGTGGTATGAAGATGATGGATGGACTTTGTGCAACTCTTCGACTGCTCACAATGATGCACTTATCAAGAGACTCTTTGTAAATATTGAATTGTTTTGAATTGTAAAGATTGAACTGGTTTGATTGAATTGAATCGATTGTAAAGATTGAATTGGTAAAGATTGAAATGTATTGTATTTTTTGTGTAAAGTTTTTTTTTTTGAAATACAAACTTGAGTACTCAATGAATACAAATTTGTTAATCATTTATCCATCCATCCTTCCATCCCTTTAGCCATCACACTCATGCGACTTATAGCCTAAACCATAGTTGTATCAGTCCAACTCCATCGAAGCTAGAACGGAAGGTGCTGGAGGTAGCGCTGGTGCACTTGGGGCATAGCATAGTGACCCCACGGTAATGTATCAAGACCATTTTCTGGCATAACATATCGCTTATCATCAAACAGAGCCAAAAATCGTTTTCTCACCACAACAGTGTAGATTATGTGATGTCTACTCTAAAACCGTTGATTGTCTGTGCTCTTAAAAGTCTTGTTGTACAGACAATCCAAGTAATCGTCAACAGTCAATTGGTTCTTGACTACGGCGCGGTTTATACCTTTTGCTTTTTCAAAGACGGTTGCGCACTATCGATATTATTACCATGTCCGCTATCCACAGAAAATGAACTTCTACCAAACACAAAACAGTATAATTTTGCCATCAAGCCAACAAACATCTTTATGGTCACACCTCCTGCTTCGCCCTTGAACTTTCCCAGGGCTCTCATATTTATTCGGTCGTAGCAAATATGATTCGTAGGGTAGTCACATGTGTCGAATTCATCCAGGTGCTCAATCATGTCACGGTAGACATTCTTGGTTCGGATTGCATAAATGATCCCATCTGTATCCATATAGGCCATTTTGATGTTTTCTAATTTATATCGCTCTACCATGTCATAATGAAAGCCGTACATCCATCTCTTTTGCTATGATCCAAAATGCACATGCCTGCGTATACTGGCTTGTTTAACATATTCTCACTTTCCCCATGTGAAGTAAGGCCAGCTTCTCGTTGTACCAGATACGATCATTAAAGTTTGCTTTTTCAACATACTTCGTATAGGTTTTGCGGGATGATGCGATTTTGGAATTTTGATGTTTTCTCACATTTTGCAGACTCATACCGTAGACAGCATTCACCATCAGCTTAAACATTTCAACTTCGAACTTGTTGTTGTTGTTGCTGGCTTGCTGTCTCAATTGGGTATTCAATGTAACGTACTGCTTCAACCATGGTGACTGTTTAAACCGGATAACACGGTGGACGTGTCGAAGGCGTAGTCCGTTTTCAATCGCAAATGTGATCGCAAATCCGTTTCGTCGCACATGTGATCTGTGTAGACGATCTATCTTGAACGAGTGATTGTTGAATACTGAAGTCGGGTCTCAGTGATTAGCCAAGTCCACGTTCACGTTGCGATGACGATCGATTTCAATGACATTATCAAATTCCGACGAAGCACATAGTAAGCGCAGTCGCATACTGATCGAATGCGACTAACATCACACACCTTTAACAGAGCTCTACGCTCCTTGGGTGTCGCAAATATCAAAGCTTCGAGCAGAGCTCTGTCCTTCTTCAAGCACGACATGGTGACTACTGAAGTAAAACCATAACACCCAAGTCTATTTTCGTTTTTGTTTCGGTGCATACACGAAATGATAAGAGTAATCTGGAAATATACAGCTTTGTACTCGTACATCATCAGGTGTAGCCTGTTTTAAATCTATTAGTAAATATACGTGTGGTTTATCCGTAGCATCAGTGTAAGCTTCCTCAATGAACTTTGGATTATCAGATTATATTTGTCTCGCTAAACACTTGATCTGCACTTTATCCCTTGGATTTTTAAAACAGACCATGTAATGAGTATTAATAGATATGTCCCGCTGTCCTCGCCCTTGATGAAATAGGTATTGAGTTATAAAGAACACACTTATATTCCTATGATGACAACCTTTAGTAAACAAATCGACCACTGTATTGTCTGCTTCTCGCATCATGTCGTCTATGATTACCAAAACCGGTTCCTTATCGTCAAAGTCTTCCAAGTTCGGCATACCTTCAATATAGGTGATTTGTGAGTTGCCACCACTCGCACTACCACCACCACTGCTACCATAATGCCAGTTTATCCTAGCAAATTCTGTATTACACATTTGTGAAATGTGTTTGACAAATTTCATTACAAACACCGACTTTCCACTACCTGATGGTCCCGCCACTATGGCTGAGAACGGGTGTTTCCACGTCAAGTCCTTGATTACTACTGACTATTCACCACTGGTTTTCCAACACTTAAAACTATACCTCGGTCTTATAGTTAAAAGGAGTTTCAGGTTAAGTTCAATGATTAACACGGAATGTAAGCATAGATAAATGTGTATTGAATAAAACAATGCATAAATGTTCAAATGTTACAACAGTTTCGTCTTGATGTCTTGCTTTACATTGAGTTAAACGAATTCAGTGAAGGTTAGACACGCAGCTGTTGGTGCGCGGGTAGAGGGGGGTAGTGACGTGTCTGGGCGTGCAGGTGTTCAGACGGTTAGGGTGACATGTCTAGTCTCGTAGATTTTTTACTTGCTTTCTCGATGATGCTCGCTTCCTCTGTTTTGGCACCGAAACTACACTTCGTTGCGTAACGATCTGAGTAATGCCATCAATTTTCGGCACACCAGTCGTTTTATCGATCCACATGTTTTCCAGTTTATCCAATAACTGTTTTACGTTTTGATGCATTTCACTCTTCTTTTCCAAATATAATCCGCACATGTTCACCATGTCCACACCGTCATAAAGTTCCATTTTCAATAACAGAGGCCCACTGTTAGCCGGATTTTGAACTGCATATAAATTACCACCTTCCGTCCAAGAAACAATAGGTGAGTCGTCTGTTGGTTTCGGTACCCATCCTGGCTTTTGCATATTGTCCACCTTTGGTTTGGCTGGCGCTCTTTTCCTCCTCCCGCTGCTTGTAGCTGGTGGTGGAGCTGGTGCTGGCGCTGGTGCTGGTTGTTCTACGGCGTTATCGTTTAATCGTTTAGTCGTCAACTGTAGTGTGAGCTTCCGTGTCTGATCTGTGTGAGAGGCGTCGCGCGAATGAAGCATATCGTGTAAATCATCACTGAGCTAATATTGTTGATGATGTAGTTGTGATCGTCTCGGAGACCTTACTCGTGATCCAATAGGTTTTCAATGATGTCTACAAAGTTGTGACGGGTCAAGATTCGATTATACGTGGATTCATAGTACAAACCATTGTTGCGCATGACCTCTTTAGCCCTATTGAATATGTTTATGCTGTTGGGCACCTTATCTCTGAAGAAACACATTTCAAACCCTTCTTCTAGAGCTTTTTTCAAAGCATGATTAAAGTTTCTTTTTTCAATACGGATGCATTTGTATTCACACACTCCATAGATCCCCAAGTGGGTTTCCTTTATCAGTACACAAAACACATGTTTCAATTCACTGTCTATAGGCACTACTGCAACCTTCGGTGTCTGTTCAGTTAGAGTATTTTTTTAAGTGTCTGTAGTTGCTTCTATTGCGGCTTTACTGACTTGAAGTTGGTT
>JAQJVK010000007.1:7585083-7875083 GCA_035578135.1 Flexamia atlantica | reverse complement strand
CCGATCGGGCTGGTTCACAAACTCGTCCGAGTGATTACCACTTTGTCCACTTTACACGTATGTACCAATTTTCATTAAGCTTGGACCATTTTTACGGCCGCTATCGTGCTAACAGACAAATATATATATATATATATCTATAGATATATATATATATATATATATATATATATAAATTCGAATGAACAGTGTTTTTTGCTTCTGGTGGCCCCAAAACGAAAAGTTATAGTCTCGGGCTTAGTTCTTACCATGAGACCTACGGTAATAGCTTCTTCCCTATAGGGGAAATTCGCTAAAAATAAAAATAGTCTTTTAAAAGTGGCTAATATTAAATTTTATCTCAATAGGTATTTATATGTTTTATCCCTGTTGACTGAGGGTGCAAAATAAGCTAATTCTGCTGCGTTGCAACACCATGGCCAAGTGAAGCCATGGCCCCCTTAAAAAAAATAGATATTTATTATTAAATTGAAATCTAATTATATTATAAGTAGGCCTATTTGAAAATCTAGGCTTACAAATATTTTTTTATAAACTAGCAGTTGCCCGTGGCTTCGCTCACGATAGATAGCTTGAAACAGCTGATCTTGCCACTGCTCTTAGAACTGCCAAATTAGTAGCCACAGCTGTTTACATTTCTGTGTTTCATGTTTAAATACTTATAAAATGTGGACATTGAAACTGAGGACGTTCACAGGGAGTAGCCCGAGAGGATTTTAAGGAAGTGAATAGACCTATGAATTTCCCAGGTTCAACATCTACCTCTGTGTGAAATTTCAATCCAGTCTGTTAAATATTTCTCAAATAAAAAAAAATATAATCATTTCTGTGACCCTAAATAGTATCAGTAATGTGATAAAACCGCCATTAGCAAGTCTCAAAGAGTATAAATTGTCAGTAATTTTCACCTTTATCAATTACTTACAATTGAAAGTATCGTAAGACAATTTACGCCATTTGGTCAATTTGGGTATGAAAACCGATTAAAAATGAAGTATAAAGTAAATTTTTCCCCCATTAGAGGCGTAATATGACCCTAATTTTAATTATTGTCAACTAAAATAATGTCTAGTTTATAAAAATAACATTCATTACCCAATAACACAATTTACATGGATTTCACAAATAATTCCTTATGGCATACTCGATTGGGCTGGCTTCGCACCATTGATAGCGATTCTTATAGTTGAATTTTCGTTTGTTAAAGTTATAACCCAGCATATTCCTCTTTAACTAGTCGAATTAAAGGATTATATATCAAAATATACCAAGGTTTTTCCCTTTATAAGTTTACTACAAGCCGAAATGTACGGATCTGTACAATTTTGAGGAAATTTGGAAGGCAAATTTTCAATTGCTAATAACTTTGGTATTTACTGACCGAATCTAATATTTTTGGCCTTAAAAGTTGCGTCATTATATGGGCTTTAAAGTTCATTTACCCTCGCTTCTACGGTGTCAACTATTATCTCTCCAGATTCAAGGTTACCCCTGCCAAACCAGACTTTGCACTATAGTCAACCTTTAAACACGACAATCATTCGATTATTTTAAGACTCCATACAACTTGAATTTTTACTCTAGGGTCTTGATTTCCTTTCCTACAAAGTTTATATAGCACATATTTTTCATAAAAGTAGACAAAAGTATTTCATTTCCCACTCCAAGTCTGTAATTAAGCTGCCCATACGGCCGGACTTAACAATTGATTCGAGACTTATCAGCACTTGTATTGGTTTTGTTGTATGGCTAGAAGTGTAGTTTTGTACAGTTTTCCATATTAATTGGTGGACACTCTAAAAAATTTCAACAAATTTCATAAATTAAAAAAAAACTTAAAAAACGCAAAAAAATACTGACTAATTAATTGAGATAAATGAATTTTTTTATATTAAAAGGAAAAATTGTTGCCCGGCACGGATTGTAACCTGACCTTTCATTCAGCGTCCGGGTGCTTTTAAAAGTACAGGTAAAATTCAACTAAAAGACGAGTAGAAAACATAAAAATTGGTCCGTTCATGAAACTTGCAGGAAACGTAGTACTTACCATTAAATTTTGACGCCTGAAGAGTCCCTAGTGATAGGGGGGTGGAAGTACCTTTTTGGGGGGGTTAAATTTTGGGGGGTAGTGATTTTAGGCCTTAGTTGGCCTAGATCTCAACTAGATGAAGTAGCATAGCAAGTGTCATCAAGATATGGTGATATGTAAGCAGGGTAATTTTCCCCCAAAGGGTGACGTAAGGGCAATAAGTAGGCCTATGCAAAAAATCAAACAATGGCTTGACTACCTCATTTAGTTTAATGCTGCAATCCCATCATTTTATCAAACCTGGATTAGTAAAGAAAGATGAACTCACCATAATATACGCATAACTTTGAAATAACACTATCGCTAAATTTGAAAGCGGTATAAACTGCCAAGAAATGTAAAATATCCTCATTTTAAGAGGCAGAATCTACAAAATATTAAAGAACCAAAATTCTCTGCTACTAAACAGTATAACTTATGATTGTAAAAAATGTAATGTGTAAACAAAAGTGACTTTACTATGACAATATTCAATTAATTAAGGTCAACATATGACAATATTCAATGAATTTTCAATAATTTAACGAATTAATGAATTTAATGTTCGATTATTGTGCATAGTGCCATGTGAGATTATTATGAGAGGTTTAAATAACAGATATTAAAATAATAAATACTTGGCTTGGAAAGAGGTATTACTCTGAATCACTTTATGGAGGGTTTAAGGTTTTAAATTACTATGCATCATTTTTATTTTTTTATTTTTTTTTTTACTGTATTTTTAAGATAGGACATGTATGGCCTTTTAGAGAACAGATCTTATTAATATCAAAATGTTAAAAATGAATTCTAAACATTTACTTGTTGATAGGCATATCCATTATTTCACTTCCACTATCACTCCACTTTTACGAAATTGCCCCTGGGTGGCCTTAGGCCCACTCCCGCACTAAACGTTCACAAACTTATACATATTTATCCTGGATCTTCTGCGGTGGACTGCCAGATCTTCTGTCTGCGTGGCTCCCTTCTTCCAAGCAGCTCCTCAGCTTAAACTAACCTCTCGACTTAAACTAACCTTAAAGCAACCAACTACCGACTGTCGATGTATATCGACTAATTTCCCAAACTGTGGGGACAAAAACACATTCACCAGGAAAAACACTCGTTTGTGTGAACACTTGCATTAACTCTGTGGACATGTGTTTTGACTCTTGCATTAACTGTGTGGACATGACCGTCTCTTACATTAGCTGTGGGGACGTCCCCTCAATTTTCAATCTTTTTTTAAACTGCTTTCTGCCAATAGAAAAGGAGTGTTTTTGCTTTTTTTGAAATCTAGAGGTCAAATAGAACATATGATGTTTTTTATAGCAGTGTGCCTCGATGTCCCCATAGTTTGGTAAAAAGCACGAGTCCCCACAGTTATAGTAATGGTGTGTATGTGTGAGTGTGTGTGTGTGTGTGTGTGTGTGTGTGTGTGTGTGTGTGTATGTGTGTGTGTGTGTGTGTGTGTGTGTGTGTGTGTGTGTGTGTGTGTGTGTGTGTGTGTGTGTGTGTGTGTGTGTGTGTGTGTGTGTGTGTGTGTGTGTGTGTGTGTGTGTGTGTGTGTGTGTGTGTGTGTGTGGCCGCTCCGCAGCCGCTCCGCATCCAAATCACACTACTATTTCATCCCTCCTAAGAGAATTCATTTTATTCAAATAGCCGTTCCGCAGCCGCTACGCATCCAAATCACAGTACTATTTCATCCCTCGTCAGAGGATTAATTTTATTCAAATAGCCGCTCCGCAGCCGCTCCGCCGCCGCCGCTCCGCATCCAAATCACACTACTATTTCATCTGATGGTGTCTCGCACCCCTCGGCTCACAGACAACGAGGGGAGCTGGATATCAATCACAGCATTCCAGACTGTCTGGGAGGGTGCAGCGTTGTATGCGGGTAGCAATTATGCAATTGATGGGGGAGCAAATCGTCTCCATTTAAAAACAATTAAAATTAATTATGCAAATGATGGGGGGGTAATTAATTATGCAAATTAGGCAAATCGTCTCCATTTAAAAACAATTAAAATTAATTATGCAAATGATGGGGGGGGACTAATTATCCCTCCACCCGCAGAACCGGCTAAACCATACTACTTTCAAATCTTCGCAAAAATTGTACAAACACCACATACCTCATGGTGGTTCGAGTCCAATAATTTTCAAACAATAAATACTTCTTATTATTTCATATTTATATTGTAAGCAAGTAGTTCATGTAGGAGTTCTTGTTTATTCTAATTAATCGCAATATCCGAAAATACTTCTATTGATAAGCGTTTTAAAATTGTTGGACCATCCTTTTTTAAATTGGAAACTATTTCCGACTGCCATTTCCAAACAATATGGAGGTAACGAAACTAATCCTTTGTGATTACTGGCAACAGAATTTTCCCCCGATAACAACTGAATCATTTACGTTGTTTTAATTATTTTAAAATATGTGTTCTTAGATATAACTAAATCTAAAAATAAACCTAGAGAGCTGCACGTAGGTTGTGTCAATTCTACTTAAATATCAACACCGAGTAGAATTTTATGACATGACTTAAGTAGAAAACCCCCGCATCCATCCCCGCGATTTGATTGGTCGGGGATGGTGCCCGGGGGGGATGACGTTATGGTTTCGAGTCCTTTGATTGGTTGATAGGAGATTACGTCATGGAGTAGACCACGTTCCATCCAAGATGACGACCCCAATGTCAACCATGTGTTTTTGGCGTTAATTTTTAGCTTTAGCGGATATAATTTTGTTATTTATTATTAAATTTATGAGAGGAAAAAAGTAATAAAAGTGGTTTTGAAGATATTTATTTGTTTGTATTAGTAAGAAATGAAATTAATCCTCAATATATGACTAGAAATAAATATTCATAATTTTAGTTAAAATAATATAAGTTGGTTTAAAAAAATGAACACCTGATTGTAGAGAGGAGTGTAGAGTTAGTGAGACATGATTGTGAATGACTTGTCTTCGTTTTGCATATCACCCGGAAACCACATATCACTTTATCGTAAGTGTTTGTCGTGTTCCGAGCTATCGCTCTCCCTATCATATCCTGCCCGCCGTACAAGGAATTGAATGCTTGACTTGCTAATTCCTTCTGTATAAAAGCCGGCTTTTAAAATTTAACCTTTGTAATCTTCTGAAACTCATGTTTTTGGTTTTGTAGACTTTACAAGATATATGTTAACTTCACTTCAGTTTCATCTGTTCAATAAGGTAAGTAACCTGTTTTTATTTTGTTAGTTTTAACTTTATCTGTTCAATCAGGTAAGTAACCTTTTTTATTTTATTAGCTTGACGTTGAAACATGTTTGAGTTACTAAAACCAAAGATTACTGTGAAACTTTAAAATAAAATATTGCTGCTTCTAAATTGAGGTGTGAAGGTAACAAAATAAACACACAAGTTAATTAACAACTGAAGTTTATTAATTTAAATATTTCTTCATTAGTTAATTACCATTTGTCACAATAAATAGATCCATTTAAAACATAACAAGTAATACCGGTCAGTTAAATATATGTGCTCAAATCATTTTAAAGATATGTCTATATTAAAATATAAATTGAATCAGCCCGTTTAAACATTAATAACTTATCAACAGGGCATGAGATAAAATATTAATATAAACAAAGGACAAAGTAAAATAATGGACCAAATATATATATACAATAAAATAATAAACAGCAATTGGACATTTATTTAACTTGAGTTTTGCAAGTGCAATATTGAACTGGATAAAACATTTAATAGTCTATTGTAATCTATATAGTCTATGAGACAATATTTAACGCTGGTTTAGGCCACATGAGATAAAACATTAATATAAACAAAGGAAAAAGTAAAATAATGGACAAAAAATAGATACAATAAAATAATAAGCAACAATTGGACAATTATTTAACTTGAGTTTTGCAAGGGCAATATTAAACAGGATAAAACATTTAATAATTTATGGTAATCTAATATAGTCTATGAGACAGAATTTAGCGCTGGTGTAGACCACATGAGATAAAATATTAAGATAACAAATGACAAACTAAAATAATGGATACAATACATAAACAATAAAATAATAAACAACAATTGGACATTTATTTAATTTGAGTTTTGCAAGGGCAATATTAAACAGAATAAAACATTTAATAATTTATGGTAACCTATATGGTCTATAAGACAGAATTTAGCGCTTGTGTAGGCCGAATTAGAATTTAGAACAAAATGCCGAGATATGTCTGTAGACCAAAGATTTTAGACACTAGAACTTATTTTTGGAGTATAGGCCGTCCATATTTAAAAAATAAAAAATAAATTTTAAAACTCGAATAAAAAACAATTAAAAATAAGAATTTAAAACAGTGAAATTTTAAATTTAGAAATGTTTAAAAATATATATTATATTTAGCGGTAAACAGGACCCTACAAATAGGACACCTGCCTATCCCCTCTATACATGGGGCACAAAAATTGTGCCCGCATGGGATGAGTACGATGGAGGGCCTATACTCCATACATATGGAGCACTCCGGCCCATCACCAGCTGCCTCGGGCGGGGTGGAGGGCCGTACATTGTCCACAATGTTATAAACCTCCACCCCGTTGTCATCGGCAAAACTTCTAAATCTGGCATTGTCAGCTTGAAGAGTTTCTGATGTGGGCCTCTGGAGCTCCATCCATATGGTTGCCGCCAGCCCCCTCTGCTGCCCAGGACTAGTTCTCGCTAAGAAATAACTGACAAACGCCAGCATATTCCTTAGCATAGTTTGCCACCGCCGCAGGATATTCACCCCCCGCACATCCGTCCACTCGCACTCCTCATCGGGTGTTGTCTGTAATAACACATACAAATAAGTAAAACCATCGCTTAAATTTGTTTTATTTTGAACAAAATAAAACAAAGTTTTATTTTTATTTTTTTATTTTTATTTGAAAAATATAAACTGTAACAATCAGTCGGGACCAAAAATCAAATTTAATAAAACGTTTATTTTTCCTGATGTGCTTGACTTAAAGAATAATACATCTGCTGATAAACTATTATTATTTTTTAACTATATTTCCTTCGATAACATTATAATTACTGTTTAATATGATTAAAACAATTAGTTGTTGTAAAATAATTATGTGGATATTGTAGACAAAATAATGCAAATTGAAAATAAATATTACAGGCTTTGAAATTAATTATTCTTGAATATAATTAATATTTATAACTTACATGTATAAGGTGATCCACACGGTTCATCACCCGTCGAATTGCGAGGTTTTCTTGCATGTTAAAACCTCCCGAGAGCTGCAACACCCCGCAGCAATGGCTGCACAGTCCCCAGAAGTTCCTTTGGTCGTAGCTTGCGCTAGCAGCAGCAGCATCAGGGGCGACGGAGGCTTGCTGGGGAGGACGTGCTGATGTGCCGGGGGTGGCGACGGAGGCTTGCTGGGGACGTTGTGCTGACGAGCTGGGGGTGGCGACGGAGGCGGGCTGGGGAGGTCGTGCTGATGTGCTGGGGATGGCAACGGAGGCGACAGAGGTGGCTGGGGCGATGGGGGTAGAGGAGGCAACGGGGGCGGCGACAGCACCCTAAACTGTTTGAATCTGAAAACATATTTTTCGTGTTAGTTAACTTTTAACTATTGCAATAAATAATAGAATAAAATCTTTTGTATTATTTAATTGATAATTATAATCAACTGTATACAATATTATATCATTCTCTCTTTCTTATTATATTTTAAATATAAAAATTTCCCAAAATTATATAAAAATAAAATTTCATACAATGATTTGTAATCTTTCTTTTTTCCTCCTTTGTTAAAATAAATAAATATATATATATATATATATATATATATATATATATATATATATATATATATATATATGAATGTTTTTAAATATTGATAAAGAATCTTACAGGGTGATTTGTCAGGTTTTGGAGAGCTTGACGAGGGCGCTGGGGTGTCTGGAACGCGAACACATTCTCCTCCTCCTCCTCCTCACTGGCATCATCGAATTGACCGATGTTTTCAGAACAGTGAAGGGCCGCTCTTGACAAGTTGAGCGGCCTTTGTTGCTGTTGTTTCAGTTGTTGTTGCTGTTGCTGCTGTTGCTGTTATTGTTGTTCTTGTTGTTGTTATTGTTGTTGTATGCGTAGCATTTCCTGCTGAAGCCGCTGCTGGAAATTCTGGCGAAAGAGCCTGCTTCCCAGAATGCTTGGTGATGATGAGGAAGGTTGTTGTTGTTGTTGTTGCTGCTGCGTTTGTTGGATTACAGGTCCTCTTCCCTCCATGGACGCTACTGATGAAGCTGGTACTGATCGCTGCATCCAAGTCGGAAGCACGCGTTGAGGAGGAGGAGGAGGAGGAGGAGGAGGTAAAGTTCCAACTGCTGAGCCTGATGTTGATGACTGTTGCTGCTGCTGCTGCTGTTGCTGCTGCTGCTGCTGTTTCTGCTGCTGCTGCTGTTGCTGCTGCTGCTGCTGTTGCTGCTGCTGCTGCTGCTGCTGCTGTCGATCCCGTGGACACTCGATCCCTTGGAACAGGGATCGAAACCGACGTCCGAGGTGGATCGGCAGAAGCTCCACAGCTTCTCTGAATTCTACTAAGGCGCGGTCAAGGTCGGCCTCGATATCCCTCTGTAAGAAAATATAGCTGTGTTATTCTATTTAGTCATTTAAAGTATAATGTAAATGTAAAATTATATATTTTAAAATAAAATAGTAGAAAGCCTAACCCCTTGATCCCCAACACACGGTTCATCCGGGAAATACGCTTGAACCGCTTCGCCGGGGGTACGCTCTTACGGGAAATATATTTGAGCTTTTATGGAGGTATAATTTTTGTTTATCTATTCTTGATGTTACTTTTTTATAAAGGTTTATAGTTATTGGGTATTATACTTTTATATGAAAATGTACCTAATTAAATTATACTAAAATATCTTTTTTTTAAGTTGGTTAAATGGTCAGTTAATGACAATCAAAATAGGGGGTAGTTAAAGCGATTATATTGTAAATGTTGATATAAACTATAAACCGTTTGATTTATTTTTGGTACATATAATAATAATATTATTCTCACTATAATTGTATACATACCGAAGGATTGTTAAACAGGATGACGAGCCTTTCTAGACGTTGGCTTACACGTGTCCATTCATCCCTATACTGTTGATCTACTCTTTGCAGCTCACGTGTTACCAGTAGTGTATTTAAGGCACTTTGTCGGATGCGGTTGAATATGTGCTGTCTGGCGTTGTCGTCTCTTTCAATGTCCGTGTCGTCATCTCTGTCTAAGATCAAAAGACTTTCATCCTCCTCCTCTGGTTGTTGCTGAGAGGACTATAAAAATATAAAACAAAAAAATTATAAAATGGACCGTTAAAATAACCGATGAAATATTTAGACGACAAAGTGGAAGTTATAAATTAATTTAATAAAGTTTTTTACTGAATAAACGAAACAAATATTTATAAAATTATAATACATAATATTTAGGCTGAAAATTTACAGATAAACCCTGATATAATAAACATTTAATTTACTAAAAAGTAATCGTATATTTGTAAAATGATCATAAGTGAAAAGATCATCTCCATAGTTATATTTTGTTATTAAACGTGATTAAAAGTAAATAATCATATTGTTAATTCAAATAATACAAACTGGTTTTAATTTTTGACAAATTCGTATAACTTTCTTTGAAATATTATTCAAACAGTTAGTTTTTGTTTTAGTTTTAGCAAGTTTTTGTTTTAGTTTTGAAAGTAATAAATACCTGATTGTAGGGGCGTATGGCGACACAGCAGGTCACCACGGCGATGAGGAGCATCAGTGAGAAGCGAGCTAAGGAAGAAGACATGGCCGGTCGAATGAGGCATGCAGTGACGACCCGCCGCTTAAGTAGCAGCGACAGCGGAACACCACACAGCGGTGGTGTTATCTGCGGTCCACCTCAACTGTGTCACTGTACTTGTCTTATGAATGGCTTGATTAAACTGGTTTGGTTTGGTTGTGTTTTTATTTATGACCCAAATTTCCACACCATCCCGGTGCTCCCTTCTTCCGGTCCGTTGTCTCATATTTTTGGCTTTGACCATTGACATTTGTTTTACTATCAAATATTAATATAGAGACTAAACAACTGAATAAATCAATTGGGTTAACTATTACATTACTCTCCCTGCACAACAAAATCATATGATAAGTATACTTTGACTCAGTATTAACTTTTTTTCAGTTTTAGTAAATGTACATTTGTTGCTTTAAATTTAAAATCATCAATTCTGAGTGCTCAATTTCCACACCACGGTAGGTATCCTTAAATACCAGGCCGTAAGAGCATGGCGCGTTTTTTATTATAGTGAGTTTCCCCAGTAGGCCTAATCTCACTCTTTTTTTGGAATTTTTGTTTTTATTTCTCATGCACTCTGGGCCGTTCGAAGGTGTAGCCTAGAATTTTCTAAGTTCTAGACGCCACAGTCTACTAAGCCCTTGTTTCACATTCACACCGGGCATTTCAAAGGAGTAGCTCACGTTCTCCTCAAACCTGAGCGCCTCAATCTACTAAGCCCTTGTTTCACATTCACACCGAACACAACACATACCTTCTGACAAAAGTTTACTATTAAACTACTATAAAGGGATATATAAAGCGTTGTATTATTATAATGTGGAAAATATCAATTCATATGAATGTTAAATAATTATAAATCTGTAAAAAATGGTCTTAAAGATTACACATTTCACGATTTTACAGGGGTTTAGCCCCAACTTTGCTTTTTCAGGGCTTACAAAAAGAAACCTAAAATGGGTGGCTCTTAGTATCTTTTTTTTACTTTAAACATAAGGGAAATATTTCACATTTTACCGCGTTTTACCGCAACCTTATGAATAATGTTTTTTTTGTCAGAGAGCCAGAGGAAAATATGTCACATTTTACAAAGGTTAGTTCAACCTCTTTTTCCCCATTATAGAAATTACTCCAATTTTGCCAGAAAAAGTGACCATCTTTATTACAGATTTGTAATTTTAACATGATCAGAAAGAAATTTTCCACTTACATTCTGATACAAAGCAATATTTATCCAGTCTACTTTATCTGAAAAACCATGAATCAAAGATACTGATAATAGTCCTTGTTTCTCACTGATAGTAGACTAACACTCAGGTGAGAAACAAGGTGCAAATTCTCTGAGGACATCTTCATTAAATTGATTATTTTGTAAAAGTACTAACCAGTCCACTTTATGGGCATACATTCTAAGCAAATCAATAGAAAAATTATAATGTTTTGATAAGAGGTCCCAATTAAGAAATTTGTCAAATCTAATAATAAATTTATCGTTTAAAACACCTACCGGCTCTTTTGGCTCTGAGGATAGAAGATCCCAAGCAGTTGCATCCATCGTTGACAGTAACGATCTGGTTAGTTTTCTGGATTAAATTTCAACTTATAAAATATTTTAGCGCTGCGTAAAGCACATTTACCCCCACCGCCACTGTGTTGTGACAGAATACAATCAATGTTTAAATTTGAAGAACGAGGAAAAGATTCTTCAGTATCATACACATTAGAATGAAACTTGTTTAAAAATTCTACCTTTTCACTTCCTTTGGTGTACAAAGCCGCAAAAGGCTTACAAAGAGTGATAATCAATGACCCATCATAGGCAATACCCTGATCATCCCAATCTATGAAATGAAAATATTTCGTCAACCATCGAGCTGACCGTAACATTTCAAAAGTGATTTACTGAAAGGTGCATCGAAAATTAATTGTGTTTGAAAATATTTATTTACAATGACAAACTCTTTAACAATAAATCTATTATGATTATCTTTGAAACCATGAAACTCAACTACTGCCGAAGTAGCTGCAGTTATTGTTGCTGCTGCTGTAGTGGTTTTTGATGTTTCCACACTAGCCATTTTCCGAACAAAAGCCGTTCTTATTCAAAAGTGATTTACTGAAAGGTGCATCGAAAATTAATTGTGTTTGAAAATATTTATTTACAATGACAAACTCTTTAACAATAAATCTATTATGATTATCTTTGAAACCATGAAACTCAACTACTGCCGAAGTAGCTGCAGTTATTGTTGCTGCTGCTGTGGTGGTTTTTGATGTTTCCACACTAGCCATTTTTTTAAAAATAAAACTTCGTCGACTAGTTTATTAATAAAATGTGTAGGCAAACCTTCTGGAGGGATAGCGTCTTGTTCCTCTTCAGCAATTAATATACGATTTATGAAAACCCGAATAAGGTGTTCGTTACTAAATAATTCAATTAGATACTTCTTTATCTCGTGAAGGCTACGGATGAACTGAGCCCATTCGTCACAGTTAAGCAAAATAACTCGTTCCCTATCATGAATTTAGACATATAGGTTACCGAACACCTGTCTTATTCTTAATGCGCACCCCTCCTCATTTGTAATATTATATAGTTCTTTAGTATCACCGACCAAACAGGATGTAATATGATCAAAATGAACAGCTAAATCGTTAAAAGTATTAAAAGGCCAAAATATGTAACTTTTCCGGTTTTAAATAATACACCTACTTTATTGTCTAGATTTTCAAAATATCCGACCACTACAAATTTAGAATAATTTTTATCTAAATAGAAAATATATTTTTTTTAAATCTCCCTTATCTGGTCTTGAGGAAGAGCTATTGTTTCATTTTTTCTTTTGGGTTTAGCTTTTAATGATTTTACAATCTTACCTGCCTCATCCTCCGGAATTGAAATATTAGCAGTAACAGGAGATACAATCGGTGTGTTCACAAACTCCATTACTTACAGACTGAATGAAATATTTTTATTATAAACGTTATATCCTCCCCTCCACTATCTAAATCATTTACCCCCACCATTTCATCCTCCTTATTCATCATCATCATCATCATCATCATCATCATCATCATCATCATCATCAAAATAATAGTCATCATCATTTTCGGATGATGTAAAACTACAATAAGATGAGACATCTTCCTCACTATCTGATGATGAGATATATTTAATATCTGATGAATCACCACACCAATCTATCTCGTTTTCTAACTCTTTACCAATTTGCATAATTTGAGTTAAAAGATGATTTAATAAATGGTATTTTAAACTACTGTATTTATACACATTAAAAGGTGCTTTTTTACTTACTCCAGTATACACCGTACGTCTTAATTTTTGTTCCATTTTAAAAATACAATAAGTATAAAACCGCAATCCTATACCTGCATAATCAGTCATGCTATTACACATTTCTGCCAATTCCTTTTCAGTATATTCTTGTTTTAGTTGGTATTTTGTAAAGAATTCTAGCATTAAAAAGTGCACATTTGCAAGATCAATTGTATTGACAGGATTTGATCCATAAATTTTATGTTTTCTAATTAAAATCATGTCTTCGTCAAATAAATTAAGTTCAATACATACCAAACTAGACCCGCCATCTTCACTTCCTGACACATTAACTCTATGATGTTTACTTACAGCTCTCTCCATATTGACTAACAAAAGTTAAGCAAGTTGTTTGATTTATCTAACAAGTCATCGTGAGAATTTCATCGAGAATTTGTAATGCTTGAAACCCGTACATACCCACGTGACAACATATA
Source organism: Flexamia atlantica (assembly GCA_035578135.1). Lineage (NCBI taxonomy): Eukaryota > Metazoa > Arthropoda > Insecta > Hemiptera > Cicadellidae > Flexamia > Flexamia atlantica. Next base: position 7,861,384 of record JAQJVK010000007.1, on the reverse strand, counting down.
CATGTATCAACCATATCCTTACAATCCATATCCCTACTTTCAAAACATTCTTTATAATGTGAAAAACCATTAGAATTTGGATTTGTTCTAACAGTTAGACTATGATTGTTTATAAGATGTTTAAGCTGGTTCAATATATTCAACACCTCAAGTTTTTTTTAAAAGAATGTTTCTATCTGAAACCACCCTAAAGGCCGGATGCTCTTCAATTTCACGTAGTGCGTCCATGATGAAAGATAAAGAGCAACTGATGAAAAATTATGCTCATATTTTTAATAACTATTGCGACTGTTAAACAGTAATTTTTCGAACATCCCCCGTAATCAGTGTGTATGAATAATAACCATCGTGAATGATTAAACAGTACGCCCACGTATTGGGCGGAAACGGTGCATTAGTTAGAATATCTAGTCTCACTTCCACAGGTCCTGTTTTAATTGAGTCATCTTGTCTAGAACAATCTATGACGTATAAAGGACATTTTGATTTAAAATTCTCATAGTCTAAAATAGACGACCCCGGTTTGTTATAATACGAGCTATAAAATCTCGCCTACATATCATAAAACAAAGAAATATTTCCGCGAATATTATCGTAGGGATAACAATTTTAATTTAAATATAGTTTTACATCCGTTAGGTCACAAGAGTCAAATTGTGACATATCTTTTGTGATAATATTTTTACGACCCGTTTGAAACGCCAAAACTATGAATCTGGGTTTTTCCAATTGGTTTGATGTACGAAGACTCCATGACATAGAGTTTGTTGCAGGAATATTGGGATATTCGTGTAATTCCCAACTTCTAAACGGAACATGAATAATCGGATCTTTCTCAACATATTTTAATAGTCTTAATTTTTCCGTATCATTAACTTGAATGTGAGGAACTCTCCAGAAAATTTTTGAAATTTCTAAATTAACAGTACCGGCTTCGGTTGTAATTACAGCATTATCATTTGTTGCCGATCTCAATAGAATAAGTTCTTGTTTCACGTTCACCAAAATTTTCCTATAATCTTCAGCGAATCCGAGTAAGAGTTTTAAGGGTACCGAGTAATTAAAATCATTATTTTTTACTGATGTACCAGGTCGGAACCAACAGGCATTTTTCAATATATTTTGTTCATTCTCATGAAAATATATCAAGTGTTTTAACGTGCTCGTAATACCAAGGTTTCTAGTTCGATCAATTTCTTTTCCAGATATTTCATACCGTATTTCTTCAAATAAAAAAGCCATAGCGTTATTTATCAATTTAACGTCCAAGTTTGTGACATTGTCAGCTTTTTTCCCGCTAACTTTACCTTGAATCACGAGGTAACTGTCAAACGGGGCAGTAAGAATGTCTGCTTGTAAAAGAGGAATTCTAATTTCATCATTATTTTTAAATGTTGTCGAAGCATAGGGTTGGTGGCAATGGAATTCAAAACTCGTAATTGGATCGTCGAACTCAGCACGATCATAGATTGACAAAAGAGTCATTTTTCAAAACTTTAAAACCTAAAGAGCGTAAAAATTTAATACTTATATGACTTAATTCGGCAACGTTCTTTTTGGAACTGATTTGTGGCGCGGCACTTTTCTCTGTAAATATTAACCCCATTACGAAGATGTAATCTAACTGTTATACGTTCCCCGCGGAAATTCACCAACTTATTTTCTTGGGGAATGTGTGTCTTGTCTTATTTTCTTATTCTTCTTTTTTTTGGGTAAATAAATGATTTGCTTGGGAATTTCTATTATTTTATAACCCGGAGCAACAGTAGGAAAAAACTCATGAATTATATGTCCCTCGATACCATTTGAAAATGATCCACGCGTTAAATTACATTCAACTCGAATGGAATTAACGCGAATAATATCTACTGGTAACTCTGATATATGTTGCATATTTTCCTCATATACATTAGCTTTGAATCCCAATAGTTTTCCAATACTATCCTCTTTGGAAAAATCAATTTCCTCCGAACAACATATTTCAGCTTTTAAAGTGTTATTATTCGGTTTAAGACTGGATGTTACATTTTTAGGCAGATTTAAAAGTATATATTTTTCAATATCCTCATCTCATATGAACCCTCAGGAATAATTATTTCCTTATTATTATTACCATAATAAAATTTGTCATTCAACCCTGTTTCAATGTTCGGAATTGAATTAAAAGTTGTCAAATCAATTAGACCGAGTTCCCATTTTCCAGAGCTTGCATCTATCGGAAATGATAAATTGTGTGATATAACACTATTTGTTCCTATTAAACTAAACATTTTTGAGAGAAACTTTAAACACAAATGTCCACAAATAACAAAGGAGATATTTTGTTCCTTTTCATAATTATAATAAACCTCACAATCTTTAAAATACTTTTAACTCCGGTGGGGGTTTTAAATATCCAAAACTATCGTAATAATATACCTTTTTATCCACCTTCTTAAAACATACCCAATGGGTCCCGGTTCCACTTGCAGAGTCCAAGTTTACAATCACCGATTCATATTTTTTTTGGCGTAAAGGTAGAATATCCCGCATATAAATTCCCCTAAAATTGGGTATTTTTAATTACTTTGCATATTTGAGTAATTCGAAATTAGAAAGAGCCTTTACCGGGATCTTGATGTTTTTTTCTTCGTCCTATGTTTCTTTTTCCTACCTGCACCAGATGTTTTTCTATATGGTCTCAGATATAATCCTTCCCTTTACGTTTAGGTCCTCGTTTCTTCTTCCTTCGCCCTCCACCACTGCCACCGCCAAATTTACTCTTCGTCTTCATAGCTGTTGTAACCGTCCAAGCTGCGGTTTTCTCTCCTAATGATGCGTCTGAAGCTTTAAATCTTTTCTAAGCACGTTCTGCCAATTCCTCGTCAGAACGTCTTCGGCTGCTTGTATCTTTATACCTAGAATATACTATGTCGTGCGCTTTACAAGCTTGATCCAATTTATTTATTCCAGGATCCCCTCTAGCTAATCTTTCTTTTAATCTCGTACCAGGCCCGCAATACTGATAACCTCCCGGCAGATGTAGCTCGATAGGTAACAAATCTATAGCCTTATTAATCACAGAAGAAATAAAACCTCCACCTCTTACGACCTCCCGCTTACAAATGATAGGTTTTCTCTTGGTCCTGGTCATTTTTAACAAACTCACCCTATGAACTCCAAAATAAAACTGTTAAAGTTATATATCAAGATAAGATCTTTATAATTATTTATTAGGCTGTAATATTAAGAGGCTCGATTCACCATCATCATCATCATCATCATCTTCAATAATCTCTTCCTCATCACCATCATTTTTCTTTTTAATTGGTGGCTTAACAGTATCTTTAATACTCTCTTTCTTACCATCACTTTTTTTATTTTTTTCTTTCTTTTTAATTGGTAGCTTAACAGTATCTTCAATACTATCTTCCTTATAATCACTTTTGTTAATTTGTTCCTTAACATTATCCTCAATAGATTGCTTAACGTTTTCTTTAATAGGTAGTTTAAACTATTCTTCCCAGTTTAAATAGTCATCCTTCCCTGCTTGAGGAAGAATAGCTGCTTTACCCAAATGTTTTTGATTAATATAGTTAAAAATATAAGTACCGAATTTCTTTAGTTGTTTATCATGATAATCCTTATTACTTGCTATTAAACCTTCACACTTAACTGTTCTAGTATGTAAATCATTTAATTCCATTCGTTGTTTTACAAGATTAGTTGTGATCGGAGTATGTTCTTTAGAGCAATACTTTTCTACAAAACTTTTTGTAGCAGCATCAAAATCATGTGTAGGATCGACCAAATTGTTTATTCGCTTATCATCTGCATTGTATCCGTTTTTATCATACATTAAACACAAACGTTTAAGTGATTGTAGATTCACAGCATTATCATCATAAATGGGGTCACCCAAATTTCTTAAACGTATCCTTTCGAAATTTACACTTTCCTTATCACACGGTATTACTCTTGTATCTACATACGACTTAGTGGTTGCATCCTGTGGAGCAACAGGTTCTCCCGAATGTTTCAATATTTTACCATCAATATCAAAATTACCATCAGAAGTCAATTTGAAACCGTCTCCTTTTGGACCTTTGAGATCTTTTTGGTCCGATTTCAGGCTACGTCCAAACTTGTCTATTGTCATTGTAATAATGCTTTAAAACTACTATTTCCACTACCTTTTATAAAGCCAGCTTCCCGTAATTCCTCTATGATGCTTAAAATTTCATTAGCATGTACTTTATTTCCGGTCTCTGTAGACATTGTAATATATAAAAGTCGATCAACTAACTCATTAGGATTATCCCAATGCATAACATCCGGAGACTTGGTATTTTTCCATGTCATAAAACCTTTACCGCTTGTCGATCGAAGAAGTAGTGGTTTGATAATCTTTCTATATTTTGTACCTCTATTTGCTTTAATCCTTCCGGTTGAAACATAATCCTCCCTGTGAGCATTTGTTGCGAAGAGTATACTTTTATAGGCTTTAAGATTTTCATCAGAATAGACAGAATTATCGGGCATTTTTTAAAAAATTAATTCATATAACACTTCAGATGCTCCATAGTTGATGTTTCCTATTTTAATATTTCCTTCTGAATCAAAATCCAATACTTTATCACCAACCATTAATATATTGCCATCTTCATAACGCGGTCCAAACGTATGGCCAATAATCTTTTTAGAACCTGAATCTCTAATAAATTAATACATATATGATTGAGTTAATGGATTCTTAAAGTAATGTTTAATAAAATGAGTTGTTGATGCTAATTTTGACGGTGTAGATACCAATTCTGATAAATTTTGTGCTTCAGGTGTTGATACAGTCGTAGGTTCAAAATCACCTTCTTCTTCTTCTTCCTCTTCCACCTCCTCATCCTCAGATGCTGCTGAATTATAATCCATAGATTCTTCTTATTCTTTTGGTTCTTGTTTTAATTCCTTCTCCTCCTTTACTATTGCAGATTTATCCGTATTTGTTTTTCAAAGTTCCTTAATTATAGGTTCATACTGTTTTTCTAATATCGCCAGATTTTCTTCGTTCCCTTCCTTAAACAATCTATACTTACGCTTAATACCCTTACGTAACTTAACAATCTGAGCTTTTAACTCTTTACTCTTAGGCTCCATATTTAAAACTGATCATATAAACTTTAACCCTCAAACCTTTAAGGCATTTCCACCTGTCTAAAAAACATTGCGCGTTTTTTATTTTTACGTATATACTTGATAACATCTAATAAAGAAACCCCTGCACTAAAATCTAAACCTTGATAATATCTTTGTTCTCTAGCATCAAATCGTGGGATCATATATTTCTTGGTGAAACTCTTAAAAACCCAAGCTCTCTTAATATCATCCCGCCATTCTGCAATATGTGTAACAATATACTTATCATTTTCTATAGTTTTTTCCATAAATTTCCTTAACATTCTAAGAGGCTTCTCATGTGACCTATGGTACATTAAATATGAATTTAAGAGCCAAAATTCACAAGGATTTGTTCCTGTGAACTTTTTCCATTGTTCAAACAGCTTTGGATTCGTTATAATATACACACCACTGTTATTCAAAGATATTCCAAATTTTTCACATTGAGAAGAAACAGTAGGAGGGGCTTCTTTTAACTCTTTCCTGCACGGATAAAACGGGGTCTGCTGACCCCTACCTGCACGGAATTTTTTTGGTTATTTTTTTGTAAATACTTGTTAATTAGTGCATAGGGGCCTAAAAGAAATACAAAACTTATTTGTTTATATTTTTTGTTGTTATCAATTACTGATAAGAGGGAGTTACACATATGTGACACTGTGTAGCACGTGGTCGGAGTGAGTTACACATACGTAACACTGTGCAGCAAGTGGGACATTTTTATTGAAGCCCCAAAATACTAAAATTACTGATGTAGGGTTTTTTTTGCTGAGGATATTTTTTTCAAAACCTGCACATACAGGAGGGTCGGATATATCATTTATGATATATCAGTAGCTCTTTCGTCATCTTCCAAACCATCAATCTACTCTGGATCCGAAGGGATGGGTTCACTCTCAAGGAAGCGCAGAATTTCGTCGTTATCAAGAATTCATTTTGGCAACTCCATTTATTTTCTGAAAGTATTAAATTTTATATTGAAAACCGCAATAAAAAATAAAGCGGATTTCAATATAGAAATGTTCTTATACCCCAAAATTATACATTACTTGTGTGAAGTAACAGGGAAAATGATTTATGCTGCGCTTAAATTGGGTAAAACCTATTTATGATATCATAAAAATTAATATAAAACATAAAATTCCCAAAAACATGCTTTTCTGCATGAAATATAAGTTTAAATGTAAAGCAGATATGAATTATTTGTAACGTGTGCTGCACGGTGTTACATATGAGTAACACACTTTTAGGCTCTAATAAACCCAAATTAATTGGTTTCCTGCCTCTAAACAGTCATATATTACTCTATATGTACTCTAGATTACAAATCAGTAAAGGAATATAATAATCAGGCTCAACATGGAACTTATCAGTAAAAGTTTCATCGGAAATGGTGGAGGACGTGGTCTGCACTGGACTCAATACACCCTGGTGGTTGTTTGTTCAAACATTAGAAAATAGAGCACAGTGACATCTAGCGGAGATGTTAGGAACCAAGTTCCAAAGTTTCCAGCAGCGTAGTGCTAGTGGTTTGATTAAAAAGGAATAAAATGTCTGCCGTTACAAATATGTAACACTGTGCATGAAAGGAGTCAAAAGTTTTTTACATATGTGTAACACTGTGCATGAAATAGATAAAAATTCTACTGTATATAATCCTTGATAATAATTATTTACAGCCGCAAATGGTTTACCTCGAGGACCACTCGGAGTACCATCGGGTATAGGTCCCCAAGCCGTATTGTAACTAATATCAATATAACATTTAAGTGATAAAGCAGTCCGGTAAATTTCCAGCGGTGGTCTGATTGGCACTGTTCTTTCTGTCAAGACTATACATCTACTTGCATAAGGTATCTTACACCCATAGTCTAACATTTTTAAGACAATTTGGGCAAAATTTATACTCCCATGACGGTTTCGTAAAGGTAACACCTGGCCAAATACATCAGGAAACGGTCTGAATCTTGAAATCATATTTTGAGGATCCCTCAAAGTACAGTTATTCATATCCTCATGATAAATTATAAGTTCTAATGGTATATTCTTTTCATCACGATGACGTAGAAAGTTAAGCCAAACATCTCTATTATATATTCTCTCACTCACACTAATCATAAGTAATAAGACGGGCGGTATCATCGTGGAGCCTTTTGGGGACTTGTGTCGCCAACACCTTTTATTAAATTTATGAACATGTGGTGGTTTTCTACTACAATAATTTCCACAAAATCTCTTTTTTTCTTTATAATAATATGAACAAAGATTTGATCTAACTGTATGAAGTTTTGTATCAAAACCCCTTAAATCATTATATGTATAGATACGAACCATTATAAAGACGTGATAAAACTACTTAATCCGATTCTATACCTTCCTTGTAATGGGTCTAAAGTTTTATCAATAACAAAAAAATATACTTTTCTTTCCAAGCCTCTGCACACAAATGATTAAATTTTTCAAATGACATATCTGTAGTCACGTGATCATTATATATATGTTTTAGATTCATTTCATCCAGTTTGAATAAAAAAACAAGGTTACAATTGTCTCTAATAAGCTGTTTAGGAATAGCGCTGTACGTCTGGCCTAAATATATTATATCAATATTATTATGCCTACCCATGGTAAAATAAATACGTATATTATTATGTTTTTCGCAAGATATGTCGTCAAATATCATTACTGAATTCGGTTTAGCATCATTTGGATGTATAACTAGATTGTTATTATCATACGCAAAATACCCTATTTATTTTGGCATTAGGTTTTTTAAAAACTCATATTTTGGTTGATAAAGAGACTTTGAAAAAACATAGATATTTTCAAACCTCAAACCATTTGGGTCAAAAAGTAAATTAAATAAAATGTTTGTTTTGCCTGAAGCGCTAGGGCCACAAATTATACATCGAATCGAGTCCGGTAATAAAACTCCATGTTTACTTTTCTTTATAAAACCTGATCCGATAAACTTGTCAACATTTTTAACATTTATTTCAACATCCTGTTTCTCAAGTTGCATTATGACTAATTATCTTCACACCGAACCAAACCGATATAAACTTCCGTCCCACCAAAATGATTGGCAAATAAACAGAGACCCACATCCCGGATGTTCTGATAACACTTATCCACTAACGTCATGTTCCCACACACACAAGTTCTCCTCCGGATGTCATGTTGATAACCTGTTTCCGTTCAACATATTACCCGGAAACCACATATCACCTTATCGCAAGTCCTTCCTATGTACCCAGCTATCGCTATCCTTATCATATCCTGCCCAGCGTACAAGGAACTGATTACCTTTCCGCTTTAAAATCTTTTCCACTAAATAAACATCACCAACGTTTGACTTACTAATTTCTTCAGTATAGAATCCACCTTTCAATACGTTACCTTTGTGATCTTGTAAAATATAAGTTACAAGTCTAGTAGGCTTTATAGCATATATTTTAAATACTTCATTTGTCCAATTAGGTAAGTAACCTTTTTTAAACACTCTTTTTGTTTTACTAATTCTAACACTACCTCCAACTTTAAACTATGATTTTTTTATTTTTGTTTTTTCCCTTTATTAATTAATTTTAAGATCTGTTTAACATGTTTTTGTTTAACATCTTTAGGTTTCATTCCTATCGTTCTATGTTTAGTATTGTTATATGAGTTAACGAGTTCTGATAATATGCTTACCCATTCATAACGACCTCTCGCAGTAAATTGTTTATACATTTTATTTTTTAACGTTCTATTAAATGTTTCTACAATACTGGCCTTAAGTTCGGAAAATGTATGATAGTGATTAATGTTATATTTCCGCTTTAAAGCATTAACGTGTTTGTTGAAGTACTCTTTTCCTTGATCTGTTTGTAAATTTTTCATTTTGTATTTAGCTAAGATAGGTTCTAAAACTCTAGCTACTTCAGGGCCTGATTTATTTTTTGAAGGAACAGCAATGGCGAATTTTGATAAGCAGTTAATCATAGTAAGGATAAACCTATGACCTTTATTGATTTTGGCATAAGGTTGCATTTCTACAAGGTCATACTGATATAAATCATGCAATCCCTTTAATGTTACTTTTCGCCGAGGATAGCGTATCCTAGCAGACCTATGTAGCTCATTAGCTATTGCCGCTTTAACGTCCATTATTAGAATGACACTTAATTGAGTCTATTTACTTTATTTATCATATCTATATCCGTTATTCTCATCAGGTATATAAAAGCCATACTTGTAACAAAATAATGAATACAAAAGCATGTTCTAATATAGTGTTGATAAATAAAAAGTCATTTTAGTATACCGTTCATACAATCCAAATGACAACTTGAAACATTCCCCGACAACACCTCGCTGCAAACTGGTTATTGTTGATTCAAACATTGCTTTTTACCCGTATACCCATATGGTAGGGTATCATGGTCACTATCGCGTTTTCTTTTTGATCCTGTCACTCTAAAATCTTTTTTCTCGTGTATAGTAACAATATCTCTATCCGATGTTCTTCTAATTCTACTTTCAGTTATTTCCATTACTTCTCTAATATCAGACTCACTTAGAATCATAGCCTTTAGGGATGAAAAAAATTAAGCTTTTTACTTGCAGACAGATTTAAGGCGAGACCTTCAGTTTTACACACCTCTTTTAATTCATTTGTAGCAGTTGAAAATACGATATAAGCATAGGTTTTAGGCCCTCCAGAACAAAACTCTATGATAAAAGATCCTGGTCCATAATCCTTTGCCAACTCATCTGTCATGTCACCTAGATAGTCTCCAACTCGTATTTTATACATTCCTGATCTATGAACATAGATAATGGAATCAGTATCATAGTAGCACACCTGTTTTCCTAGTTTCTCTAGGTGTTCGTATAGTTTTAATCTCGCTTGACTTGTCGTGAAAGCAGCTAGGACGACATTTACAGTTCTTAAACATTCTCCGACTTCATCTAAATGCTGCCAATTTACTACGACCACCTCTTCATTTACCTCCTTAATTCTGTTAACTTGATCTGTTGGGCTGACTAGGAGATTAAACAGCTCTTTTGGATCTCTAGTCACAAGGGTTTTTGTTTGGTTCTCCCTTTGACCAAACTTTCCCCAAAAAGAGTTTAGCATTAATTTGGAAAGAGAACGCATTCCTTTATTTTTCTCGATTTTCTGTGAATCTAACAATATGCCTTCATGATCAAAATAGTCTTGTATATATTTTTCTTTTTCCTCTTTTGTTTTGCACCAGCTGGGGTATCCTGAAGATTCTTGTTTAGTTTTTAAAAATTTATCATTAAATTCTTTAAATAAGCCCCCATTTTCAAATGTTGCCATCTCATATTGCCATAGCTCATATCGCTCTAATATCACATAACCCTTCTCAACAGCTTTCCTTATTTCATTCATAGTCCATGTTCCTACCAAAGCTCTTTCTTCTACTTCATGTGTACACTCTTCAGAAGATGATACATTCTCTCCGGATGTACGACAGAGAACAAACATAAGCTTGTTATTCATTTTACATGGTAACACAGGATGGTAAAGATCTGAAGGCGGTAATATTTTACATTTAAGGAGTCCCTCTGCATCCATTCCTCGCGATTGACATTCTTCATTACCAACAAATATTTCAGGGTGTCCTATAGGGAACTTGCCATATTTACAGACCCAAGGATAGAGAGAGCAAATGTCTACATAGTGTATCTTTTCTCCTTCTTTTTTTACACTTGTAATAGGTCTTTGCGTTCCCTGTACGTCCACCATAAAAAGCATCCCTCGGGTTAAGTGGAATCGTATTTAAACAAGGAAGTTTGCTAAGGTATTGTAATTTATTTTTCTTTTTTAAATCTTCAAAGTCACACTCCCCAATTCCACAAGATCAAACTGCTCTTGAATCCTTTTCATTCTTTCCATCGTTCTCTCATATCGCAAGTGTAAACTATCTGACAGGTCTTCTTGTAGATGTTCTTTTCTTTTATAAGGAAAACACTTAAGGCATCCGTGAAAGTAGCAGCCATGAAACTCATACACTATCTCTCCATCAAAACCGTCTACTTTTCCAATGATTGGTATTTTAAATTCTCGACTATTTCCAGCATGTTGAATCTGTACACCGCGTTTTTCCTCTTCATAAGCCAACCATTGTATCGCTTTTGCTGATTGATTATCAGCTAGACGGTAACCTCCATTAGGAATAATACCGATAGTGTTCGGCTTAAGAAAGTTTCGTCTAAATGCCAAATTACAAGCACTAGCTATAGTCACTGCTTCCAAAAAAGGATCCACATTACATTCTTTAAGAAACATCGCTCTAAATTTTATACATGCCTGAGCCAATATGTCTACATCCGAGATACAATACTCTAGGATTTCTTTCTTAAAATCAAAAGTATAGTTGTTCATTACCTGTTCATTGTACCATTGTATAAACTTTTCATGACTCTTTTTAAACGTTGAGTCTGGACAGTAGTACATTTTATCAGGCATAGGTCCCACATAGTTTTGGTTGTTTATTGTATTGAACAAATGCGGAAAATACCCCTTCTTCTTTTCCGGTCCAAGATCAAATGATTTCGGAAGATCAGCCAATGCCATTGGGAAATAGTTTATTGAATCAACAACCCTAACGTTATCACACTCCATAAGTATTATTTTCGTTCCTCTTGAAATAAGTTTAGGGCTAAATTTTGTATCACTATATATGTACTTTAGCAAAAATTGGAAATCAAAGCCCTGACCATTATGAGCAATAACACAGACTGTTTCAAATTTCTTTCTCACCTCCATTACATAGTCCATAAACTTAGCAACAGGATTAACTCTAAATACACGTTGACGTATCAAGCAATTTTCACAAGGGATCGTTTCATCATCATTATTATCATCATCATCACAATCATTACGGGATAAACATTGCCAGCAACACTGTTGACTAACACAAAGATTAACGATATGAAGCTTTTTGTTTGGATCATCTTGCAAGCTATCATCCTGACGCGTTTCAAGATCAAAGAAAATAAACAAAAACTTTTTAGATTTCGGTTTGCCTGTATCAACTCTCATAAAACACCTGTGATTTGGATCCATATATTTTAAGCATACCCTACAAAACTGTTCCCCACATAGATGAGCCTTTTTTTTATCCTTGGGTCTTATCATGCGATTACAATCTCTACATTTCTTCACAGATGCACAAATACCGTTTTGGTGAGCAATAAAACAGGTTTGATTTTTAAAATGACGGTTGCAATCAGGGCACATAACACCATCATGTTCAAGGTTGCACGGTGGAGAGGTTACCATACAAGCTGGGCACATTGATGAAAACCTGTGTTCATGCTGTTTATCAAAACCGATATGACAAGCTTCACAATAGTGCTTACAAGCAAATGCCGATGTAAGGCTCGTTATTACATTAAAATGTCCTTCATTAAATAAAAGATTTATTTTCATTTTAGCATCCGCATTGTCCCCGCTGAAATAGGTTTCTCTACCTTTTGAGTTGTAATTATAAACGGTGATTTTATATTTTCTAAGGTGTGCCTGTAATTTTTCTAGCTCTTTTATTCCGGCTCCTTCTGAAGATATCTGGACTCGAGCTTTAGCTAAAAGTTTTTCTGCTTTTATTGTCTGCCTCTTACCCTTATCCTGCATAATAGCCTTGTAAAGGGGATCTTTCTTGGCATAGGCCTTGCCAACAACTAAAGCTCGAGCCAAGCATAGATTGTCTACATTTTTAATCGTCACTATACCACTTCGGCTACGGCACTCTTCTGAGAAGTTATTTTAGTACCCTCCTCTCCTATGACCTCCAGAACCTACCGGAAGAGATACCTTAGTACATTCTACCGCAAACGTGTCACTAGAAGTCACGGATGCTTCATTACTTTGTATAATACCTCCGAATATGAGCCACAAAACTTCTTCATTCACTTGATCTGCAGGTCTAAAAGCAACAAATCCGGGGTCCTTATTTTTAAGATTGAGACTTCTAAGGGTAAATCCTAAATAATCATTAGCTCCTGTACAACCTCGCTTCATTTCTTCGACCAGCTGGGAGAAGCCTCTTTTAATCCAATCTAGCTCATTAAAACCAGTAGGTGGTGTATTAAATTTAAATTTTTTTTTTTACCAGACATTCTAAATTTCCTAACATAAGTTTCATGACTTCTAATTATATAAACGGGATCCATAGCTAAATCAAAAATTTGTACTTAAAATACCAGCACACAGCAATGGAGCAGTCCAAGAAGTTTTCCCTCTAAATGAAAAAAAAGAAAACTGGCAGGAAATTTCGCGGTAAACGCCCGCGGAAATGAATGTGAATCATGAGATAACATGACCTGTGCTTTCACCTGATTAGTCAACCACAAACCGCGTCATCCTCCCGATAATCTCCCCCTATTTAAGAGCGTGCCATCATACTAATCATTATCGTGGCTTAAGGCAACGGTTACACACCTATTTTCTCGTTGCTGCTGATCCTGCTGCTGCTACTTCTACCGACTTCTACTCAGAGGCATTCATCAATTCAATTTACAAGTAAGTATACTACGCTTTTATTATATTTCATAATAATTATATATAAATATGGACTTTCTTTTAAAGTTCTATAATTAATTTTGGTTTTAGCTTGATCCAGTTACTTATACTTTCTATGTTTTATAAATTATTTGTATGAAATAAATAACATTTTATATAATTATTTAAACAGCCAAAATTTAATCATATTCTTTCACCGTCTATCTTATTTGCAGATTTTCTTTTTCGTCTTCCTTAATTTTAACTGTTAACTTTTTTAATCCAGGGTTAATTTCCTTTCCTACTAATACAGACTATTATTAAAATTTAAAAGAGCAAACCACTTTGAAAATTTTTTCACCAATAATATTATTTTCTATACAACCAATCATCTTTACAATAACTGAGTGCTTTTTAGATTTGTTTTCACCCCCGTCAGATTAATATTTTTCTATATGTTATTTTACACAAACCTTATGTTCTAGGACATGGATCAAGAACTAATGAAGAACTTGACTGCACTAGAAAAGTACGAGGGGCCGCCCAAGTATAGTTGCAGAGAGCTAACTGCAGAGGAGGGATACCCCATCGTCTCCATGCAACGGACAACAGCAAAATTCGGGCCGGCGATAAAATTTGAATTTATCATGCCGGGAGGCGAGGCCGGCATCACCTTTCGGCAGAAAGGTGATGCCGGCCTCGCCTCCCGCCTCTTTAGGTGATTTTTTCGGCATCACCTTTCTGCCGAAAGGTGATGCCGTGGAAAGGTGATCTGTTATTTTTCTGTGGAAAATATAACAGATGCCCAAATAAACTGCTTCAACCAGGGAGGTTTTAAAATGAAATGTACGGGGATGACGGGGAGAAGTATAAATGTACAATTTTTTGTTTAACTTAAAATAAAGATTGTATTCATATCCATCAAACTGTTTTTAATTCCTACTCCCTCTCAATAAATCCTATATATATAATTATTATAATAATAACACTGGTTTACAATTTAAGAAGTGATAACAAAACTGGTAGTGATAAAAACAGTTTGGATCCAATTAATAAAAAATGGTTCTGCGTAGTTTTAAGAATTAATAACACTACCAAAAATAAAAAATTAGCGCCAAAAAACACGTGGTTGACATAGGGGTCGCCATCTTGAAAGGGGCGTGGTCTACTCCATGACGTAATCTCCTATCAACCAATCAAAAGACTCGAAACCATAACGTCGTCCCCCCCGGGCACCATCCCCGACCAATCAAATCGCGGGGATGGATGCGGGGGTTTTCTACTGACGTAGTTGATAAGTGGTCCGTCGGGCTGCACTAATTCGCGATGTCGCAGGAGCGCTTTCGGCTTCTCGCCACTACTCAGCATTAGCAGTTGATAATGGCGAGAAGCAGAAAGCGCTCCTGCGACATCGCGAATCAGTGCAGCCCGACGGACCGCGTATCAACTACGCCATGTGTCATCGGCGCACGGACCACAACATCTTCGTTTGATCAGAATTTTAAGGTTTTTTCTATGTCAGTTTATGTTTGTCTTCTTCTAAACCATTTATTTTTAAATACTTCCCCAACTAATTTAAGGTACTGTACCATATGTACGTTTATGTGAAAATCATAAGTCATGATTGCTTACAACTCTACATATTAATTATTAGCTAAAAATATTTATCAAGTCAATGATAAAATACCCCCGTTGCAGCAGACCTGCATACTCAGTGAATTTCAAATGCAAAAGAGCATATTTCAATCCAAATTAGCGAGATTTGATATGTTTTTTTAAGCTCCATAAGAAAACATGGGAAATGAGTATGCAGGTTTTTTGCTACAGGTATACTAAAACTGGGTGGTTTTAATGCAATATTTAGTAGATCTGAACTAGAAGAAGCCATATACCAAGTTTTACCAAGATATGTCAAAAAATAAGGAAGATATAGCAATTATTTTATTCCCCATAAGGATAACATGGGGAATGAGTATGGAGGTTTGCTGCCACAAAAATGGAAATTTAGGGGATTTTATACTAAAATACTTTAGATCTCATCTATATAAAGTCACAAACCAAGTTTTATTAAGATATGTTGAGTAATAAGCGAGATATAGAGTTTTACTTATTCCCCATAACATTGGGACAACGTACTGTGTTTACCACTTTCAATACCTCGGTAACCAATGGACATAAAGCAATGATTAAAAATACAAAATTGTTTGTTTTTTCGAGCTGAATTCAATGGTGCTAACGAAAATTTGATTATATTTATTTTTCTATGTGAAAAAAACTCAAAAAACCCATTTTGGGGGGTTTATCCCCCTTCCCCCCCCCTTCCGATGGTCCGGTCGGGCTGATGTACGAACTCATCCAATTGATTAACACTTTACATGTCTGTACCAAATTTCATTAGGATCGGACCATATTTACGGCCGCTATCGTGCTGACACACACACACACACACACACACACACACACACACACACACACACACACACACACACACACACACACATATATATATATATACATACCTACTGCGCTTATTGGAGAAATATTTTCTTTGCGTGTTGATTACCACTTTACATGTCTGTACCAAATTTCATTAGGATCGGACCATATTTACATATATAAATATATAAAAGTTCGAACGAATGGTGTTTTTTGCTTCTGGGGGCCCCAAAACGAAAAGTTATAATGGTCCCGAGCTTAGGTCTTACCATGAGACCTACGGTAATAGCTTCTTCCCTATGTGGGAGATTCGCTAAAATCTCCATCGTTATTTAATGTAAAGTGATTATCAATGTGGTGTTGGTTGTTTATTGTTTAGTAGGTTATACTTCATTTTTGTTGTTGGCTCAGAGTCACAAAAGGGTAATTAACTAATAATGAAAAGTAAAGGCGTGAACTTTAAATATGAGTTCAATTTACCTAATTCCGTCTTTTGCTGCAAACAGGATAGGCAACCATGTTGTGTGGGTTTGAAAGCTCCATCATTATACTAGTACAAGGAACGCAGTCCCTCATGTTGTGGTCTTCATAATTTAAAATTGAGTTTAAAATGTGTAATCAAGACACACATGCATTTATACAAGATTAATTACGGTTTAAGAAGGAGTATCATTTAACGCCACATACAGCAAAAAAAAAATAAATTAGTCATTACTTTGCGGGGTGTAGAATACGAATTGTAAGAGTAAGTAAAAAGTGGGCTTAAAAGCCCACTCCATCGACGAATGTTAACCATACTCCATCGACTTAAAATTAAGGCTCAGGCAAAACTACCCGCAGCTGGGTCAAATTGGTGGGATTCCTGTTAGTTGTAATCAAAGCAAACACCGTTAGAAATTTTTATTTTATGAGGTCATCCATGCTTTTATTATAGATAAATTTTGATAATTGAGGTATTAAATTTAAGCATATTTTTTAAAAGTTTTCTTGAGCATGAATTATACGTAACGATTTAAGTATATTTCATATGTAGAAAATATAGAAAATATAAAATTATAGATACAGAATATAAAATTGTATATAGAAGTAATATATATATGTATATATATATATATATGTAGATAATATATATAAAATATAATATATATATATAGTAAATATAAAAATATAAATTTTGTTTGAATATAAAATATTAATTGTAATATATAGAAAATATAAAATATATAGAGAATAACAAATTTAATTTTTGATAATTACTAACATTAAGAATTATTTGTAAAATCATTGATAATTTTTTACACTTATTTACTGGAAATTTCTATCCAATACGAAACGTTTATTCAGTCCTTTTACGTATATGTTATATTTTCCATGTAAATTCAAATAATCCATTATAAAACACGCAAAGAAAATATTTCTCCAATAAGCGCAGTAGGTATTTATGCAGACTTTTGATATTTATTTGTATTAGAGGGGCTTACTTAACAACCCGTGCAAAAGTTTCTATTCCGATTTTGATTGGTCGAATGTCCAAAATTTTCACACTTTCAGTAAATTATAATTCTCTACCGATAATAAATCCATGTGTAAGGCCGATTCCTTTTACTAAATTATAGAGCGAAGATACAAGTAAATGTGTACCTATTAAAACTTTCTGAATTCATTATAAATTAAATGCAGAGGATAAAACGTGTGTATATCTGTGTTTTAATACTAATCCCTTAGAATTACATCACTCATCAGGGAAAAAACTACGGTTCCGGCCCATCTTCCAAAAGGTTACATTGTTGTCCGATTTCCCCACAGGTGATCACTAATAGTCCAGGCAATGAATGCTCAAAAAGAGGTATAGAGGGAATTGCATGGATCACAATTTTTGACTTTGTAACTTTGCTTGGACTAGTTAGGAGTAAAACATATCAAAAGTCCCCGCCCTTAGCCCTTGAGCCGGCTGGGCTGGAAGGGCTTAAAGGTACAATTTTTTGTTTTTTCCTAAATGTCTTGAAAACTATCAACTTTTAGTATTCCTTATTAAATTTGAAAATTAAAGAAAATTAAATTTTCTGTAAGAAAAATATATAATATGTCTACCTTGGTCCAACCGTTTACAAGGTAAGCACTGATTTTGTTAATATTTTAAAAAAATATCCCTTCCATAAGAAATACATGTAAATTTGTGGGTAACATAGATGCCCAATTGGGCAACGTTTTTTTCACTTAAAGGAAAATGAACAGCATTCAGGAAATATTTATGAAATTTCCAGTAAATTGACGCCTCAATCATAGAAATTGGTCTAAAATTAAGGCGTTGGCGAGCTCACAAAATACGTTATTTTTCAAGGAATTATGACCAATTGTCATAATTGTCATAATAATCTAGGAATACTAAAAGTTGATAGTTTTCAAGATATTTAGGAAAAACCAAAAAATTGTACCTTTAGGCCCTTCCAGTCCAGCCGGCTCAAGGGCTAAGGGCGGGGAATTTTGATATGTTTTACTCCTAACTAGTCCAAACAAAGTTAAAAAGTCAATAATTGTGATCCATGCAATTCCCTCTATAACCTTCCGTTGCCTGGACTATAAAGTTAGCTTACAACAACATAAAGCCAATGTTGTAAAGTTTACACCTCAAGTGTAAGTCTGGTTATTTCGTGTTTTACACCAGTCAGTTAAAGGGGTACGCATTGTTCTTTGTGGTTTGAGTTCGTTTGTTACTATTTTACAACCTATCTAAAAAGAGTATTATTGTTAGAGCACCACAAGAAATCCTGCCATACAGCTTCAGTGGTAATTGAGATATTTTAAAAGTAGGTGATGGTGATTTTATATTTTGATTAGGATTTTTGCGGACATTTGCCATCACTGATTAGTAAAAAACAAGTGTTTTTTACTAATCAGTGATGGCAAATGTCCGCAAAAATCCTAATCAAAATATTTTAAAAGTAGTTTTGAATTAATATTTATGTATGTAAAAACTGGAAGGGTTGTTATTTAACATCTTAATCTTTAAAATACCCCCGTCGCAGCATACCTGCGTTCTCAGCGAATTTCTAAAGGATACATTTTTATATGGAAGCTTATTTAATTTAGGTACGGGAAAATATTTCGAACATTTTATATAATTAATGCAAAAAGTATATTACACATCAATTCAAGAGCTTTAGATATAAGGGAAATGATCATGGTAATCACATCGGTATCCATTCCAGCAATACGCTTTTTATTATTCTTATATTTCTGATTTTTTAATAAGTGTATCCTTGTTATAGTACAAATATACCCCCGTTGCAGCAGACCTGCATACTCAGCGAATTTCAAATGCAAAACAACATATTTCAATCTAACATAGTGAGTTTTGTCATGTTTTGGTAAGCTCCACAAGAATAACATGGGGAATGAGTATGCAGGTTTGTTGCTACAGGTATATTAAAACTGGTGATTCTAATTCAATATTTAGTAGATCTGAACTAGAAGAAGCTATTTGCCAAATTTTATCAGGATACGTTGAGAAATAACCGAGATGTAGAATTTTACTTATTTCCTATAAGGTTAAAATTGGGACAGTACTATGTTAACCACTTTCAATATCTCGGTAACCAATGGACATAGAGCATTGATTCAAAGAACTAAATTGTTTGTTTTTGTGTGCTGAATTCAATGGTACCAACAAAAATTCGATAAATGTTATTTTTCTATGTAACAAAACTCAAAAAACCTATTTTTGGAGGGATTTACCCCCCTTTACCCCCCCTTTCGGTGGTCCGATCAGGCTGGTTCACGAACTCGTCCAATTAATTACCATTTTACATGTCCGTTCCAAATTTGATTAAGATGGGACCATTTTTGCGGCCGCTATCGTGCTAACAGACACATAGATATATACACGGTGAGTTTTAATTGTCCCCCCTTAATTTTTTTACATTTCTAAAAATAACTATCCCAGACCCCGCCCAAACATTATTGGTTAGTAAGTACCTCGTTTTGAGGGGGTACTCATTTTGGATCCGCCATATTGGATCCAAAATAAATTTTTCAAATGTAAAAGTGGTGTGGTGACCATTATTTCAAGCTAGATTTTTTCACTGATTACAATGCCGTAGTCCGTTTTAGCGAATTTCCCCTATAGGGAAGAAGCTATTACCGTAGGTCTCATGGTAAGACCTAAGCCCGAGACCATGATAACTTTTCGTTTTGGAGCCACCAGAAGCAAAAAACACCATTCGTTTGAATTTATATATATATATATATATATATATATATATATGTGTGTGTGTGTGTGTGTGTGTGTGTGTGTGTGTGTGTCTGTAAGCACGATAACAGCCGTAAAAATGGTCCCAGCCCAATCGGACTACCGCGGTATATTGTATACAAAGAATATTTTATATTCTTTGTATATATATTCAAAAATTACAAAAAACGTTTTAATTGTCGTTTTTTGTTTTCAATATATTGAAAAATTTCTAATAAAAATCTCAAAAATTATGAATTTTTCAAAAACTAAATTTTATAGCTAAAAACGGGTTGCGGCATTGAATTTGGCGAAAAAAGTTAGTTTGAAATGATGTGTCACAATACTGTCTCCATATTTGAAATAACTTACATCATTTCAAAATGGTGGATCCAAGATGGCGGCCAAAACATTTACATTGGTAAAAGTTAAGTGGAAATAAATCAACAATGACTGATGGTGGTTATTCATCACTATCTAGCATTATTTTTTGGTTATGGGCCTATTTTATCAATTTGTAATGTTAAAACTGGTTGAAAATAATTAAATTAAAAGTACTCATATCTTGAGAACAAATTGAGATATTAAAAAACGGATTGCGGCATTGTAATCAGTGAAAAATTTAACTTGAAATGATACCCGGCCAAAAATGAGTACCCCCTCAAAACGAGGTCCTTTGCTACCCAATAATGTTTGACCGGGGTTTGGGATGGTTATTTTTAGAAATTAAAAAAAGTAAGGGGGGGACAACTAAAACTCACCCTTATATAGATATATAGATATTTGGATATATATTAATTCGAACGAATAGTGTTTTTTGCTTCTGGGGGCCCCGAAACGAAAAGTTATAATGGTCCCGGGCTTAGGTCTTACCATGAGACCCACGGTAATAGCTTCTTCCCTATAGGGGAAATTCGCTAATACGCTTTTGTTGTTTTTCGTGAATAATAAAAAACCCATTTAAATTGAATGGAAGAGAATCGTTAATTGATTTTTGTGATATCCTCGTTATGGTGCAATAGACGGCACGAGTTACAGCTATCCACATAAATTGAGCTTTCATATATTTGAACGCAATAAAAATGACCACAACTCTTTCTGCATACAAATACCATGATGCTGAAGAATATGTCCTATGTGCAAAGAGGACTAAAAAATCGATTAGGATTTGTCGCTCTGCTTGGTTTGAGCAGGATTACTTCATGCCTATACATTGGAAATGATATGTAGAAATATATTTAAGTCATTATTGATTGATATCACTTAAAAAACTATGAAACAAATTGATTAAATTTATTTTCAATCTTTATGAAATTTATTAAGAACAATTATTCACCAGAACGAAACATTGATGATATTTCAAAGGCAGGTTACATTGCGAATTTATATTGGTACAAAACGCTAAAATTACTATACCTTTAATAACATGTTGATGATGTATTTATTGATGATGTGTTTAGCGTTTTATTCAAGAATATATGCTATCCACAGGCTTACGACAAGCGGATACTTTGCAGTTTTAACATTGCAACGGCACCATTTGTTCTTTAACAAAATTAATTTTTATGCGTATTCTACATCTTTCAACCGTTGCAGTGTTGAGTTCGGATTTTTCTTTGTGAAAATTAATTTGGAAATACAAAAATTTACATCTAAATAGAAGATTAAAATGGAAAACTCGGAATCAGATTCAATTACTTTAATTGCTCTGACCTTAGAATTACTGAATTGTTTATCGAATCTATCTGAAACTTCATTGAAAAACAGTTTTAAAGGAGTCGTACACTATCAATAAATCGGAATTTAAAATAATTGTCACAAAAGAAATCCTAATTGAATATGTTTTTGACCAGTGGAGTTCATTCTTTTAGATCTTCCACGTAAAAATTTTTGAATAAAAAGTGTCAGGGCGATAGCTTTTAAAATCAAGGCTTTTATTCTGATTATTTGCATCACGAACGTTTATGCTGCAAAACGTCATGAATTGGTCAGTTATGTTTGTACATTTTATGAGTACTTCCCTTTGACACTATGGAATAGGCCAATGAGCCAACCTCGCTTTGCATAAAAATTAAGCGAGAATAAACGCTGAAACTGATTCGAACAAACCTTATGACGGTGTACGGCACAAAGCTCAACGAAAAACTTTTACGAGACTCACCTGAAAAATAAAATTAACTGTTATGTAAAGAATTTCAAAACTAAGGATTAGAGTATTTAATTTTAAGATTAATAAGACTAACACATTAAAATTGTTTACACAATTAAAAAAAGGAATCTGAATAATAGTTCGACTCAAATTACTGTTCTGGTAACTTCAGCTGACTCGTTTACATTGGAGCCAAGTGTCAAATGAAACAAACGTATCTCATATTTTGTAACAAATTAGCCGAAGCAATCTTTATTATTAGAATCAATATGAACGAGTCGATTGTTCATATAGATAGACGTTTTAACAGTTGTGTGTTTTAAAAATGTTCAAAGCCATTTGCCATATGATATTTTAGCCTGGGACGTGATTCTATAAGACCGTTATGTTGTATCAAAAGAGAGCCTTGAGAGATAACTTAAATATTTTTAGAACAAAATAGAACTGATTGGAATCCTATTTAAATAATCTCAAAACAATGAGTGTTTCTTCTTTGTTTAGTTTAAATGGTCTGGTGAGACTTTGAAGGCAAATTTAGAAAATCTTTAAAACCATTTGCTCTTTTTATAGCTATTTTATGAGAAAACACACTAATTTCATGATAAACCATACTACTCGCTATGAAATGACTTTAGCAATGGGTAAATAAATTCTTAACAAATTGCGAGTCCATGTGAAGCGATTTAATTTCGTTAGTCTTTAATCATATTTGAAGCAACTATCTTAGAATTATTTGTTTACAAAGTTGTAGAGTCGCCTTTTATTGGGGTTGGACGATTAGGCTATGTTCACATGTTCTGTAATCTGTTCGTCGTGTTATATGAACTCTTTTTGTTCTTCTATCACATGATTATAATGACTTATAGCGATGAAATCGAATGAAGTATAACTGAACCGCTTCAAATGTTGTTATGTTACCTTAAAAATGTTTTTTGCAATTAAATGATTTGACCCTATATTACACATGAAGCTACTTTGCATTGTCTACCTGTAATGGCAAATAGAATCTTACAAAATATTGAATACTGGAGTTATGTGAAATAGCTAATAAATTAATTCTCTCACTCCACATTTCTAATCCTATTCACGAAAATTCTTACATTAAAGTTATACAAACACGATACAAACAAGACGTGTCCTTGGTTAGTTTTAGAACATTTTGTTCGGAGACCTTTTTAGAAATTTTTTTTTGGAATCTTTCAAGTAAGTCCAATCATCCTGAAAGATTAAAGAAGTATGGCTGCATCCATCGCTAATAAAGGCAAGTCAATGGTTCAACTGTATATTGTTGAAAAGGTTGAACATTATACAATTATTTAATCGAATATGCTCTATAATTACAAAATCATTCAGCATGCTAATTGTTTCCTTGCTATGTAGTCCAGTCGTTTTAGAGGTAAAAACCGCTTCTCAATAAAAACGGGTAACCAAATGGGACTTCTTAATACAATAATCCTTGTTGTGTTTCCTTTGAAACCCCATCACTTTTTCAAAAATAAAAAGTCACAATTACTTGTGATCAAGCTGTCATATAGAAAAATGGCAACCCAAATAGAGTTTTTGGGGTAATTTGTTATTATTATTAGGCTTAGAAACGAATGTATGGTACCAAACTTCCTCAGTTTCAAAAGATCGATTACTTTTATGATTAACATATTGTTGTTTAACAATCGATTAAAAGGTTTCCTGAAGAAAAGTTGTTGAGGTTTTGATAATCTACCTCTTATATACTTACTTTGCTATTGTAACCACACAAATATATAGGCACAATTTTGGAAAAATGGTCACCAATAATAGGTTTTTTACAGGATTTTTTTCAGTATTGAACATACATTAAAAATGTATGCAAAAATTAATAGTTAAAAAATATTTATAACATTTGTTTACTTTAAAAAGATCAATAACTCTTATCTATAACCTTATATTTAACGTATTGTCGTATAACCACCATCTTAGAAAATGGCTGCTAAGAAGTATTTTTTCCGGTGCACCTTAATTATTTATCCTTCTAAAAAAGGTCACCGAAGATAAGTTGCTGAGATTTTGATATTTTACCACTTTTATATTTACTTTGTTATTATAAATTCACGAATGTAGGCGCCATCTTGGAATACCCTTGTTGCATACTCATCGAATTTCAAATGCAAAAAACATATTTTAATCCGACATAACGAGATATTATGTATTTTTCAAAGCTCTATAAGAATGAGATGAGGAATGAGTATTCAGGTTTGCTACAAAAAGTATGTTAAAACTGGATGGTTTTAATTCAATAGTTAATAGATATAAACTAGAAGAAGCCATATGCTGTACCAAGTTTGATCAAACTATGATAATAAATAAAAGATATATAGGATTTTTTTTAAAGAGGTTGGCGGCCTCTTTTTACCTTCCCCCCCCCCCACATAGGCCTCAGGCCTGTGCATGGGAGTTATTAAGCAAACCCAAGGAGTGAGCCGGTACAGTACAAGGATGAACAGTACTGCTAAAAGTATGCGGCATCATCGGGACTCGATCCTGCGACGCTGCCGCCACAGAACCGGGGCCGAGTGCGCTACCAACTGCGCCACCGACTCACTCCCCATAAGGATAACATGGAAAATGAGTATGCAGGTTTGCTGCCACAAAAATGAAAATATCGGGGATTTTAAACTTTTATTTATTAGATCTCATCTAGAATAAGCCACAAACCAAGTTTTATCAAGATAATGTTGATAAAAAGCGATATATACAGGGTGAATTTTCTAAGCCGTCCTCAACAGATTTTAGACGAACGGTTTGCCATTCAGGACGAAACGAAATCTTCCCCCTCTAATTCATACCCAGAAATAAAGTAAAAATATTTTTAACCTTTTTAAAGTACAGGGTATTCCAAAAACTTTAGGTCATGGGTTCCAATCTCAGAATTTTCAAATGTTAACATATGTAATGTTAATGCATAATCTTAAAGCTCTAAACAAGACAAACAATTTGGTGAACAGAACGTATTTATCCTTATTCACTTTAAAATGGGGGCCATTTTCGTGAAAATATTTGGTATTTACGGAATACCCTGTATCTCGAGAATTTCAAAACATATTTTTGTTCTGTTTAAAATTATTACTCCTTGTAAACTCAGCTTTAATTTGATATACGACATGCAACTATTTAGAAAATAGGAGTTTTTGAGAGTACATTTTATTTTGTTTTTGTTTTAATGTTGGTAGCCCTGAAATTATAAAAATTTAAGTGGCAGCATATATTAAATAGCACATTAATTTACAGGTCCTGCAAAGACCAACAACTTTTCAATTTACATCTAGCTCCCATCTTTGGTGGTTTTCAGATATAAGCAAAAAACTCCATTTTGCCATATAAAGCCATTGTTAAATGTGCAGTACTTAAGTTTAATGGATGCGAATTTAAATGACTTGAATACTACACATTTAACATGGGCTTTATATGGTAATATTGAGTTTTTTCTTATAACTACAATACCACTAAAGATAGAAGGTAGGTGTAAGTTAAAAAGATGTTGGTGTTTGCAAGACCTGTAAACGATGTGCTATTCGACATATGCTGCCATTTCAATTTTTTTTATTTTCAGGGCTTTTTACTTTTAAACAAAATAAAATGTATTGTCAAAAACTTGTATTTTTTAATTTTACCATGTTGTACGTCAAATTACAGCTGACAATACGCGGATTAACATGTTTAAACAGAACAAAATTATGTTTTGTGGTTCTTGAGATACAGGGTATTTCGTAAATACCAAAGATTTTCAGGAACCTATGTTTGTGTGTTTACGTTTACAAAGTAGGTATAAAAGTTATAGTTTAATGAAATCTCAGCATCATCTTTTCAGTAACCTTTTTAATAAGATAAATAATTATGTTGCGCCAGTCAAAACATACTTTATACAGCCGTTTTCCATAAGGCGGCTTTATAAATTGCTGTTCAGTTGTTGTATAACAGTATTATAATTTTAAAAGCTATAGATATTTTGAAAATAAGCAACTTCTGTGTTAGTCATTTTTTTCTAAGCTTAATAATAATGATATCTCCCAAAAACTCTATTTCAGCCGACATTTTCTATGATGGCGGTTTGAGTGCAAATTTTATTTTCGAAAAGTTGAAGGGATTTTTATGGTAACATATCAAGGAAATAAGTCCCACTCGGTTACCCAAATTTTTTTTCAAATATTTAAATTGATCGGTCTAATATATTTTTATTCTAACATATATACAATACAATGGCTCAAACATTTTTTAACAAATCAAGAATCCTTCTCTCTAAAAAAACAACATACATTAGCAGATCAAACCTCAAACAAGACTAGGATGCCTTGCTAACCAAGTAGATCCTTGTTAGTCTTGGAGTGAGGTCCTTTACAGGTTCAATTGCAGAAGGGACCCAAAAAGAATATGGTCAATTCAAATTATAATTTACATTGTCATTTTTATTATGACGAGTAGAACATAAACACTGTAGGATAAAAGCTGAGACAAAATCAAAATCGTTGGTTTCTGCGTGAGGACATATGAATAAAGAAGACCTGTGTTTTTCCAAAATATAAAGTTCGTATCAAACTCTTATAATAATATACAGGGTTAGGCAAAAGTGTGGATACCCCCCAGTCAATCAATCAGTAGTAATTCCTTTATTGTCTTAAAACTTTTACAAGTATTGGCATGAGTCATTTTACATAAATAATACCTTAGAACTAAAATATTACTTCTTAATTATAATCTTCTTAAAAAGTCGTGGACACTGTAGTACAACCCCATAGCAAATACGCCTTTAGTGCACCCCTAAATGTTTTATGTGACATCTCAACCTTAAGGCAGTCAGGCAGTCCATTAAAATGTTTGATGGAAGAATAATATACATTATTAAAAAAAAGTTGTTTTGTGTTTGGGAAGAGGTAGGTTTGAAGTTGACGGAGAGAGTAATTAGTAGGTGGTAATCTAGATTCAAAAAGGCTGCGGCTTTTCATGAAGAATGTCAGAGTTTCTAATATATAAATTGCTGGAAAGGTCCAGCAATCAGGCTGGACCTTTCGCCAGCACAAACTACTAAGTTTGTGCTGGCGAAAGGTCTCTTTACACGATTCTTGATGCCTTAGATCAAAAATTATTCTTATAACTTTCTTTTGGAGAGTGAAGATGTATTTTAAACTTGACTTCTCTGACCCCCATATAGGTACAGTGTAAACCAGATGAGGATAAAAGCAACCATAGTAAGCTGCGAGCAGTACCTCAGAATTGCAATAAAATGATAGTCTCCGTATTCTATAGATGACTGAACTGAGTTTACCCGTATAACGTATTTATGACGTATTTATATGTGCAGTAACTTTTAGATTAGAATCAATTTTAAGACCAAGGAAGCAAACTGAATCAGTGCATGCAACAGCAATATCAGAAAGCAGCAAATTTGAAACTCCAGTATTTTCCTTACTTCAAATTTGAAAATTAACCATCCCTTTCTTGGCAGTGTTCACAAAAAGACCATTTTCAGATAACTATTGGATAAATGAATTGGATTGGATGAAAGCAGCCATTTCCAAGTCATCAGCTTTTTCTGCTGTAACAATGAGAGACGTACCGTCCGCAAATATGCATAGTTTACCATTGTCTATACTACTATCAATGTTGTTGATAAAGAGAAGAAAAAGGATCGGCCGCAATACAGACCCATGGGGAACACCCATTGTCTTTGCCAACTTATCTGAATACTGCTTTTTGAATACATCTACTTTCATCATTGTATTAACACTTTGAATTCGGTTCTCAAGGTATGAAACAAACCAGTTCAATGCCACTCCTCTAATACCAAGATTAGACAGTTTATCAACAAGAAGGCCATGATTTACGACATCAAATGCCTCAGTAAGATCTAAAAACATTCCTAGCGCGTTCTTTCCTTCATCTAGAGCCTTGAAATTCTTCTCATTTAGCAAAAAGAACATGGCATTTAGTGTACTTAAACTCTTCCGAAAACCAAACTGATTACGGAAGAAAATATTGTTTGAATCAAGGAAATATAGAAAACGGCAAAGAACAATCTTTTCAATAACCTTGGAGAAAGTGGAAATAATTTAAATGGGCCTATAGTTACCACATTTTGTACCTCGCCCTTTTTGTGGATTGGCATTACAAGAACAAGTTTAAGAACATTAGGAAATACACCTCTCTCAATGGAAAAATTAATCATGCAAGTTAAGGTAAAGAGGAAAAAGCACATTCTTTCAACAAGTAAGATGAAACCCCATCAAAGCTAGCAGACTTGCTACATTTTAGAGATTTTATAACTGTGAAAACTTCATCAGAACTAATCGGACTCATAAAAAAAGGAGGCCGAATGAAGCGATATTCACAATTTGAATTGTTTTTTTGTTGTTTCAAAATGGCCAGAGAGAGTTCTTCCTATCTCAGTAAAAAACTTGTTAAAAACATTTGCTTTCATAAGAGGGTCGCTAGCCACTCTACCACTACCATCATCAATAGAATCTATCAACAGAGATCTGCCACTTTTACCTTCATTGCTAACCCCCCACATAGATTTTGATTTACACTTTGCATGATCAATTAGGTTCTAAACATTTGATGACTTTGCTGCTTTTATAGAAGACCGATAACTGTTTTTCATTTGTTGTTACAAAATACGCATTGGGTGGGTGGAAACTAAATCCTTAGTCCTCGATTATAACAACAACTCCTCTTTCATTTTCAACGAAATGATCATCCAACCTAATTTTTTAGCTAGAATGTTTCCTAGCGATGTTCTTTTTCCAGTAACTTTTTATTACGGTAGGGGTTTATATTTAAAAATTTGGGCTTGCCCCCAAAATCCCAAAATACCCCATTTTGGAGGTGGGGACAGAAATGGGACTCTCATTAAAAAGTGGATTTTTTATTTTGTAAAGGTATGCCGAGTTTGGTTTTCCTACTACAGTACACTCCCGGTTATCCGAGGTCTCCGGGACCGAGGCTACCTCGGATAACACGAACCTCGGATAATACGGAGTCCACGTGTGTTTTGAGGTTGGGCTGTAATAAGACCACTTCAAAATGCTTTATTAGATATAGCACAGATGAAGTATACTACAGATATGCAAGCATATGGGCTATCTGGTAACTGGTATTATCGCTTAGTACGTTGCGCCAGCTACCGGAGACCTTGGGAAACAAGCGTACTGCTTTACCACGGGACGGAAATAAACGTTGTCAAATTGTGCGCGACGCGACGTTGCCACGTGTTATCACTGCCTCCTGTCTCGTCGCTGTCACAACAATATTTGGGTCTGAACGGTCCACTGGAATGGTTGGACTTCTGCGGCATGCCTCAGTGCGCCATAAATTGAGTGTTTTGGCAAATACTTGGATGCCGTTTTCTACATTACACCGTTTAAAATAAAAAAAAGTTTTTTCTTTAAAAAGTACCTAATTTCTTTTAAGTAAGAAAAATTATAATATATTGTAGTTGTTTTGATTTATTTTACTTTCAACTTAAGATATATTTTCATCCGATGATGTATAATCCAAATATCCTCAGAATAATATATGTAACTGTGATATAAGTATTTAAATTAATAGTTAGTTAATTTAATTGGTATTTTGGCTTATTAAATAGTTATTCAAGAGTTATTACACGCGTATTTAAGGTACAGAAAACTGATCAATAATTTTATCTTGTGTTTGCTAAATTACCATCATTATTACTGTATGTTATTACCGCTATCTCATTATTATTTTAGATTTAATGAGCTGTAATTTATTATTGTTAGTTTTTATTTTGTATCATACTATTGAGAGTGAGACATATGTGTATGATTTGTGTTTATTCACAAATTAAGATAGTCTATGTGCATGCTGAATTATACATAGATATAAAACTATAAGAGACTAGAGTCAGTGTAAGCTGATAGCTTAATTGAATTATTCTAAACAAATATAACGCGTTGGGTACATTTTGTCAAGGCGTAATTTGAAACAACATATCAGGTGCAACTTCCATAGAACTTCCATCTTTTTTTCTGTTATCTGATGGTCAAATCAATATATCTTGATGATATCAGGGATATTTACGGTGGATGGCATTTACTTGCGTCTAAACAGAGAAAGCTAGTAGACCCTGCAGACCCTCAAAATGTCGAGATGGCTAATGTAAATTGATGAAAACATCATTAAAAATATTAAATGGGTTAAAATGTATCCCACTTAATTTACTTGACTGCTGTCGGTGCGGGCTGTCTTTTGCTAAGATTAAAAATACTAAGTCTTTGGCAAATTGAATGTAATAGGCGCCGTATTATAGTACATATTTTCTTCTATTCACTTTTATAATACATTAAATTCAAAGGTTAACAATTAATTAACTAATTTTGGCAAATTAGAGTTTAATTCACAGTGTTATGGAATTTTATTCCTGTACTCAATGGTGGGCTGCAATTGTTTGGTTTCTCAATCCTGTAACATATTTTTTAAATATTATTTTGTTACTGAGCTGCTAAATTTTTCAATAAGAAATGTAAACCGAAGGATGATCAGATATTTGGTCAGTTCATTCAAAATAACATATTGATTATTCGAATTTGCTGTCTATAAGTGCACAACGAAAAGCACGGCAACGCATTACGCCAGCGCGGCGGCTGCGACGGTCTTAATTTACACAGAACTCCAGCGGCGTCCTTCATTTTTATCACCAACCAAGTTTAGGGATTGGCTCCACCCCACCCTCAAATCACTCTACTGTTCAGAGCTGATGACATATTTATAAATAAGTTGTTTATAAACTCCGACCGTCCGCATCTCTCAACAATGATTCAAGTTCTTTCTGTAAGGGGCGGTATCTTAGCACTCCAAGTATATGAAGCTGGCAGCGCCCATATTGAAAAAAATGTGAAAACAACCTAAATCGTTTGTTTATCGTTTGTTTGGGTTTGTTTAGCTATTTTCGACGATTGTTTGGCCTTAGTTGTTAAAAAAAAAAAACGGAAAATAAAGTGCGCGCTGCTAGCTACACACCAGCAGCGCCCATTCGTCATTTTGAGCTAAAAATCAGTGGAATCGTTTGTTTATCGTTTGTTTAGGTTTGTTTAGCTAATTTCGTCGTTTGTTTGGCCTTAATATCTTAATAGCCTTAATACAAATCGGTTAGTAATCAACGGAGACAACGAACTGCGTTTACCGCTAAACTAAAAAATCTATTATCTCCGCAACTAGTCAATGTAGAATAATAATTAAAATACTGAATTATTTATTTTTTCAAATAAAATTTGATGGTAGCAGGTATATTTTGTTTTGTAATTAAAATTTTAAGTACTTTTAAAAATATGAATTTTTAACATTTAAATCCCTAAAACTTCTAAACCAGAATGTATACAGACCTGCGGGTGGTGGCATTTTGCTTATCATCTCAAGAACTAAATTCTTTAAAAGTTTATTCTAAATGGTTTGAGCCGTTTTTGAAAACTTTGGATTTGTGTAGTTTTTTATGGGTTTTATTCCCTTAAAAATACAAAATGACAAAAATACATATCATGGATATCTACATGCCAAATTTCATGAAAATCGGACCGCTGGTGTCGTCTCTCGTTTTGTTTCACACACACATCCATCCACACACACACACACACTCACACACACACACACACACACACACACACACACACACACACACACACACACACACACACACACACAACACACAAACACACACACACACCCACACTCACACACACACACACACACACACACACACACACACACACACACACACACACACACACATCTATACACACGGACGGACAGACACTGCTCCAAAAATAATTTTTTTGGATCCGCAGTCAAACAAATATTTCCACTAACAACTCAAATTAGATAATTTCGAGAATACTTTCTCCATATACTATGTATATAGGGCGAAGAAAGTAAAAAATGTTATCTCGCGAAAAGGGCGTATTCCAGGGTACGCTCTTCATACATGAAACTCCCCTATATCTACTGGTGCTGTTTTAATTGTCCTAGTAGCGCAGAAAATTAAATTTCGAATTTGAGATTTGATGAGTATGCATGGTCCCACCGGCCACTTACCTCACTCACTTTTTACAGGAAATCTTTGTTGTGCTGCGCAATTAGTGACGTTTTGGAACATTTTAAATGCTGAAATAAATTGAAATAAATATTTATGAACAATGCCTGGAGGTCATAAAAAAGTGTGCCTTCCTGGAGTTGCCAGTTGACGACTAAAGACAAAAAGGGGTAACGTTTTTCGCTTTTCCCGTTAAGAATCCTGAAATTTGTGACAAATGGGTTAAAAATTGTGCCAATGAGTGATTGATAGACTTATCATCTACTGCGCTAGCGTCTCGTGTTGTTTGCGAGTCCCACTTTGAGCATGGTTATTTCGCTAGTAGTATCTGTATCTGTGGTATCTGTCCTAAAAGCAGCTTGCAGAAAGTTGCTATTCCTACAATATTTTAAATTTTTGAACCTGCTGCAATCACTACCCCGGATCACCTTGACGAAGAAACGACGCCGACCGAAAGTGCTGCATCACCACCTCCAGGGACTAGCTTTCACACACCGACACCATCCTTGCAGGCCACCCTCAACACACCAACACCACCTTCGCAGGCCACTTTTGACACACCAACGCCTCACACCCTTCACACAATTATGCCAACTACACAGGCCGCCTTTCACATCCTTACACAAACTCCTCAGTCTCCCACTGGCCACCTCTCATACACCAGCGCTACCCCTTCAGACGACTCCTTCCTCATGGTTTTAACAACAACGCTTAGATCCTGCATCAATTCCTGGATCTGCAAGCAGTTTGCCTCCCGACCCCTTTAGTCATCAACCACGGAAGAAACAAAAGGTAAAGCAAATATTCTACTTTATAGGTAAATGATATCAATAATTATTCGTAAGATGAGGTCCAGAAAATCAAAGTGGACTAACCACAAAGTCAATTTCGATTAAAAAATCATATCATCGTTTAGAATTCAATCCGGCAAGTGATTTTTGGTAATTTGACAAGTTGGAAATTAACAGCATATTGGGAGTTAACTATTAATTTGATTGTCTTAGATTTATCAAGGTTCATATGAATACGATAAAAGGTACTGTTGTAATAGGTATTTCAGGTTTTTTTTATGGACAGAATAAAACTTAATGTTCATAACTCAATAAAATTTTGGTTTTAAAATCAAATAACCATAATATAAAGTTAAATATATACATATATATATATTAAAATGAAATTATACAAATGTTGGTATATTTTAAATGTAAAATATTCATAAATCGGGAATTAATATTCCATTATTGTAAATGTAAAACATATGTACTGTAATTTCCTAAATATTCTATTCTATTATAGAATAGTTTTAAATCTGCAATTAAAGATAACATTTTATTTTTTACCAATTTTTATTTAAAACATTGTTATAACAGTTTAGAACTAAAATGTTTGATTTATTAATGACCAATTTAAATTTATAATCACTGTATAGTCATTGTATAAAATCTTTAAGTAATTTGTATTTTAAAACCATTTTAAATTGTCACTAAGCAATCTTGAATGTTATTTATTATATTAACGTGTAACTACAGATATGCTTTTGGTGAAAACCTTTTGTGACTCTAAATTTATTTGTAAATGTACCTTCGTAATAGATTAGCTTAAAAAATTTTTGTTCACAATTCCGAATGAAGAATTAAATATCTTTGTTTGTTTTTTTTAATTTGCATTATTACTTCTATTTTTAGAAATTAGGTAAGGTTTGGCATGATTTCAATTTGTAGTTGTAAGATTTGTAAATTTCCCGATGCTTCTAACTTACTCTTCTTCCATTTGACTATGTAATGTAATTTTGTCATCTTGGTATCATGGCTGTTAAACGTTTTGCTGCTGCGGGAATACTTATAGTATTTATTTGTTGTCTGTAAAAAATATTATTTGTTGCCAGTAAAAAAACCGATTAAAGCCATTTGTTATTTACTCATATTATACTTCATTCAGTGAGAGTGTAAAGTAAAGCCACACCTCCTGCATCAGCTGTAATGTTGGCAGACTGTGTCACATGAGTACCTGATGTTATAGCTACAAATCGCCAAAGAGCTTTATTAAAACCTGGAGCTGGAAGTGGATGTCTGTTGACAAAGCCAATTTTGGTTATGTTTGTTTGCAGTGAACATAGACTGCACATGAGCTTTACAATAAGTAAATAAATTGTCCACAAGACAAATTAATGCATCCACACATGCTTAATTTATTATTCATATCATATAGTATTCATTCAATTGAAATCACTAAGGGGAATAGCTGTGAACCATCCCTTGGATCATATGGACTGCCTCTTCTCTGATTGGTTCTTTTCTATACAAATGTTATTTAAAGGGAGGGGCTTTACTTTACACTCTCACTGAATGAACTATAGAGCATTCATTGATCATGTGTTACATAATAAGCTGGTCAAGTTTAATCTGCTTTGGTAATTTACAAGATCATTCAATAGATGCAACGATGAGCTCGTATATGTATACATTTGCCACCGTAATCTTAGCATGACATCCAATCAACATGACATTGTGGTTTA
This sequence comes from Flexamia atlantica, assembly GCA_035578135.1. NCBI lineage: Eukaryota > Metazoa > Arthropoda > Insecta > Hemiptera > Cicadellidae > Flexamia > Flexamia atlantica. The sequence goes on along the minus strand of JAQJVK010000007.1, from coordinate 7,826,315 downwards.
TCTTTGTAAGGAATTGACACAAAACTTTATTAATAAAAAAGATTTCGAAGTATATAAATGTTCCTCTAGCTCATTTGTTTGAATTTGAAATAAAAGTGATAGTTTAGCTTGCACCGCACCGCGCTTGGCGCGATCGTAAATGGCTTTTCCCAGCGAGTTACACTAAATTAATTATTAAGCAAAACTTAGGGTTTTGTGAAAATAAAATTTGCGACTACAATTTAGATGAACTAATCATCGATATTTTTCTTTCTGATGATATTTTTTGTACCGATAAAACAAAATAATCTTACTGATTGTCATTTTCGTGTTGTAAATCCAAACTTAAAAATAGTTTATTGTTTATAATTACAGATAATATTAACCATAAAAATATGTATATCGCTGGATGCTACATTTATTTGTGAAAAGAAATATACAGGGATTGTTATGATTACATTTAACAGGAGAGGCACAGCAGGGTGTAAAGGACAACGCTCGCCACGCTTTGAACCGTGCACTACAGTTAGTATGTCGATAAAACAGTACGCACTCAGCGCACTCTCGCCCAACGCTGCGCGAACTAGCTATAGCGGCGTCAACAAATCTGATACAAGATTTTAGCCAGCCTTGCCTTTCTGGATCTGTTTCTTCTGTGGATATAGATATTGCATTTCCCAATAAATACGACAATGAAAGTCCTTGCGAGTTGCAAATAATAGAATTTTAAATAAAGACACTTTTTTCATGCATTATTATTATAACGCTAATTAAGAAAATAAAAACATATATTTAAGCTTAGAGCTGCCTCGGATAACCCGGAGTCTCAGATAACCGGGGCTCGGATAATCGAGAGTGTACTGTATGACACGTCAAAAAGTTACTGGAAAAGTTATTTTCCACACTCTTGCCTAACCTTATATAGTGGTTTCTTAGACTTAAAACCATGTAACCAGTTAATTAAAAGATAACATAGTAATCGACACACATTTGGCATGTACCCTCCTTCCTCTTATGAGGAAGGTCACTAAAACTCGGGTGTCAACAAAATTAAGACTTTTTAGTATGAATCGGGTAAGTTACAACGATATTTATTTGTGTGTTGAAGGAGTAAATATATCATTGTCTCATGAGTCAAAATGTTTTTGCCCGAGGCTTATCGAGGGCGGAGATTTTTACAAGGGAGACAATATAATTTTCTCCTGAAAATACACTCATTTTTCTCTCACTTATATAATATATACCTAATCATTAAACATCTATTTCATTAACTTACTAATTAGCCAACAATGTTCATTTTGTTTCGTTCTGTAATTAGTATCTGCATATGAGTAGCTGCAACCATTGATGTACCAGCAATCAGCTGATTGTCAGAGCATTCTTACTTGACTTCCTTGATTCTTACATGCTCTTACAACTGATTGTCGTCAATGTTATATTCTTAAGTGGTTATTCCAGCCACTAAATCAGCTGTTAGCCCCTGCAATCTGTTGAGTATCATCACATTTGCATGTCTGCATGGAAATTTGAAGGCACTCAATTTTCATTGTGGATTTTAATGGTATACTTAAGGATTTACTTTATCTGCCAGCTGTAAAGTAGCTACTTTACTCCGCTGTAATCAGTAATCACTCGACTCCCGTTGGGGGATAAATTATTAGTTTAGTCACTCATTACAAAGAGTGAAAAGCGTATGGGCACACTGGGGGAAGACAATTTATACAACGATCTAGGTGTGAACAAAATCTTCGAAACACATTAACTTTAATCAAATTTCAATATTCCCAAGAATGGATGTGATTCAGTTAAATGGTATGAACTTTGTATATGATTTTTTTACGCTAAAATCTTATTTCGTAGCAAAAAGAAAGTTTCAAATCGCATTTCGATATGAGTGAAAACACAGCATGAAATTGCTCATTGAAGCAGACTGGAAGTGGTCCACTCAGGGGTTAAAAGTTCTTGAGATTGGGTTCGACAGGGCGACCCCCCCCCCCCCAACCTTCATCGTATGTTCCACTGTACAGGGCGAGTCTCTACTGACTACATTAATTTTAACAGTTGACTCTACTTATCAAATGGAACGCAAAAATCTATATAACCCCTTATCTGACTTTAACCGTTTAGGTGTAATGGCGTATTTTTTGATTTTTTTAAATTACATGACTTTGTACTATTAGTTCGACGGTAAAAACCAAAATAATGTATTTATGAGATATAAATTAATACCATTTGAAAGAGAATTAAATTCCCTTTAATGCTAAATTAAACATAGTACTAAAGTAATAGCTCCTTATAAAACGTTTATAAAATAACATTAAAGTTGAAAATTGTAGTTTTCAGAATTTTCCTTTAAACTTCAAGGCTCAATTAAACCAGTTAAATTTGCTGTTTTCTTATGTCCAATTACATAAAATATTTCCTTATTTATTTATGTTTAAAATCATGTACAAATAAAAGGGGTCATAAGAGGAAAAATTTGAGAATTTCTTTAAAATGTTGTTAAGGTACATTATCAGGATTGTCATCATCACTGGGTATTGGCTCTAAACACCAAATTTATTACTGTTTATTTGTCTCTTATTTCTTTACCGGCTGAATCTGTTGACTAAATCGGCTGACTGGGAATTACAATAGTAATAATCAGCTGATTTTTCTTTTTTTTCGTAAAACTGTTTATTCATGTTCTTTTCAATTGTACACTACAAGTAAAACGTAACTGATGCCGTTAATGATAGATAGCAGTAGTGGTAATATGAGAAAGATACGCCACTTGACCCACAACTGGAAAAAGAAACGGCCCAAAATTTTAAAGATTTCGGTCAAATGAGTAGATTTTGGTCAAAGATTTCGGCCAAAATAAGGGTAATATGAGAAAAAAAGCCAAAATAGCGCAAAATGTTAAAAGATTTTGCTCAAAATGGTTGTGCACCGGCGGGATCAGTTTTTGCACCGACTTAGCAAAACTGACCGGTGCAAAACTGATCCCGACCTGTACTCTTACTGCATATTTTTTTGTATATGTAATCACTAACTTGCATAATTCATTTCAACTTTGCCTTTATTGTTCGATAGCTGGGTTTTAGCCCTATAATTAATCACACCCTTTATATTTACCCAAGAATTCTCACTGCTAGGAAAACCGAGCCACTTTACATATACCATGTCACCTTTTCTCCTGATTACCCTTTCTATTAAATATAAATCTTTATATTTAGTTTTCAATAGTTCCTGCTCATAAAATCCCCCTTTGATTATATTATTTTTCTCGTCTTTTAAAATATAAGTTACAGGGCTGGTATTTTTCACCTCTGCTATAGAGAATAATTCCGTGGTATAGTTGGGGGTGTAACCCTTGGTGAATATGTGCTTATATTCAGATATCCGAACAGTATCTCCTACTTTGAATTTATTCTTTTTAACTATAACCTTTTTAACTAACTTCTTATGTACATCTTTAGATGTGTCAGAATTGACTTGGTTAGGTTCTATACCTATTGTTCTATGTACTTTATTGTTACATTTATTTATTAATTTAGGAAGCAAGTCTAACTATTTATCATTTCCTTGTGCACTAAACTCCCTACATAACCAAGTCTTTAAAGTTCTTTGGAACCTTTCCACTATAGCGGCTTTTGTCGTAGAATATGTGTGATAGTGATTGAGTTTATTCTTACGCATTAATTGTGCAAAGTGTTTATTGAAACATTCTTTACCATCGTCGGACTGGATATTTTTTACTGCTGTTGGTATATCATTTAATATCCTCCGCATCACTTCTGTGACTACTAATCCTGTTTTATTTTTAAGCGGTTCGGCATAAGCTTTTTTAGAAAACGTATCTATAACAGTTAAAATATAATTATAACCGGAATTTTTCCTTAGAATATTTTTGCATATCTATTAAATTGATTTGCAAAGTCTCATTTATACCTATTAGTTTAAACGACCTTCTCGGAAAATTCTTTCTTACAGGCTTATGCAACTCATAAGCTATATCTCTCTTACTCATTTTTATTACTACTTAATTTATTATTATCCACATGTAAAGGTTTATTGTCGGAATTAACTAATACGTGATCACTCTCCCTTCTGTAAACATAACTCTTCGGTAAATAAGGTGTGCCATCTAATTTTCGTAAACCGCTTGTAATGTTTGGATCAGCAACAAGTATATTTGGATTATATTTTACAAATTTAAATCTCTTATCTTTATATTCAAACTGATTCAATTGTTCGCAATACTGTATGATTTGATCCATAATAGCCACATCGGAAGGCGATTTCCCTGGTAAAACATTAGATATTTTCTTTTGTTTTCCATCAAAAGTATCTGCATCTATATTAGTGATAGTTTGTTGTTTGAATACTACATCATGATCATCTATTGCAAGGCTAACATATGTTAATTTCTTATCATAAAAAAACCAATTTGATTCTTGTGTTCCAGGGAGTTCATAAAGGTTAGGCACTTGTGCATAAATAACATCATCATGCTTACCTTCCCCAGCTTTTAAATTACAAAGTTTTTTATTTTTACAATCCCACATGTTATCTTTTGATTCTAAAAATTCTCATTTTTCATTTCCTTGTACAAAACCATTTCTATCCCTAATAAAATCTGTTCTAATGTTACTGCTTCGTTGCTTTTTTCTGCTTTTTCTAAATTACTTAATTTATGTTTATTGGCATCCCAAACATTATCCTTTAATTCTAAAAGTTCATATTTTTTATCACCCTGTACAAACCGCTTATCTTTTTTTCTTAACACTTGTGCTAATGTGGGCACATCGTCTGGCTTATCGGCTTTCTCGACATTACTAATTTTATGCTTCTTCGCGTTCCAGTTTATATCTGATAATTCTAAAAACTCGTACTTACGTTTTCCTTGTAAAAGTTATCACCTTTTCTCATTAAGGTTTGCCCGACAGTTGACACGTCATTATCATATTTACCGTCTTCTACAGAAACAATTTTATAATTTAAAGCATCCCATTTATTTTCTATTAATTGTAAATTTGGAAGCTGGGCACTCCTAGCTTCTGAATGTTGTGAATATGGGTTGTATAGACGATAAAATTTATCTATAAACATATCTTTTTTATAAAAAACAAAAAGTTTTTTGTTTTATTAAAATTAACTTAATAAATAATTCCACTTTCACGTAATTCTTCTATAATTTAATTAATTTCGTTATCAACACCCGTATTTCCAGCTTGCCTTGATAACCAAAGTAATTTTAATCTGTCTACAAGCTCATTAGGGTCATTCCAATAAATATAGTCAATTTTACTACCGGTTACTTCTCTTAATCCCTCACCAGATATAACTTTGTTGAATAGGGGTTTAATTAAATTTGTATATTTATGATATTTGTTACTCGATATTGTCGCATTGGACTTGTAACCTTTTAAATGGCCATTTGTAAGCTCTAATATTTCTTTATAGGTTTTTAAATCACATTGTGTATACTCCTTAGGTTCTTTGAGGGTTAATAATTCCCAAAGACCTTTTGTACCTTTAAATATTTTATCTCCTATTGTTATGTCGTCGTTAGCAATTTCAACCTCTTTGTCACCGATATAAAATTTATTTCCCTCACGCCTAATCCCGTATGTAGTATCTCTTATGTTACTTTTATTAAGATAATTTCCTAAATATTGTGATGCCAATAGGCCAAAATCTAATTATAATCGAGTGGGTGGTATTAGTTTTGGTATTTTAGAGGGTGTTTTAGGTAATGAGGGCATTGGAGGTGGTTTCGGTATTGAAGATATAGGTACTATTTGCATTTCATTATTTATGGAATTTTTAGCAGCAGTTATATTTTTTAATTCTTGTAATGGTTCGATTAAAGGTTGAAATTTTTGAAACCTCTCTTCAGCCTCTAAAAATTTACCTCGTTTTAATGCTCTGCATTTTTTCCTAATTTGATTAGCAGATTCAATTACTTCTTTTTTAATATTACTTTCCATTTTTTTATTATAGTTTATTTATTTCATTTGTCAATGGGTTGTATTCAAATACTTTAACATGTATTATAAGACAGTAAGCTGAAGTATTTTCCGGGACATTTTCATCTGTTTCATTCTCTAGTTTTATATTAATTACTCCCTCTTTAATAGCTTCATTATGTCTCGAACAATCAATAACAATTAGAGGATATTTTTTAATGAATTCACTTCTACTGATCATAGGATCTGGTAGGGTATTATAATAACTTTCTCTGAATCTAACAAGCATCTCATAAGCCTTGGACACATCACCTTCTCGAAATCTAAATTAAGATCATTGTAAGGGTAGTATTCAGAATTTAAGAATACTTTTAAATTTTTTAATTTACAATGATCAAACTCATCACTTCTCTTTCGAGGTTTATTATCCCTATCTGTTTGAAATCCAAAAATGATGTACCTAGGACTTTCAAGATGTAATGAAGTTTTTAAACTCCAAGTATTTCTTGTGGTCTGTGAGAATGAGGGGTATTGATGGAGTTCGAAGCTTCTAAAAGCGATTTGTAAATTTTTATTTTGCAATAACATTTTTTGCAATTGTAATTTTTCACTATCAGATGGTGTAATATGGGTCATTACCCATTGAATTGATTTAAGTATAATTTTAGGAAGTACGTCCGCAGTGCCAGAAGAAGGTACATTAGATGTTGTAAACATACAATTGTTATCATTTTTAGACCGTTATAATATTAATTCCTGTTTAACATTCTCTAAAACGTTATTAAAATCTTCAAAACACCCATTAATAGCTCCAACGGAATACACGTAATAAATTTACCATTGTTATGGAATTTTTTTAAATTTTCAACTGTATCAAATGCTACATTTGTTTATTTACTGGTTTTATTGTAAGAGCATAATATTTTCATGAGACTTGTAATTCCTGGATTTCAAACTAAATCAATTTGTTTTCCAGCAACTTCATACCTAATTTCATCAAATAAAAATGCAAATGCATTATTTATTAAATGACCGTTATCTTTATTCTCTATTTCTCCCTTTATATATAAATAACTTTTACAGGGGAGTGTTATCAAGTCTTGATTGTTAATTGTTAAAACTATCTCGTCTGAATTATTTATAGCTAAAGTATTATGTGGCACGTATGCATGATTTGTAATTTTAACAATACCATCATCAAATGGGGATTTCCCGGTAACATCTAGAAAATATGTTTCCATTTTTATATATAGAACATTTTAGTTTCAGTCCAATTGATTGCAAGAACCTTATATTTTGCATACTAAGTATACTATGTTTATTTTTATAAATTCTCATATCTTTTTTTATAATCCTTTTTATGTGGCATATAATTGTAGTCTCTTCACCATTAAAGTCAATGGGTCTATCGTGTTGGTCAGCAAATGTTATACTAATTACGTCTAAAGTTTTTTTTATTTACAGGAAAATATAAGATATTTTTGGGGACTTCAATTATTTTATATCCAGGTGGAGCTTCTGGATAAAAGCTGTGTATGGTGTGTGATTTTCACCATTTAAAAATGATCCGTTTGCGATATTACACTTTACTCTAATTACATTAACATTATTTATGTTAATTTTATTTACTGACTTAAAAGCAACAAATGGTGTAGAATAACCTTTAAATCCTAGTAACATGGTTTTGTAAAATGCCTAAACATGGTTTTGTAAAATCAAATGCATAAGGACTCACAATTATAGCTTTCATTGTTCGATTATCAGCGGTTAGTACAAAACTTGGAATTGATTTCTGTATTTCTTTGGCTAAATCATTGACCTCATATGATCCCTCGAGAATTAGTATAATTTTTGGATTTGGTGCATAATAAAATATATCTTCGCCTTCCTCAATAGTTATTTTACTACCCTTATGACTATTTAACTTTGGAATTAAACCCTTATAGGGTATAATTTTATCATTAAATTTTGTTAGAGTTTACTTATCAGTTACTTTAATAATGATTTTACCATCTAGAGCTTTATTTAATTTATCTATGCTCATCATGCCATTAGGAGTTACTAATTTCTCTATTTCATAATATGTTAAGGTATTAAAAGGTTTTTTAACATTAAATATTGAATTATAGCTTTGAAAATCTACTAAACCAATTACATAATCCCCATCCAATTCAATTGGAGGAAAGAAGACAGACTTTAACTCTGCCTCTGTCCCTGTGAATGTAATCGTAAATTAATCCATCCTTTTTTATAAACTAAATCTTTTTTTTAAATAATAAACATAATTGTCCACAAATAGAAGTGTTTATATCTTGAATTTGGTCTGTTGTGTAGTAAATTTTAGAAGGAGTGAGATAATTAATTACCTCTTATGGAGGTTGAATACCAAATGGGTCGAAATAAATCACAATATTCTTATTTTTACGGTAAGCTGTCCAATGAGTACCTTTATAATTATCTAAATTAATTATTCCGCATTCTTTTACCTTTGGTCTTTGATTCTTTAGTTGACTTTTGAGATATACACCGCGAAATTTTGGGATTTCCCTTCCGGCTTCTAACAGTTGGAAGTTGTCCATATTTTTTATTTGGAAATTTTAATCCCATGCCTAATTTTGCTTTAGTTTTCATTAAGTTCGTAATAGCATAAGCAATGGCTTTCTCAGCTAAGCTACCATCCTTGGCTTTAACTCTACTCCACGCCTGTTCTGCTAATCGCATATCTGCTTTATTTCGTGACGCCACATCATGGTGATTGGCATAAAATATGTCATGTTCTTTACAATAGGAGTCTAATTTGTTTTTAACAGGTAAGTTCTTGGAAAGGTCTGTTTTTGGCCCGCAGTAATTAGTACCTGGAATCGTTACACTAAATGGAAGCTTATCAATCAAAGTGTTTGATAATCCACGACCTCTGTATGGTTTTAAGAATAATCCTTTACCTGTTGTCTTCTTTTTCTTTGTCATTTTTATATAATATAAAAAAATGTCATTCATTCAACAAAAGAGGAAATTTAAAATTGTATACACAGAAAAAGAGAATAATAATAAGAAACAAGAATTATTTCCTAGTAATATACGTTGTATTAATTGTGGGCCAAGTGGGTGTGGTAAAACAGTTGTAATTTATAATTTAATTGTGCAAAAAGAAGGTATAAAATTCTCCAATTTATATATAGTATCAAAAACTTTACAACAGAAAAAATATAAAATATTAATTAATTTTTTTTATGTGGAGATGATGTAAAATTACACACTTTTTCTGACTGTTAAATTACACCAAGTGACGTAAAACCACATTCTGTCATAGTTTTCAACAATATAAACTGTCCAAATATCAGTAACGTTTTTGCTATGGGTAGACATAGAAATATTAATAGTTTTTACTTATGTCATCATATAGTAAAGTCGATAAATATATAAGAGACAATGTAAACTTTTTAATATTGTCTAAACAAGACGATTTAAATTTAAAACATATTTACAATAATCATGTGGGAAATGATTTCACATTTAAACAGTTTAGAAACCTATGCCACCAGTGTTGGGACAAATCAAAATATGCATTTTTTACTATAGATAATGAGAGAAGGAAAATAGTGGAAAATACAGATTTATGATTGATTTATTCTACAGTGACCCAATGCAAGGGTGTTGACAGAATGTGCTAATATATATTTTATCATCGTTATAAGATAGTACTTTTTTATACATTGTAACAGTCTTTAATTTATGGTTACTGGACTGGATTCTTGTGACTTTTTCGTAGTGGTCTCCTCCTGTAATCAGGCAGTTTAAGTAATGCTGATGTCGTAAAAAATGGTTTTGAGTTGCCTTGTCTGCGCCTTTGGCCTTTTTAACTTCTAAACTTGAATCTCGATTATGTATCCATTGGAATGGGATATATGAATATAATTTTGGTCGTAAACCACAATATTCATACAATATATCTCCATTCATCTCGTGTTTAAACTTGCCCATTTCTTTTTTATTTTTATCCGAGTATAAAAAATGGTTTTTATTATATCCTGAGGTATCAAAATAATCCAGGTCATCTTTGATTTCCTAAATCTTCTGTGTAAATTTAAAAACATAGCGAATCTGTGTCAGTCATAAGCAACTTTTTATGTTTAAATTTTGACATTTAACTATGGTGAAAATCATACATTATTACTTTACTTATATCCAAAATCGTCATGCCTAAATATATTGGTTTATCCAATTTTACAATTAGTTTATTTAAATGCACAGCATGTAAATTATTATCAAATTTCTTACTACAATCTAACCTTGGCTTTGTAACATATTTTGGCAACTTTGACTCATCAACAAGGTGTATATTACGAAATTTCCTTTTATTCATTATTGTTCTTCCAAATAAGCTGTTGTTTAATAATTTATAAAAGTCCTTTTTAAAATCATTTCTTGCACACTTTCGTTTTTCTATATTGAAATTAATGTATGGTGCTATCCATGTTGATTGTTGTGCCGTGTAACGCCACGACTTCCAATATATATGTCACCAAAAGTCATTAGCCGCCGTGATCCAAAACCACAGTCCTTGTCGGAACTTTTGTTGACCGTTACCCCCTCTTTTCCGGTGCCCTCTCGAATTCTCTTTCTTGTCGACCTGGACGGGCTTGGAGTGACATGGTGTACAAAATCGTCCGCAGACCCGGCTCATTTTCTACCAACCGTCCGAAGCTCATCATGAGTGCTTAAGTACCTTAATATTAAGGGGGTTAGCTAGGGGAAGCAAGGTTAGGGTGATTCTGGTAAATCTAAATAATGTAGCTGATATAAAATAGTATTTCCGCGGCGTGGGCCTTCTGCCCACGCCAATGTTCTGGTCACATGTTAGTATTATTTCATTATAAATCCGTAAATGGCTCAGTTTCAGAAATAAATTATTCACTACAATAAATTATCAATTTAGGCTTGGCTTGATACTCAATAGTTTAGGTAGGGAATTTGACTTTAGAATCACGAATTTAATGACTTAGGTAACTTGTCAGTACATGATGTCCGTTTTGGTAAATTGTTCCAATCTTTAGAATTTAAGTAGTTTAGGGTCCATCAAAGCTGGCTTACGGCAAGGTCAATCTGGCAGACCGATCCTTCCTTTGGGTATATCAATTCGCTTCCAATCCTAAAACAATATCCAATTGGTAAATCCTCCAGTTTAAGTTTCAGTTCAATAGTAATCCCGGTTCCATATCAGTACAGAGTTCTCCTTCACCACAATTTTCAGTTTGCATATCCTTTATTCCCAGCACCTAATCCAAATTAAATAACTGTTACCGGCCTGGGAAACTTCACACATCCTAATCACAACCCATCCTTGGCTGCAACACCATCACACCATCACCCCCCAAATAGAAATCTGCTACAAATTTAAGAATCCTATGATATTTCGTTACTATAAATCCTAATTGTTCATATTTTTGTAAAGTTTTGTATTGAAGGATGTAATTATTTTAATTTTTTTAATTGGGAATTAACTTCCCATTCATCTTCTCTGGTGCCAAGGGATAGTCATTGTGTAAATCATGTAGGTTTTTAGGATATTCTAAGTCAACTTGTAAAATAAACCCATAATTATCTCGCGTTTCCGATTTGTACATCTCTAATGATACCCAGTTAAATTCATCCACTGGTAAGGGCTCACACATCGCTGAGCTATACAGTGAATTACAGTCTAAATAAATTAAATATATATTATCTTTTTTAGGGTTATAATGCTCCCCCATATATTTATTATAACTCTGGGCAAAACGGGTTGATATCATAGAAATACCACCTCGAATGGCACTTTCTATATATAAGTGCTTATTAATATCTTGTAACAGTTCTAGTTGTACTCTTGTCTTCCTTAAACATGCCTCCCAGGTGAAACCGGGGAGAGAGTATGTATGACAGGGATCTTTTTGATAATCACTAAGACACAACTCCCTGAATGTCTCAAATACATCAGCTAACAAGAAAACATCGGTTTCCAGATATAAATCATGATATTGTTTTAAATTTTGTATATTAAATTCCCTCCACACTGTTTTGCATGTTCATATTCTTGTTCTGAAATATGCTCTTTAGTTAATGAACTGTAAAAGGCTTTTATTGGGGGGAGTTGTGTTTCTAAATTTTTTTTTGGGATCTGTCATATATTCGTATGGAAACACACCTTTGCATTGTAATAGAGGATGATGTACAAATCGGAAACTATTAAGATTGGAAGCTAATTTATCCAATGATAGAGACAGGAAATTATAAGAATCCAGAAATACTAAATCATCTATAGAAAACGAGATATATTTTTCCATAACTTTCGCGATTACATTTATTTTATGATTTTTAAGTTTTCCTAAATCTTGCATTATCAAGTGCCCATCATAATTTTTAAGATTATGGAATATTAAAGGGATTTTCTTTGTTTGCTGGTAATTTAAATTGCAGGAATTATGAGCTACTCCCCTAAAGTTATTATATTTCATTGAGTGGTCATGATCTCTTACTTTATTTTCATTTAAAATACCATGGCATATATGACAGTGAGTAGCATTTTGATAGGCAAATTCTTGATCTAAAGACATATTAATTGGAAATATTATTTCCATTTGTTGTTTAATATGCTCATACATATTTAATAATTTATTTAAAAACATATCAACAACATTATCTCCACTGTACAATTCTTTATGGATTATTCTATAATCCTTAACTACTACAAATGAAAATCCACTCGGTATATGTTCATTTTCTACATTTATAAAACACTCAAAATCGGCATATATCACATAAGGTACTTTAATTTCGAATTTATAATAGGTAAATTTTAATATTTTATTTTTAGACATTTCTATTCTTTGAGGATTAAAGTTATTGCAATATTTTAAGTGAGTATTTAATCTGTCTTTATTATGAAATCGTTGCAAACATAAGTAGCAATAGAATTTAGTATTATTATGTTTGGTAGTTCGTAGCAAACGTTTATTGAAATAACGAATCAAACAATAGTGTGTAACACGACCTCTCTGTAATAACAAGAGGTTTACATGGAGTTTTTTTTTTAATTTCCTTTGTAATTCTTAATGGATAAATTAGCTTCCCTTCAACCCCAAAAACATTGACACAAATTTCATTCTGTCTCTCAAACTTGTCTATGTCAGATAATTTTACTGGATAATGTATATTTTTCATATTTAACTGATTTTCATAGCAGAGATAATTAGAAACCCTACTTGCATGTTCCTCAGAACTATTTTTTGGATAGATGGCGGCTAAAATACTCCAGAGAAAGCATTTATTATCTTTATTTTTTATATTTAAAATTGCATGTTTTGATTTTAATTCCTTTGGAGTTAGGATGTATGATTTTGGCAAGAAAGGTAAATATTTATACACATGTAACTCCCACAATATAGTATGGTCATAAACCCATCCTGATCCCTCTGCACTAAATTTTGTAATTGACTTTTCTATTCTTAAAAGAGAATCATCAATTTGCTCTTTTATTTGTGTTGTCTCGATTGTTAAATTAGTTAAGCTTAAAAAATTAGCTTCACAATCCTTCTCAACAACTGTTTCCCCACCCTCATTCACAATATATTTAACAAATTTAATTCTTCGCAATAATATCCATTTAATAGGCAGAGGGCATGATATTAGAGTATTTAATAATTCCCTGTCAACTGACTCTCCATTAAATTTAAATAATTTATATAGACTCTTGTCACAACGAGATAAGTGTTTATTATGTTTAATAACCATGTTGCAATTTTTACAGGTGTCATGATCCAAGATCATGTGAAGTTTTTCATGATTTTATATCACTAAATATTTGATTACACTTCTTACAAATAAATACAACCATTTTATGTTCTATTTTATAATGTTTTTTTTTTAATTATTTCTATTACAACACTGCATTGAACACATTCCACATTGATTTTTATCAGCGCGTTGTGATAAACACATCTTTTCCCTCTTATCACAACGAGATAAGTGTCTTTGTTTATTACGTTTAATAACTTTGTTGCAATTTTTACAAGTGTCATGATCAGAGATCATGTGAAGTTTTAATGATTTTATATCACTAAATATTTGATTACACTTCTTACAAATAAAAACAACCATTTTATGTTCTATTTTATAATGTTTTTTAAGTTACTTCTATTACAACACTGCATTGAACATACCTTACATTGGTTTTTATCGCTGCACTGTGATAAACACAAGTCAATATCTTGAGGCTTCACTTCACATTCACGAGACAACATCTGTGTTGAAATGGTGAGTGCATTTTTGTTGGGTCTATATATAACCTCGGTTAAAATTTAAAAATTTTATCGGCGCTCGGGTTCAATTCCCGGACCACGCTTTTAAATTTTTATGTGTTCACTATTATATTAAAACACATCATCAGGGTTTTACATTCTGAGGAATAATTTAATAATAAAAAAACTCCAAAATTATTAAACATATCTTAACCACAGACATAAAGACAGAACAGAATAGGCCGACATAGTTCCTCATAGAACCGCTAGAATGTAGCAGCATCTACCACAGGCCCCACATAGTTCCTCATAACACCACCAGAGTGTAGGAGCTTCTACATTCCATCATAGCTCACACCCAGTACTATAGCTATTGGGCCATGACAGATGTACTGAGCACAGGCTCTAATCCACCCAATTAGTCTCAATACATATACAAAAAGTTAGTGATTACATAAGTTAGTATTTACAGTAAATTAGTGATTACATGTACAAAAACATATGCAGTAAGAGTACAGGTCGGGATCAGTTTTGCACCGGTCAGTTTTCCTAAGTCGTTGCACAACCATTTTGAGCAAAATCTTTTAAAATTTTGCGCTATTTTGGCGTTTTTCTCATATTACCCTTATTTTGGCCGAAATCTTTGACCAAAATCTACTCATTTGACCGAAATCTTTAAAATTTTTTGGCCTTTTCTTTTTCCAGCTGTGGGTTAAGTGGCGTCTCTTTCTCATATTACCACTACTGATATCATTTTTGTTTCGAGTTGTTATGTCGTTTACAAATGTAGAATAGGTGGATATTATTGTGGTTACGGGTTCTGTGACTATAATGCAGCGGAATGCCATCGCGAGTACCGTCGCCGCCATCCAAACAGAAGGCTTCTGAATAAACGCAGGGGTCGTAAGTGTAAAAAATGTTGGAGTTTCATAAGAACGTTGTTAATGTACATCATTATGATTCATCGCATTGGTTCTAAACACCAGATAAATTGCTGTAAATCTGTACTTTCTTTAACAGCTAATCTGTCAACTAAATTAGCAGATTAAGGATTCCAATAATTGTGATCAGCAGATGTTATATGAAAAATAAACACATCATTTATATTTTACATATACTGTTATTTATATCTCATCCGTCAACCGGTTTTATCATTTTAGGAGCTTTTCAAAGTATCCACCGTTTACTCTGATACACATGCAAAATATATTCCTGAACTCCCTCACAGACGCCTTCAAGTTCAGTTCATCAAGTAGAAGTTCACAAGCTGTCAAAATCCTGTTCCTTCACTCTTCTACATTTCGAACTGATATGCGAAAAACTTGTAATGAGGTGCCCCCAAACATAGTAGTCAAGCGGTATGAGGTCTGGAGACCACGGAGATCAAGCGATTGTTCCTCATCTTCCAATCCACATGTCTAATGTATCAGTGATGTGCTGACGGACATACACTGAAGTGTGGAAGTGTTTCGTCTCCTTGGAAGATAATGCGCTGACGAAAATCCAAGTCTTTAAGGAGCAATGGTAATGTTTCAGCAAATAAGTCCAGGTACTAAATGCCATTTAAGGCTGTTCGAAGGTCCTATGAGCCAGCTTACAGAGTCCGATCCAGACGCTTAATTTAAACCTTACGTGATTAGAAGATTCATGTACCAGGAACAGCTATGAACATTAACAAAGGTGAGTTCATTTAGAAGCCTCTGTTTGGACAGCGGCGGCGACGGTACTTGCGACGGCATTCCGCTGCATTATAGTCACAGAACCCGTAAACCACAATAATGTCACCTATTATTCATTGGTAAACGACATGACAACTCGAAACAACAACGATATCTATCATTAATGGCATCATTTACGTTTTACTTGTAGTGTACAATTGAAAAGAAGATGAATAAACAGTTTTACAAAAAAATGAAAAATCAGCTGACTATTACTATTGTAATTCCCAGTCAGCTGATTTAGTCAACAGATTCAGCTGGTAAAGAAATAAGAGACAAATATATAATAATAAATTTGGTGTTTAGAGCCAATACCCAGTGTTGATGACGATCCTGATAATGTACCTTAACAATATTTTAAAGAAATTCTCAAATTTTTCCTCTTATGACCCCTTTTATTTATACATGATTTTAAACATAAATAAATAAGGAAGTTTTTTATGTAATTGGACATAAGAAAACAGAAAATTTAACTGCTTTAATTGAGCCTTGAAGTTTAAGGGAAAAATTCTGAAAACTACAATTTTCAACTTTAATGTTATTTTATAAACGTTTTATAAGGAGTTATTACTTTGGTACTATGTTTAATTTGAAGGGAATTTAATTCTATTTCGAATGGTATTAATTCATATCTCATAAATACATTATTTTGGTTTTTACCGTCGAACTAATAGTACAAAGTCGTGTAATTTAAAAAAAAACACAAAATACGCCATTACACCTAAACGGTTAAAGTCAGATAAGGGGTTATATAGATTTTTGTGTTCCAATTGATAAGTAGAATCAACTGTTAAAATTAATGTAGTCAGTAGAGACTCACCCTTTATGCATTAAAGCTTTTGTTTCAGACCATTAAATTCTGTAGTTGTTATTTTTGAAATTTTAGTGAGTAGAGAGTATGTTTTATTTTTTGGTTATAACTCAATAATTTACCGATGCCATTCTATGTGAAAATACTCTATATAGGTGTACAGTGTACTCTCTTTTACCATGTAATTGGGTAAACTCACAAACAGTAACAAGCCGAATCCATTACCCTAAAATTAACATTGGCGAAACATTGCGTGTATTAAATCATGGATAAAAACAATTCAAATAGGAAAGAAAATAGCGATTAAATACGCGGCGAATGTATTTTCAGAAAAAAAGTAACCCAAAATTTACACGCGAAAAATCTCGATAGAACCGATCCCTATGGATCAGCTGCTGCTCTCTTGCTGGTTTTTTGTGTACGATTTAGTATCAGACATTAGGAGAAGGTTTCCACGGGATTTTTCGCCTGTAAGTTTTGGCACTTGCATAAGTAATAATTACGAAACCTTTTTTTCAAAGTAATTGAGGAATCGTTAAAAATGACTTCTGATGAATTTTTTCGGAAAATATATTTGCCACATATTTAATCCCCAGTTTCTTTTGTTGTGTAGATTATCTTCTTTCGCAACCCATTGTTTAATAAACACAATTTTTTGCCGATGCCAATTAATTGATTGGCATATTTTTAATTTTAAAAATCGAATTGCTAAAAATCGTTTCAGGGGATTTGCTTCAAAATTCATAGCATATTTCCGGTTATCTATCAAACGTTTGTGCAAAATTAGAAAATGATCTGTACAGCTGTTTTGAGTCAACGCTTTACGTACAAACACACCTCACCCTGTCTTGGACTGCACTAATACATAAATTCACTTCACTTTGAATGTTTGTCAATTAAAATACTTCGTTCAAAATGTTAAACGAGTATTTTAACGAGAAGTACCTTTATTGTGGTTGAGAGGAATGGGATAAGCACTTGTTTTATACCATACCGAGTTTATTAGACCATACCAATAAAATGTCCGGATCAGAAACAGACCCACGTGATTATGGCCCGAGACCCTTTCATTGTTTCGGGCTTTTATTTATATTTTTTGTATCCGTCATAATCGATAGTCCATTACATTTCTAATAAGTACATGATATACAGCTTATTACCACATTTTAATAGATTAAAAAATGAATTATTCCAGCTATAATTATTATGAACTTCTGAAAAATTCATCTTTTCCCTTTTATTTATACCTATTATGTTGTAATGAAGTGTTTTAACACCCCCAAAGGGAGTTCCACAACAACCAAGACCAAGGGTATCCTTACCAAGGTACCGAGTAAATATCAACTAAGTTCAGGGGTTCAATCAGGTAAAACCCATAAAACAACATACACTAAATTCTAAATTAACATTCAGGAGAAGGGGAACCCAGAGCACCCCACGATACCCAACACCTCACCCGAGCGCCAAACGGTACCCAACACCTCACGGTACCCGAGCGCCAAATGGTACCCAACACGTCACGGTACCCGAGCGCCAAACGGTACCCAACACCATACGGTACCCGAGCGTCCAACTGCACCTGAGTATCCCAGGGTACCCGAACACCCATGGCACCCGAGCGCCCCAGAGTCCCAACACTTCACGGTCCCCAAGCACCCTGTGGTACGTAACACCCTGTGGTACCCGATCACCCATGGTACCCGAGCACCAGATACCCAAGTACCTCTTGGTACTCACTGGAGGGGAGGATGGAGCATCTTGGTGCCCAATAGTGGGGACAGCAGACATATAAGGCGGACATTGGGGACCAGGAAGGCAGTTGGGCCCTGCGGCTCGACCCACCGGATGGGCGTGTTGAGCCCCCGGTGAGCTGGATGGGCGTGCTGAGCCCCCAGCACCGTCGGACGGGCGTGTTGAGCCCCCAGCACCCGCATGGGCGTGGTGAGCTTGCGGAAGACCGGACGGGCGTGTTGAGCCCCCGGTACGTCGGATGGGCGTGTTGAGCCCCCGACACCCCGCATGGGCGTGCTGAGCCCGCGGAAGACCGGACGGGTGTGGTGAGCCCCCGGTACGCTGGACGGGCGTGTTGATCCCCCAGCACCCGCGTGGGCGTGGTGAGCCCGCGGAAGACCGGACGGGCGTGTTGAGCCCCCGATACGTCGGATGGGCGTGTTGAGCCCCCGTTACGTCGGATGGGTGTGTTGAGCCCCCGACACCCCGCATGGGCGTGGTGAGCCCGCGGAAGACCGGACGGGCGTGGTGAGCCCCCGGTACGCTGGATGGGCGTGCTGAGCCCCCAGCAGTTAACTGGTTTGTGAGTCGTAGTTAAGGAGTGGGGGAAACGACTTCATGTAATTTTCCCCCCTCCTGTTTTGTTTAGTATATAGGGCGATTAGTAAGTTACGATCGTCAGTATACGTATGGGCAGTGACCCGATTAGACCGTCCCACAGCTATCTTCTGAGCGAGCGCACCGCCAGGAGGTCTTCTCTGCAAGTACCGTAGCGTGGGTACGAGGATCCGCTGGGCTAAGTTCTGGGCCGTGGGGCCGGAATCGTCTTCGGAAGGAGAGCGCAAGTCAGGGATCTGAGCTCACTGTGTGATACACAGGAGGAGGAGCTTGACGGCGTGGCAATAACCCCCCGGGGCATCACATAAGCGACGAGACTGATCCATCTACGGACGCGGTGAGCTGGTTCCCGGAGTCCACGCCAAGACTACGAACCAGTGATTGGATCTTGTATATTGTGTATATATTATTTGAACTGTGTGAATAAATGCAAGTGACTGGATATCCGGACGATTTCCCTTAGAACACTTACCAACCCTTGTTAAGGTCTAGTGCTCGAGGAAACTTCCTCACAATGTAATTAAAATAGTTTGAATTTTTTCATTGACATATTTATAGCGACTGTTGAGATTAAGTCTATAAATGTCTTTCTTATTGATTTATGTGAAAGATCGATTTTTGAAACATCATAAACGAATGCCAAGATTCGCCCAAATATAATGCCGTTATTTTATTTTAATTTTTACCAGTTATCCATGTTAAAATCCAACGACGGATCCAACAATTTTTGTAATTACCGTACAAAAGTCCTATCCATTTTTTAAAATTACATTGAATTTTGCATATTTTTAGTTTGTTTGCATTTTTGGAAACAGTGTTCTTACACCCCGGAGATACCAATTAGGGACAAGTACCTTTTATTGGAAATTTTGGTTGACAAGATTGCAATTAATAAGAGTCAGCCTTTGGATATGAGGTTGAAACAACTTTCCTAAATTAACTCCTTTAAATAACTGGTAATAATAAACTGGACATGTTCAATAAATCTTTCTTGAATTCATGGAGTACTTGTATTTTCATTTAATTTGGTACAAATTGTCCATACATTTATATGACATTAAATTCCTTAAATTCGTATTACTATATCAGTAATTGTACAAACTCACTCTATCCCCACTATCGCCGTGCACGGGGGGCTCGTTTTTTCAACGAGCAGTGCTAATTTTGGGGAATAGTGCAAGAGTGAACTTTATCCTAGCTCCTAATTAATATTGCCTCCAAATCACAAGAATGCACAGGAGTGCCAACAGGTCAGTGTTGAAAAGTAGCAGTATTGTAACTGAATATAATATTTTATACACATAATTATTTGTTTGATTTTTCTTTAACCTGGTTTTAACTTTATTCGGTTTTAAAATAGTTCAAAATTAAATTTAATACATTAAATCAGTACAAATATCCCCTGCACTCCAATTTTTAATTATTTTAAAACGAAATATTCCTTTTATTATTTTACAAACAATGTATTAAAATGTTCAAACAATCTAATTACATTACAAACAATAATCAAATCAAACTTCCTTTTGACAACAATGTCATGATGTGCTGCATTTTTAAAGACCTGGCAATAGTTCATAGGACTGCCACAAGGTAGCGCGGACAGTACTAATTTGTTCTAAGCAAGGAGAAAACTGAGACATCCACTCAGCTTTTGGCCTTGAATCAAGGACAAGATTGCCAACTGCAACTCAAGTTCGACTTCCAAAATAGAAATCTTAAACAAACAAAATACTTCTTATTCGACAATTTGGCTTCTTTAGAAGGCTACATCTACATTCAATAATTGAAGATATTAAATTCATCAACTATAAATGTAAGTTTTAAGATCCAAAATTCGATTTCAAATAATTCAATTTCCATATTTAAGCCAGAGAGATTTAAGTTGGTATCTGGTTATTTTATCTCATTCTGCCATTGTCAGTCTCACTCTCTCTCTCATTCTCTTTTCAAAGTTTAGTCAGTGTAGTCCAACGTGAAAGTCTTTTACTTAGTATCAGCAAATTTTATAGTCGAGAAAAAATAGTCGTGTGTTGTGTAATAGTAGAGTGCAGTGAAGTGTCCAGTGTTTTGTGCAGTTAATTTTTAAATATAAACAAAATTTTTCCAAATTTAATCAACCAAACAACCATTTGAACCTAGGACTCATTCGATTGCGCAATCACATTTATACTACATTTGAAATTCAAAAATAGCCAGATTTAAATTAATTTAATTTATTTTCCCTTTCTAAGCTTTTTTTACCAAATTAAATGTTATTAATAGATCTTAAAATATACATTTTAATCATTTTAACTATAACATAAATTCAATCTCATAAAATAATTTTAATCTCTTTGCTAATGTGACTAGGCCTAACTCAAGTTTTCAGGAATTCAAAGGCAAAATTTTCCTGTAATATCTATGCCTGACTTAACCTGCATTTATAGGCTGCCTAATTTTTCATTACATGCCTGACTTAACCTGCATTTATAGGCTGCCTAATTTTTCATTACATTGGCCCTAACCTAAAATAATATACTTCATTGATATAATCTAACCTAAAATAATATAACCAAGGAAGGAAATTATAAACAGAGCACTTCTTGGTTCTAAAAATTAAGTTATTTTTCAGGATCATACAATTTTAAATCAATTATATGTATCTTCCTTACATCAGTGGGGTCATTTGTTTTCTGAACAAAACAAGTTACATCGGTTAACCAATAAATTATTCGAAAAATACCTACGTATCTTGGAGCTAATTTCTTAGAAAAGTTGTTAATCTTTTTTCTCAAATAGTGGGTTCTGATGTACACTAAAGAGTTTATTTTATAGGGATGTTTACTTCTCGATGAAGAAAACCTCTGCCGGTCTCTGTTTATCTTGATGCTACGTCGTGCGTTGATTATGGCTCTCCGAAGATTTTCTTGCCTCTGTTCCATCGTTAATTTGCTTGAAATTAGGTCGTCTAAGTCCCATAAATTTGTCAAGGCACATCTAGGCTCGTGTTGAAACATCAATTTGAAGCTGCTGGTCTTTGTTGGTGAATTTGCAGTGTTTAGGTTAATTTGAACCATAGCTAACTCAGAGTCCCATTCGGTTTGCTTGTCGTGGTAAAAACTTCTTAGTAAAGCACCTAAGTCACGAAGTACTCGTTCTGTTCGATTTCCACTACTCTTGTAAGCTGGTGTGGTCCTTTGACTAATGTAATTTATGAATAAGAAGGCTTTGAACTGGTTGGAAACGAAGTAACTTGCGTCGTCGGTTACTATGATTTTAGGAATGGAGAAGTTGGCGAAGGTATTCTTTAATTTCTCAATTATGGCTTTACTTGTACATTCCTTCAGTGGGTATAGCCAAGTATACCTAGTATATGCATCCAATATGGCCAAGATATATTTATTTACTTTCTTCGAACGTACTAGAGGACCTA
Organism: Flexamia atlantica; assembly: GCA_035578135.1. Classification (NCBI taxonomy): domain Eukaryota; kingdom Metazoa; phylum Arthropoda; class Insecta; order Hemiptera; family Cicadellidae; genus Flexamia; species Flexamia atlantica. The sequence continues at coordinate 7,803,819 of JAQJVK010000007.1, read as the reverse complement.
AAATATCAATATACAAAGTATTCATAGCATTTTCCACAGGAACCGATATGAGTTTTCCTTCGAATTTTCTTTGAGTACTCTTAGACATCATACATATTTTGCAAGCTTTGACCTTTTCTTTTACATAATTATTTAATTTTGGATGATAAAAATATTCATTAATTCTTGCAGTAGTTCGGCTTGTCCCGAAGTGCCCACCCAAGATCGTATTGTGAAAATAAACAAATATTAAATTAAATAATTTCTCGGGGAGGTACACCCGTGGTTTTCCCTTTGAATTGCGGGACATTAATATGTTATTTTTCTTGAAATAGCAATCACTTTGCTGGCCTTTATTTATGCTATCAATTATCTTTAGGCATTCTTGGTCAGTTTGTTGGTGTTTTTCCAGCTGTGTTGATGCTAACGGAATTTCATCGATCAAATTACAAAATTTTTTTCCTCTTGTTTTGTTTCCAGCTTAGGCCTGCTTTTCAATCTTTTATTTCCATCTGCATGTTTGTTTCTTGAGTTATTTTGGGTTTTTGGCTTTTCTTTCTTCTGCATGATAATTGTTTATGTAATTTGATGCATGGATTTTTCTTCTTCATTCCGTGTATTCTCATCATTGTTAGTGTTTTCTGAATATAACCTCGATAAACAATCCGCCAAAAAATTCTCCGATGAAATTCGGTGCTCCACAGTGTAATCAAGAGTAAGTAACCGCTCGACCCATCGGGCTAGTCTACCTAATTTCCGTTTTGTGCTTAAAACATAACTAAGAGCCTGGTTATCTGTAATCAATTTAAATAACTTCACCTCTAAATATTGGTGGAAATGCTCAATCGCATAAATAGCGCTGAGTGCTTCCTTTTCATAAATGGAATATTTTTACGGTTTCCGTTCGTTCAACATTCGAACGTACTGACGCACGATCAGGGCTGCCACTCCACTATATTAAAATCTACTTTTGAGTTTGAAAGCAACAAATAGTCATAGTATTAAATTTGATCAGCAAAATGACAATCATTATATCTTCAGATATATATCAACTCATTTTATGATATGAATTTGGAATGAAAGTGAAATACATTCAAAGTATTAAATTTCGTCATCGAAATAATATTTGTTGTATTTTCAGAAATCAAGACATTTTATGGCATGTAAATTTATATTAAATTTATATTTCATATAATTTTAATTTATCATAGAGTATTTTTCCTAAATTTTGGAGTTTTCAAAATTGTGGTATCATAATAATATAATCATAAAAACAAAATTTATATTATGATTATCATTAGTTTATAGTGTAAACATTCTTAAATACCCTTGGAATTGATTGAAATACTGTTAAAAGATTTTATTTCAAATTTTACTAAGGATTTTAAATTTAAAATAAAATATTCATGCAATAATAAAAATTAATAGCTTCGAAAATTATAATTTTAAATTTATAAAATTATATAAAATAAAAATAATACGTAAGGCCTCTTCAATTGACGCTGTTGACATTTGAAGATTTTTGCCAGGCCTGATCAGGCTGCTTGATCAAGTTTGATCAAAGTTGAAAACTTATTCAGGCCGGATTAAATCACTTTGGTGACATTTGAACTATTTAGTCTGGTCTGATTAAGTTTGCTCAAGGTTCTTGATCAGATTTCATAAAATGTGGTCGGGTTTGATCAAATAAGGCCGAGTTTGATCAAACTTGGTCAAATTTGATCAACAATGGTCGAGGCTTATCAAAATATTTTCATTGTGTAATGTCTCTAAAATTGTAACTGTTGTACTGATTTAATGTACTAAATTTAATTTTGAATTATTTTAAAACCAAATGAAGTTAAAACCAGTTTAAAGAAAAATCAAACAAATAATTATGTGTATAAAATATTATATTCAGTTACAATACTGTTACTTTTCAACACTGAACTGTTGGCACTCCTGTGCATTCTTGTGATTTGGAGGCAATATTAATTAGGAGCTAGGATAAAGTTCACTCTTGCACTATTCCCCAAAATTAGCACTGCTCGTTGAAAAAACGAGCCCCCGGTGCACGGCGATAGTGGGGATAGAGTGAGTTTGTACAATTACTGATATAGTAATACAAATTTAAGGAATTTAATGTCATATAAATGTAAGGACAATTTGTACCAAATTAAATGAAAATACAAGTACTCCATGAATTCAAGAAAGATTTATTGAACATGTCCAATAAACTTTCATTCCAAATTCATATCATAAAATGAGTTGATATAAATCTGAAGATAAAATGATTGTTATTTTGCTTATCAAATTTAATATTATGACTATTTGTTACTTTCAAACTCAAAAGTAGATTTTAATATAGTGGAGTGGCAGCCCTGATCGTGCGTCAGTACATTCAAATGTTGAACGAACGGAAACCGTAAAGTTGTTATTTGGTTATGTGACATACAATTCTTTCATCGTCTTGTGTTTAATGTTTGTATCTTCCTCTGATATAGCTTTATATTCTGTTAAAACTATCATTCATCAACGGATTAAGTAATTAGATTTGGGCCGTAACCCAATAAGTTAGTCAACCATTTGGATACTTTTGTGATAAACTTCAGCTGTTAATCCGGTGTTGTGTGAATAGGCATAAGTTAGAATGATGCATTAGCTAAAACTGATTTGCTCTGGTTCCAAAATAAATAAATTATCCAGAACCAATTTGGTTAAAGGGTAGCAACGTTCCGTTAGGTAAAAAACTAATGATTGTTTATAGATATCATCATAATATCGGTGAGTTTAGCCTATAAAGTGCAAATATTAAGTGTAAATATGCACTTGATGTCTAACACTTAATTTATCACTTAGTTTTTGAAAATTTAAGACGGACGAGAAGAAGACATTACTTGAAGATCAAGAACATCCAAGAAGAAGAAAAAAGGAAAGAGAGTGAAGGAGTAACATATGGACCAGGGAGTTTTCAAATTGAGTTCTCATAAAGCACATTGTTTTGGTTTTTGTCGATTCCCGAAAATTGTATTTTTTCTTTAGAAATTAAACTGCCCATCTTCTAGAAGAGAAAGAGTGATGACTTATATAATTTTGTTCTGTTATTTAATTCTACGATCTGCAGGATGGATTTGAAAGAAATGCCAACAGAACATATTTTTAATAACTATTATAAAGATTATCATTTTTAATAACAGAGTACCCTTTCTTGTTCATAATTAAATATTTATTTAATTAAAATTGACGACATGTTTAGGCTCTTGGCCATTTTTATAGTCAAAACCAAAACCAAACCTAATATTATAATGTAAAAAATTATAATGTTTATGTGAACAGATGTTTCTTATTTGAAGTATAGTATATAAATATTAAAATGCTTGACGTTGTCTTCTTATATATGTCTCACTTTTTCATATATTGGGTTGTTTGTTTCAATATGGGTATTTAATAAGTTTTGGGGTTCTTTTTTGTAACTTAAATATATATAATAATTTTCTTTTGAATTCATTTTCTCCCCCTTTGTTAAATATTCCACTATTTTAAGATTGTCTTTCATGCTTTTGTATTCGTGATCGGTGTTTAGTAAGTGTTCTGCGAAGGCACTTTTCATAGTGGTGTTATTATTGCTGTTGAGCTATTGTATGTGTTCTTTAAGGCGCGAACAGCAAGACCTTCCGGGTTTTCCTATGTAGAATTTGTTACAGGTAGAACAATTTATCTGATAAATACCAGATTTGTTGTAATCATTTCTATTATTGTTGTTGCTTTGATTAATTCTGTTGTTAATTAAATAGAAAGATTTGTTTCTTGTTCTGTAGCTTAAGCAGTATTTCTTCTTGTCAAACGTTTTCCGTATTGCTTTATTAAGTACAGTGTTATGGGGTACACATATGTATATCTTTTCCTTGTTCTCGTTCTTGTCTTCTTCTTTTGGTCTCTGTCTTTTCTTTTTGGTTCTCTTAATCATATTTTCTATTAAGTTTTCTTTATAACCATTCTTTTTTGCCAAATATTTTATTATAGATTTTTCTTTTTCAAAGTTTTCTTTATTCATTGGAATATTCAGGAGTCTGTTTATCATTGCTCTAAATGCTGACATTTTGTATAGCCATGGGTCATTAGAATTTGATGGTATTAGTAGGTCAGTTTGAGTTGGTTTGCGATATATCTTAAATTAATGTTTATTATTCTTTTTACTGATAGTCAAATCTAAATAGTTGATTTCATTTGTTTGGATTTCTTGTGTAAATTTTATGTGAGGAGATAAAGAATTTAGATAGTTTAGGAGTTCTTTGCTTTCATTGTAGTCCCATTAAAAAGGCAAATTATGTCGTCGGCGTATCTGTGCCAGTAAATTATGTTATTTACGTGTGGATTAGATTGATTTATGATATTATTTACTTCCAGGTCGTGCATGAAGATATCTGATAACAAACCAGATAATGGAGAGCCCATCGCTAGTCCTTTTTCTTGCTTATAATATTTTGAGTTGAATTCAAAATAATTCTGAGTAGTACAATTTTTAGTTAAATTTATTATATCTTTTATCTCTTGTTTGTTTAAAATATCAATTTTCTTTAAATCTTTTTCTAGTATCTCAATAGTTTCTTTTGGAGGAAAAGAATAAATTTTTAATAGAAATAAATATTAATAACTAATTTATTTAAATTTTCCTCGTAAAACCTAGTTAAAACATAAAGATTATTTTCATCCCGTTGCAGCAGACCTGCATACTCAGCGAATTTCACATGCAAAAAATAATTCCATCCAACATAGCGAGATATGACATGATTTGTAATCTCCTTAAAAATAACATGGGGAATGAGTATGCAGGTTTACTGCAACAGGTAAGATAAAACTGGGTGGTTCTAATTCAATATGTAGTAGATATTAACTAGAAGAAGCCATATACCAAGTTTTATCAAAATATGTTGAGAAATAATAAAGATATAGAATTTTTTGATTTCCCATAAGGATAGCATGGGAAATGAGTATGCAGGTTTGCTGCCACAAAAATGGATATTTCAGGGATTCTAGACTAAAATACATTAGATCTCATCTAGGTTGGTTTGAAGCTACAAACCAAGTTTTATTAAGATATGTTGAGAAATAAGCGAGATATAGAATTTTACGTGTTTCCCATAAAGTTAACATTGGGACAACGTACTGTGTTTACCACTTTCAATATCTCAGTAGCCAACAGACATAGAGCAAAGATTCTAAACACTAAATTGTTTGTTATGTTTGAACTGAATTCAATGGTGCTTACCAAAATTTGATTATTTTTATTTTTCTATGTGAAAAACCCAAAAAACTCATTTTTGAGGTTGTTATCCCCCTTTACCCCCCTTCCAGTGGTCCGATCAGACTGGTTTTCGAACTCGTCCGAATAATTACTACTTTACACATCTGTGCCAAATTTCATTCCGATCGGACCATTTTTGCGAGCGCTATCGTGCTTACAGACACACACACTCACACACACACACACACACACACACACACACACACACACACACACACACACACACACACACACACACACACACACACACACACACACACACACGCACACGCACACACGCACACGCACACACACACACGCACGCACGCACGCACGCACGCGCACACGCGCACACGCGCACACGCACACGCACACGCACATGCACACGCACACACATATATATATAGAAATTTTAACGAATGGTGTTTGGCCCCAAAATGAAAAGTTATCATGGTCTTGGGCTTAGGTCTTACCATGAGACCTACGGTAATAGCTTCTTCCCTATAGGGGAAATTCGCTAAAAATGTATGTGGCCATTAATTATTGTAATATTCCCCCCGTTTCAGCAGACCTGCATACTCAGCGAATTTCAAATGTCAAAAAAATACTTTCATCCAATGTAGTGAGATAATGACATGTTTTCGTTATCTCCATAAGAATAACATGGGGAATGAGTATGCAGGTTTGCTGCTACTGGCATGTTAAAACTAGTTAGTTTAATTTCAATATTTAGTATATCTTATATAGAAGAAGCCATATACCACGTTTTATCAAGATATGTTCAGAAATAATGAAGATATGGACTTTTTTTATTGCCCATAAGGATGACATGGGGAATGAGTATGCATGTTTGCCACCTCAAAAATGAAAATTGCAGTGATTTTAGACTAAAATACTCATCTAGATGAAGCCACAAACCAAGTTTTATTAAGATATGTCGAGAAATAAGCGAGATATAGAATTTTACTTATTCTCCATAAGGTTAACAATGGGACAACGTACTGTGTTTACCACTTTCAGTATCTCGGTAACCAATGGGCATAGAGCAATGGTTGAAAATATCAAATTGTTTGTTTTTTGAGCTGAATTCAATGGTGCTAACCAAAATCGGATTATTTTTATTTTTCTATGTGAAAACCCCAAAAAAGCCATTTTTGGGAGCGTTTATCCCACTTTACCCTCCCCCCCCTTCCAGTGGTCCGATCGGGCTGGTTTTCGAACTCATCCGAATAATTATAACTTTACACCCCTGTGCCAAATTTCATTCCGATCGGACCATTTTTGCGAGCGCTATCGTGCTTACAGAGACACACACACACACACACACACACACACACACACACACACACACACACACACACACACACACATATATATATAGAGTAGTAGATATATCCGCGGCTTCGCTCGCTGAAAGGATACAAAATTAATGTTTGGTTCAATTATACGTCATTTGTAAAGTGCAACTTTTACAAATTTCCAAATAGATTGACGATTTCATTAATTTTATCTGAATTTTATCATTTTTAAGCGCTTAATTACAAACTTAAGGTTGCATCTCCATCCCAGATGGACATGAGAAGATGGAACGTTTCCTCGATGAATTGTCCTTTTTCGCTCAAATGTTATGAATTGACTACCATATGCTAACATAATCTAATTTTTCAGTTTAGCCTTAAGAATCCTGAAATGTCCTAGTTAATCTATTATTTAACCTATAAAATTGGGTTTCTAATAGTTTGAATAAAAAAGTATCAACTTCAGGGGTTTAAACTCAGAACTTTCATTGCTCCGCCCTTTTCCCTAAAACCTGTCGGCCAATTTGACATAAAAGAATAAGAGGCATATGTATGATGTATAGCTGATGTAAATACCACAAATTTAAAGGCCGCAAATTTCAATACTGCAAAAGGCGGACTCTATAGACCTAACATCTGAATTAAAGTGTTTATTAATATACCAAAAACTGTTACAAAGGATATAAAACTAATGTGTACGCCAAAAAATGAAGACACCTAATTCACCAATTTTTTCAATCATTGGAGATTTGATTACGGGTTTAGCAGCTTGAAGCGAAAAGTTTCGGTAGAAATAGTATATTTGATTGAACACAGCCTAAATCGCCCTCGGCCAATACGCAAACCCTCCTAAAAGTTAGCTCAGAAAAATCCCGATTCTATAAAAAATAACAGAATGATATGTCCATACAGTCTCAAGACTTAAGTCGATTACTTCGGGTGATCCGTGAAAAGCGAGTAGCGTAGATATGTGGTATCTGAAAAATATTTAATAAAAGATAAGCATGTTGTACAATTTATTGTTTTAGGAAATGGAATTCCTATTTTTTGTCTCTTTAAAATATCCTAGAGAACTTCTATTGACATTTGTTAATCATAGCTCTAAAACGAAAAAGGCCGCCATTTTGAATTTTTGAGTTAATCTTATTTTAGCCTTTCGAGATGTAGCATTTTAAAATCATTCATTAGTATGCATCTAGAGCCTAAAAAGATTATTTGAGCCAAGATTCATGGCCCAAATCCCTGCATTGTTTTAGTAGAAAATAAGCTTTGAAAAATAAAAATGGCCGCCATTTTGATTTTTACAACATACCCTATTTTAGCCTTTTGAGAAAAAATATCTTAAAATCCTTTCTTAGAACGCATCTAGAGCCTTTATAGAATATTTGTGCCAAGTTTCATAGCCCAAAGCCTTATAGTTTTTGAGAAACTGTGGTCAGTGAGTCAGTGAGTCAGTCAGTCAGTCAGTCAACCGTTTTTGGCTTATATATATATATATATATATATATATATATATATATATATATACATATATATATATATATATATATATATATATATATATATATATATTTATATATATATACATATATATATATATATATTTGAACGAATGGTGTTTTTTGCTTCTGGGGGCCCCAAAACGAAAAGTTATCATGGTCTTGGGCTTAGGTCTTACCATGAGACCTACGGTAATAGCTTCTTCCCTTAGGGGAAATTCGCTAAAAACCAAACCCATTCTACAGATCATAGAGCATATTTTAAGAAACAATTTTAGAAACAAAAAGTATTTAATAATCAATCATTCATGGATTTTAATCTGTACAGGATTTAGTCCCTTGTAAAACGTAAAAAGTCACTACCCCTCCTCCCCTCAAGGGGTAAAAAATTATATAGAAAAAAAGCTTCTACTCATTGTATTGCCCCTGAACTGGTGAACTAATAAAGTGGTTTTATATTACCTTTTTCCGTCTCCAGTTCTCAATCGTTGTTCAAAACTACGACTTAAGTTTCAGCGCTTATTTTGCGCCATTATCAAGTAGAAACAATATTAACATCAAGCTTCTTGCATTCCGATTGGGTTGCGGTCGTCATATTTAGGATAAAAACAGTCACACACAAAACACATAATAAAACATGACATTTAAAAAACTTTTAAAAAACGAGTAGGCCTACTATGAACGGTCAAAACACCCGACTTGGTTAGTCTTCGTCGCGGCTGCCGGCAGAACACTCAGGGGGGCGGCGGCGGTGGCGAAAGTTGTTATCAGTCGACCTTCGTGCTACTGTCCTTGGACTCGTCCAAGGGGAGTGAGGAGTTTTACGGGGTGGACTCGTCCATTTAATTTGGTTCTCAATGATCTTATTAAAAATTAAATGAGAACTGTAATTCAATTTGTCATTCAAAACTAAGTTACTATTTTGTTTGACAGCTTTGTAAATATGGTATTCCTCCAAAGTGTCGAGGATAAAACCTTTGTTGCATACCTGGACTATTTCTATGTTATTTTCAATTTTCCCACAGCTGTGATCCTCATCCATAAGATGTTGTGCATAACTTGATTTTTGAGGATTGATTCTCGGGTTTGGCTTATGTTCCTTTGCTCTTTTTGTAAATGATCGCCCAGTCTGGCCTATATAAAATTTATCACAGTCGTTACAATTTAGTTTGTATACACCAGTTTTTTCTAACTTATTATTCTCAGACTGTGGCTTAGTTTTAAGGAGGCGTTCTATTTTATTTGAAGTTTTGGGGGCGGTGATTATGTTAAATTGTTTTAGCTCTTTTTTCAGAAAATTATTTAATCTGTGGCCATATTCAATAGGTATATATTTGGGTGGTGATAGATCGTCGTTAGTGTAATTTTTCACACTTTTATTCAGATTTCTGTGCAGAATTCTATCCACCATTTTAGAATCGTACCCATTGGAAACAGCAATATATTCAATTATGTTTAGTTCCATTTTGTGTGCATCCTCAGTTAGTGGCACTTTAATTAGTCTATTAATCATGCTATTGTAGGCTGATAACTTGTGACTGTACGGGTGATAAGAAGTGGCATGGATAGTTTGGCTTGTGGTAGTTGGCTTTCTAAAAATACTGTATTTAAATTTATTATCGTTCTTCTCTATTGTTAAATCCAAGAAGTTTATTCTATTGCTGCTTTCAAGCTCCAGAGTAAATTTGAGTTTTGGGGCCAAATTATTGAGATATTTATTTAACAGTTGTAATTGGCGGCAGTTTCCATCAAAAAGGACAAACGTGTCATCCACATATCTAAAATAAAGTAATATTTTACTATGCATAGGATTTTTGTCTGAAAGGATGAGATCATTTTCGATGTGGTTCAAATAGATTTCAGATATGATTCCAGACAATGGTGATCCCATTGCTAAACCGTCGGCCTGGGAGTAAAACTTGTTATTGAATGAGAAGTAGTTTTGTTTCAAAGTCATTTCCAGTAGATTAATCAGTTCAAGCCTAGATTCATTACTTAGAGAGGATTTATTCTTTAAATTGTTGTCAATTATTTCCAAAGTTTCATTAATTTGGTACATTGGTGTATAAGTTGACAATGTCAAAAGATGCCAATGTATTGTGGTTTTTTATTTCAATATTTTTGGTTTTCTCAATTAAATCTATACTATTTCTTAGGCTATGGCTGTTCGAGAAGGTGTAATGAGTTCTTAGCAGCTTATCAAGTTTCTTAGCTAATTTATATGTTATTGGTGCAGGTGTGAAATTCACAAGAGGTCGTATAGGAGATCAGGTTTATGCACTTTAGGTAACCCCCTTAATGAAGGTGCTGAAGGATTCATCACTTTTAAGTACTTAATTTCATCAGGTTTGAAAATGTTTTTACTGTTAGTTATGGCCTTATTGGTAAGGGCGTGGTATTTTGGTGTTGGATCCCTATCTATTTGTGCAATATTGTTTGACTCAATGAAATTGTTTACTTTAGTTACATATTCATCATGGTACATAATTACGATGGAATTGCCCTTATCAGCCTTGGTGATTAGGGCGTTGTTGAGAGCGAGTTTTTCTTTTATATTACTAAGAGCCAATCGTTCAACATTGTAATTCCCCTTATTTCTTACATGAGAGCTTTTATTTTGTATGTTTCGTATTTTATTATTTATCAGAGCACGCAAGTTGTTTCGTTCATCGGCATTGGGAATAAATTTTATCACTGATTCTGCAGATATTAGCTCATCAAAAACTCCTTGTTTGTTACTTTTTGAAAAATTGTATTTTAATCCTTTGTTAAGTAGGTTCATTTCGTTCTCATCGAAATTTATTTGGGATTTGTTAATAACTCTTGGGTAAAATTCAAAATCAAAGAGAAGGATTTCTTCTTTCGGTCTTTGATCATTCATTAGCTTAGTGATCTTTAATTCCTGTTGTTTTTTCTTTTTAAACACTTTTTTGCCTACACGAGATTCAATAATTTGTGTTTGTTGGTTATACTGCAATGGGTGAAGCGTATTGGTTAGTTCTAAATGTTTTTTGTACAGCAGAGTGTTTAGCATACTTTTTTTTGTATAAGAATTTTATTTCATTTTTTATCCAAGAAGTTTCTGCGGATTTTTTCGCTTTTTTTGCTGCATAGGAATTGTTCTTAATTTTGACTTGAACGTAATTTGGAACAATGTGGTGCTTCAAACATGTTTTATTGAATTTGATGTTACATGTTGTGAATGCAAGTTTCAGCTTGATATTTTCATATTGGCTGGCAACTGTTGCCTGACTGGCTTGTAATAATTTACTCATTGTATTGCCCCTGAACTGGTGAACTAATAAAGTGGTTTTATATTACCTTTTTCCGTCTCCAGTTCTCAATCGTTGTTCAAAACTACGACTTAAGTTTCAGCGCTTATTTTGCGCCATTATCAAGTAGAAACAATATTAACATCAAGCTTAAATAATTTTCTGAAAAAAGAGCTAAAACAATTTAACATAATCCCCGCCCCCAAAACTTCAAATAAAATAGAACGCCTCCTTAAAACTAAGCCACAGTCTGAGAATAATAAGTTAGAAAAAACTGGTGTATACAAACTAAATTGTAACGACTGTGATAAATTTTATATAGGCCAGACTGGGCGATCATTTACAAAAAGAGCAAAGGAACATAAGCCAAACCCGAGAATCAATCCTCAAAAATCAAGTTATGCACAACATCTTATGGATGAGGATCACAGCTGTGGGAAAATTGAAAATAACATAGAAATAGTCCAGGTATGCAACAAAGGTTTTATCCTCGACACTTTGGAGGAATACCATATTTACAAAGCTGTCAAACAAAATAGTAACTTAGTTTTGAATGACAAATTGAATTACAGTTCTCATTTAATTTTTAATAAGATCATTGAGAACCAAATTAAATGGACGAGTCCACCCCGTAAAACTCCTCACTCCCCTTGGACGAGTCCAAGGACAGTAGCACGAAGGTCGACTGATAACAACTTTCGCCACCGCCGCCGCCCCCCTGAGTGTTCTGCCGGCAGCCGCGACGGAGACTAACCAAGTCGGGTGTTTTGACCGTTCATAGTAGGCCTACTCGTTTTTTAAAAGTTTTTTAAATGTCATGTTTTATTATGTGTTTTGTGTGTGACTGTTTTTATCCTAAATATGACGACCGCAACCCAATCGGAATGCAAGAAGCTTGATGTTAATATTATTTCTACTTGATAATGGCGCAAAATAAGCGCTGAAACTTAAGTCGTAGTTTTGAACAACGATTGAGAACTGGAGACGGAAAAAGGTAATATAAAACCCCTTTATTAGTTCACCAGTTCTGGGGCAATACAATGAGTAGAAGCTTTTTTTCTATATAATTTTTACTTATGTACACTTAATTCAAGCTTAAATTTTTTGTTAAATATTAATAGTATGAGACATTTTAAGTTGTTAGGTTGGCAGCGCGTCACGATTTGCCGCATGACCATCTCTATTACTAGAGATGGCCATGTTTGCCGCCATAATTTGGGTTTGGAAAATATTATTTATGACGAAAACAAAACAATATACGTTTATTATGAAATTAGCGCTTATTTCCTGTGTGTATGGATTGAAATAATTGTATTATTACCAAGACCATCGAGTAAGTAATTGATCCGTTTGAATACTATCTGACATTCAATACTTCGGACTATACCATATTACTGTATTCTCAACCAAACGTGCAATCATAGCAAAGTTGGAGTTCATTTAACCTGTCTTAGTCCTATTTAAAAAATGAACAAATTATTTAATCATCAAATTAGGGACCGTCCACAAATACTTAACGCCCTTACGGGAGGAGGGGGGGGTTTCGTCAGCATTATGTACCGTTAAAAAGGAGAGAGGGGGGCTTCAACGCAACGTTAAGCACCTATTAAACCTTAATAATTAATTCCATAAATTATTCCAACAACTTCAAATTATCTTCAAAGTACAAAGTTTTGACTTTTTGTGGGGGTTTACTGCCAGCGTTACTAGTCCGTTAAAAGGGGGGAGGGGTTTTTGTTATGGATGGCCCCTTCAGTAAAATTTTTAACAAAGTGTTAATAATCTCATAGTCAGAGGTGTTAATAAACACGTATTTGGGGGGGGCAGGGGCGTACCAGAGGGGGGAAATCGAGATATATCCCCCCCGAAATTTTTGGGGTATGGGAAATTTTTTTAAGAGATTAATATCTTGTTCACAATTAAGGTGGTGGTATCACTAAACTTGCTATGAAAGAGAGAACACTACACACTCACTAAACGTTTATAAGGGGTTTCAATAGTTAAATTATATTATTTTAAAGATAATTGGTTCGGGGATGATATATTGGATCAGGGTATTTTCACCTATTGAGGTTATCGTGAGTAATTGGTGGGAGTGGGCCTATAAGAACATAAGGCAAGCAAAAACTACTGATGAAAACAGTGGCCATTAATTGTACCCGCGATATTACTACCATACCCATCGTCGTCAGATGTGGCAAAAGTCTCATCATATCACGTGAAATATTCTTGGTAAAAAAATCACGATGTTAAAATGCGGCATACGAAAATCGTCTGCCTACGTTGCGTGAAAACCAAGTCTCACCGTCAAACCTAGAAAGATTTATGATAAGTCTGTCAAATTTCGGATATCAAACTTCTTCCGGTGGTCTCCACTATTTGACGTACCACTATTATGCGATTATTATTAGCCTCCGATGCTTAGGCCTACGTGTACAACATAGTTTTGCGGTCGCGTTCTGGGACTTGAGAAACACTACAGAAGTGTGACAACCTGCATTTTCTAATTCTATTCATCAACCTCGCTCGGATAATCTAGGATCCGGATATTTTAGGTCCAGAAGGTCCGAGGCGCCAATAAATGAGAATGTGAAATATAGTTTTTACTTTGAAATAAAATAGTAAACATTATTTTTTCCCAAGGTCAAGAACGTGTAATTTTTTAATTACTTTCTCATCTGTCGTATTTTAATGTAAGGCCTACTAAATAAATATGCTATTCCTATGACTGTGTAAAAACATTTTGCTGAAATTCTAATGTGATCAAAAATTTTCAGAATTAAATCTGTGAGCAGTCTCAAGTTAGCTCAAATTTCGGGAGCTATTCCGTTTGTTGTTGTGCCTTTAGATTGCCTAAAAATGCGAATTTACAGTTGTAATTTATGAAAATTTCCCGTTCCCCCCTTTGGGGGTATTCCATATACCTCCGGCCCCCCGGTGTATCCCCCCCGAAAATAAATCCTGCTTACGCCACTGGGGGGAGGGGGGTTACTAATATGATCCTAAGTTTCTCATACTTGGCCCCCCCTGAGAAACTGTCCTGGAGCCGCCCCTGGTCAAAGGCCACCGGCAATAGCCCGACAAGCATATTGGACCCCTACTGGGCATCATATCCACACATGATGATAGCTGTTAACTCAACTACAGGCATTTCCTAATTCGCAGCCGAAAATGGCGGGGGACTACTGGACTTGCATCGGCAACAACTCCACGAATCCATGAGCTCGAAAAAGTTGACAAACCGCAATGTCGTTTGTTTACCATGGACCGCACTTGACGATGGCGGTGGGAGGATCTCCCACTCTCCGGTCCTTTGGGAGTCTGCTCGTTGAAACCCAGACTGGTTGGGGTTGGTCCACTTTACCACCAAAACGTGGTCAGTTACTTACCAACGGCAGAGAAGGAAAATACAAGATCCTAAGGGCCTAAACACACCCCGCATCCTCACCCCTAATGGCGGTAGTAATCAAAGACAACGGATTTTGATCACATTATGAAAATTTTTCGTGCACTATTTTGTCATACTCAATTTTACCTTTTGCTACTTAATGATTATATTTGTGAGGGTCATCTTTTTAAATTATTTTAACAAAAACAAGTTGACACTGTAAACCTCTCGCTGTCCTTTAGTATAATGAAGTAAGTAAATTACATTTACCTCATTATATTTATCCACATATTTCAATGAACCATAACCAGAGATAACCTATACATTAATTTAATATTAACTTAGTAATCTTAATCTGTAGACTACTTAAGTATTAAAATTATAGGTATTGATAGGAAACATTCAGTAGAAGCACCTAACAAGCAGGTAATAATAAAATTGTTACAGTTTATTAAATTAATAAAAGTATCTCAGCATAATCTGAGGGGTTTGGACCGTTTTCCCTCAAAATCGTGTGTGTATCTCTTCTGTCAAAATTTCGTTGGCGTAGACAAAAACTGAGACACTTCAATATGGCGCGTTTCATCGTAGATTATTGTTACCCTATGGTCGTAAAGTTTTATGCTCGAACTCAGTAATATCCGTTTGAATATAGGTAAAATGTCGATATTATTTTCGGCCCTGAGGTGCGGTGTTGGATGGTTCTTATCGTAGTTTCCCTTCTATAGAACACTATCTACAAGTTTCGAACCGTCTCCCGTCTGATGCACCTTATTTTTGTCTTTGCGTAATCGGTTTAACAATTCAATAAGGATTTCAATCTTAAAACTATATTTCATTATAATACTAAATTAATCCATCTACAATTCTTTGGCTAATTCAGTTGCTGAAACTAAACGCGTGACTCTATCCTAATTTCGGAAAAATATAAAAACCGTTTAAAAAATGTTAAAATGACAAAATTTCTGAAAAGGACATCCATAAAACCTTTTTTTACCCCCTATCACCCATTGCTATGGACCATGGAACCAATATGCCTCAGTGGCGATCTACAGACAACGAGGCACGGTAGGCAAGCCAGTCGACCGCAAATGATAGACCAATAGACCAGTGGCCGTCCGTGCATAGGCTTGTAACTGAAACGTTCGATTTGATGGCGCAGCTCTCTACAATTGAGCTACCACCTTGTTATTCTCACTCTGATTGTTTTGTAAATAAAAAACTAATGTGTGAATTTAAGTCAAAAATATTGACAGCAGATAGTAGACGAGTAGACCTTTGATTGTTCTAATTTTATTTTAATTTTGATTCGATACGATATATGAATATAAAAGAAATTTTATCATATATACAGGGTGTTTCAGAACTCCCTACCAATATTTTAGGGCATTGTTCCTGGGTAAGAAACATATCTAAATATCATATTTTAATTGTGCGGAAGTCCTTAGTTACTCACACAGCCGCCATTTAGTTTTTTTCACTTATTAATTAATTTCTAAAAAATGCTTAAACATACGAAATTGAAACTTTGCACAAACATTTATGTCAACTAGGCAAAGCTACAAAAAAATTATGAAAATTTTTCAAATTCATAAAACAAAATGGCGGCCATATTAAATTTTGTTTCCTAAACAACTAAAAAACCGCTAATTTAAATAAAACATTTACAAGAATAATTTTTTTAGCTCATTCAATTACAAATCGATTGACACCTTATTTTTTAAGATTGGACGAATATTAACTGAGATATGGCATATGGCAGCTTTAGCGATACGTGACCGTTGGAGGTTAGTTGCAGTGCATGCCGAGGCATGCGGCTAAAGTCTGCCACAACAATGCAACGGTCTCCTTCCGCTTTGCATGTTATTTGTAAGCGATTTTAGATTATTTCAAACAATAATAAAATATTACATAACCCCAAAAGTATCCTTTTTATCAATTACCTATCAATAGGATGGCTTAAAAATTTCACTCCTTTTTACTGTCTTTAAAATTCACTCAAAACACCTAAACTTTTTATATCAGCTGTGGTGAAAGTCAACGTACTTTTTAACAAACTAATCAGCTGATTTTGTTGTTGTTTTTCAAATAAACAGTACATTTTAACAGCAAATAAAAGTGACTGTAAAAAGTTAGAAGAACTGACTACATTGAATAAATAATTACATTCCAAGCAACAATAAAATCAGCTGATTAGTTTGTTAACAAGTACGTTGACTTTCACGACAGCTGATATAAAAGATTTGGGTGTTTTGTGTGAATTTTAAAGACAGTAAAAAGGAGTGAAATTGTTAAGCCATTCTAATGATAGATAATTGATAAAAAGGATACTTATGGGGTTATGTAATATTTTATTACTGTTTGAAATAATCTAAAATCGCTTACAAATAACATGCAAAGTGGAAGGAGACTGTCGCATTGTTGTGGCAGACTTTAGCCGCATGCCTCGGCATGCACTGCAACTAACCTCCAGCGGTCACGTATCACTAAAGCTGCCATATCTCAGTTAATATTCGTCCAATCTTAAAAATAAGGTGTCAATCGATTTGTAATTGAATTCGCTAAAAAAGTTATTCTTGTTAAGTTTTTTTTTTTAATTAACGGTTTTTTAGTTATTTAGGAAACAAAATTTAATATGGCCGCCATTTTGTTTTATGAATTTGAAAAATTTTCATAATTTTTTGAAGCTTTGTCTAGTTGTCATAAATGTTTGTGCAAAGTTTCAATTTCATAAGTTTAACCGTTTTTTAGAAATTAATTAATAAGTGAAAAAAACAAAATGGCTGTGTGAGCAACTAAGGACTTCTGCACAATTTAGATATGATATTTAGATATGTTTCTTACCCAGGAACAATGCCCTAAAATATTGGTAGGGAGTTCTGAAAAACCCTGTATAAGGCAAGAATGAGTAAAAAAGGATTACTGCCTTTTTGCTCATTTACCATAAGGTTAACATTGGGACAACGTACTGTGTTTACCATTTTCAATATCTCAGTATCCCATGGACATAGAGCAGTGATTCAAATCAATTTTCAAATTAATTTTTTTACCCCCCCCCCAAAATGGGGGGTAAACATTTTCAATGTACCCTTCCGGTAGTCCGATCGTGCTTGTTTACGAACTCGTCCGAGTGATTACCACCTTACACAACTGAACCAAATTTCATTAAGATCGGACCATATTTACGGCCGCTATCGTGTTAACAGGCATACAGGTTGTTTCGAAACTCTCTCCCGAAACTCCGTGGGCACGTTCCTTAGGTCAAAACAAACAAAAAATGTCATATAAGTATAGGGTCTATCTCGCTCCGTTTTCCGTCTGTGAGTCAGTTTGTGTTTTTAAATTAAAACTCTATAACTTTGAAACGGCTTAGGATAAATTATTGAAACTTGGTACGTAAACTATATTTAGTATGTTCAACATTTTCACCAATTTCCAATATTTTATCTTTTGGAATTTCAAAATGGAATTTCAAAATTTCAAAATTTCAAGATGGCCTTTTAAATATTTAATTCATTAATATCTAAAAACGTTGACAGGTTAACACTGACCTTTTCATCATCAATGTTATTTGCCATTTCATTACAAACATAACGACACTTTTTTTATTAAAATCGGATAATAAATAATCGAGATACAGCGATTTAAGTAATGCATGTCATGGCATATTCCATCCAGAGGCCGGCCCGCAAGACCGTGGTCGCCCCGCGCCGCGCTGCAACAATGACAGTCTCGCGCTAGTCGCGTGGAATATGCCATGACATGCTTTAATTAAATCGCTGTATCTTGCTTATTAATAATCCGATTTTAATAAATAAAGTATCATAATGTTTGTAATGAAATGACAAATAAAATGTATGATAAAAAGATTAGTGTTGACCTGTCAACTGTTTTAGATATTAATTAATTAAATTTTTAAAAGGCCGCCATTTTAAATTCCAAAAGATAAAAAATTGAAAAATTAGTGGAAATTTTGGCCATACTAACTATAGTTTACGTACCAAGATTCAATAATTTATCTCAAGCCGTTGCAAAGTTATAGAGTTTTAATTGAAAAACACAAGCTGACTGACAGAAGGAAAACGGAGAGGGATAAGTAGTGGTAGGATACCGGTTTTACGACCTTTTTAGCAACTTTCTTATGGGAAATAACATGGGTTCATTTCTTGCACCGACCCCTGACCCCGCCCTGATCCCTGGCTATTATTTGGGTAGGTTGTTTACCTATGTGAGTAGAGTTGTAAATGGCATATATTATTCTTAACCCTGCACTATATTTTTAAATATAAAATTATAAAAGTGCCCAAAAAATTAACTTTGGTCTTTATGATCTGATTTGTCTAATATTTGGATATGTTGTTAAGTTAGGCAAGTGAACTTGTAAATAGTATAAATTAATTCAATCCACCCTATATTTTTAAAAATATAAAATTATAAAATTAGGTAAAAATGCTAACTTTTGTCTTTATTGTCTGATTTGTCTAATATTTGGATATGTTGTTAACTTAAGCAAGTGAATTTGTAAGTAGTATAAATTAATTCTATCTACCCTATAACTTTTAAAATATAAAATTACAAAATTAGGTAAAAATGCTAACTTTTGTCTTTGTTAACAGATTTGTCTAATATTTGGGTGTGTTGTTAATTTAGACAAATTAATAATATATAAATGATATATATTATTTTTATCTAGCCTGTATATTTTTAAATTTAAAATTATAAAATAGTCCAAAAATATCAACTTTGCTATTTATTGTCTGATTTGTCTAATATTTGGATATGTTGTTAACTTAAGCTAATTTATTTGTAAATGATATATATTAATCCTATTATTCTGTTTATTTAAAATATAAAATTACAAAAATATGTAGAAATACAAACTTTGGTCTTTTTTGTCTGATTTGTTTAATATTTGTATATGTTTCTAAGTTAAGCAAGTGAACTTGTAAATAGTATAAATTAATTCTTTCTACCCTATAACTCTTAAAATGTAAAATTACAAAATTAGGTAAAAATGCTAACTTTTGTCTTTATTGTTTGATTTGTCTAATATTTGGATATGTTGTTAACTTAAGTAAGTGAACTTGTAAATAGTATAAATTAATTCTATCTACCTGATAACTTTTAAAATATAAAATTATAAAATGAGCTAAAAAAATTAATTTTGATGTTTATAGTTTGATTTGTCTAACATTTGGGTATGTTGTTAACCTAAGTAGGTGCATCTGTAAATGATGTGTTTTATTTTTATCTAACTTGTATATTTTAAAATATAAAATTATAAAGCAGGCTGAAAATATTAACTTTGGTCTTTATTGTCTGATTTGTCTAGTACTTGGATATGTTGTTCAGCTAAGTAAGTGAATTTGGAAATAGCACATATTAATCAAATCTACCCTGTATATTTTAAATGGTAAAATTATGAAATGGGTGAAATTATCAACTTTGCTGTTTATTGTCTGATTTGTCTAATATTTGGGTATGTTGTTAACTTAAGCTAGTATAGTTGTAAATGATATATATTAATCCTATCTACTCTGTATATTTTAAAATATAAAATTATAAAATGGGCTAAAAAAATTAACTTTAATGTTTATAGTTTGATTTGTATAATATTTGGATTTGTTGTTAACCTAAGTAGGTGCATCTGTAAATGATGTGTTTTATTTCTATCTAACTTGTATATTTAAGATATAAAATTATAAAACAGGCCAAAAATATTAACTCTGGTCTTTATTGTCTGATTTGTCTAATACTTGGAAATGTTGTTTAGCTAAGTAAGTGAATTTGGAAATTGCACATATTAATCAAATCTACCCTGTATATTTTAAATGGTAAAATTATAAAATGGGTGAAATTATCAACTTTTGCTGTTTATTGTCCGATTTCTCTAATATTTGGGTATGTTGTTAACTTAAGCTAGTATAGTTGTAAATGATATATATTAATACTATCTACTCTGTATATTTTAAAATATAAAATTATAAAATGAGCAAAAATTAACTTTGATGTTTATGGTTTGATTTGTCTAATACTTGGGTATGTTGCTAACTTAAGCTAGTATTTTGTAAATCCCATTTACAAAATAATACTGTATATTTTTTAATTTATATTGTATATTTTAAAATATAAAAATTTTAAATGGACCAAAAATATTAACATTGATGTTTATAGTTTGATTTGTCTAATACTTGAGTATGTTGTTAGGCTAAGCAAGTGCATGTTAAATGGTGTATGTTAACTATATTTTCTTTGTATATTCCAAATTATAAAATTGTAAAATAGGTTAAAAAATACTTACTTTGAGCTTTATTGTCTGATATGTCTAATATTTGGATGTGTTGTTAACCTAAGCAGCTGAACTTTAGATAGCATATACTAATCAGATATTATCACTAACTTTTAAAATATAAAATTACAAAAATATATATAAAAATGCTAATTTTGTATTTATTAACAGATCTGTCTAATATTTGGCTATGGTGTTAACTTAAATAAGTGCATGTGTATATGGTATATATTGATACCCTTTATATTTTACAAAAATATATAAAAATGCTAATTTTGTATTTATTAACAGATCTGTCTAATATTTGGCTATGGTGTTAATTTAAGTAAATGTGTGTGTAAATGGTATATACCTACCCTATATATTTTAAATTATAAAATTACAAAACAAGCAAAAATATTAACTTTGTCTTTATTATTTGATTTGTCTGTGTTTTGATATGCTGTTAACTTAAGTTAGTGCATGTGTAAATTGTATACAATATTTCCATTTACCTTGTCTATTTTAAATTATAAAATTACAAAATAAGGAAAAATCTTAATTTGTTTATTTATTAACTGATTCATCTGTATTTTTGATATGTTGTTATCTTAAGCTAATGTATTTTTATAATGTGTATATTATTCTTATTTACTCTGTATATGTTAAATTATAAAATTATAAATATTGAATGAAAATTAATTTAGCTCTTTATTGCGTAATCTTTTTTGGTATTCCGATATGTAGTTGTTCTGTGTTAGGAATTTGTAAAACCTGTATATTATTGATATCTACCTCCTATATTTTGTATTATAAAATTAGAAATGTAGGTTAAAAAATAATTTGCCTCTTTATTGTTTGATCTGTCTTTTGTTTGGATATGTCGTTGTCCTAGACTAATATATGTGGAACTGCTAAATTTTATTCTCATATACCCTGTACAGTTTAAATTATAAAATTACAGGGTAAAACAACAGGTAAAAAAATAATGATTTTAGTTTTTTCGACAATTAATTAAAACTTTTGTTTTACGACAGTTCTTACCCAGTACATGTGTAAATTTTACATAATAATCCTATCCGCCCTGTATAATTTAAGTTGTAAAATTATATAAACAGGTAAAATATTATTAAATAATTGGATATGTATTAGTTGTAAGCTAATGCTTAGTATAATGTAAAAGGGTGAAGTTACAAATACAGGTAAAAACAAATTAACTGATCCACCTCTAATTTTAGCATGTTGTTAACCTAAACAAGTACATGTGTAATACTAATCCAATGTACCCTGTTATGTAATATTTTTGTAAAACATGTACGTTGGATTTACACACTTAATTTGACAGACAATAATAGGAATATACAAAGCCTAAAGCCTGGAAATTATAATTTGATATATTACAGAACTTGTAGTATTTGTATAAAACTGTCTGTTGAATCTACATACTTAGTCTGACAGAAATTTAAAAGAATCTACAGAACATGTAAAATAATTATTATTATTTTGAAACTGCTAAATTTTATTCTTATCTACCCTGTAACATTTAAGCTGTAAAATTATATAAATAGGTAAAATATAACCTTTGCTGCCTTTGTTGATTGATTCATTAAATAATAATTGGATATGTGTTTGTTGTAAGCTAATGCCTAGTATAATGTAAAACGATGAAATTACAAATATAGGTAAAAGATTTAACTGATCTACCTGTAATGTCGGCTTGTTGTTAACCTAAGCAAGTACATGTGCAATACTAATCCAATGTACCCCGTTATGTGATATTTGTGTAAAAAATGTACGTTGGACCTACACACTTAATTTGACGGACAATAATAAGAATTTACAAAGCCTAAAGCCTGGATATTATAATTTAATACATTACAGAAATTGTAGTATTTATGTAAAACTGTCTGTCGGACCTGCATACTTAGTTTAACAAAATTTAAAAAAATTTACAGAACGTGTAAAGTATATGGATATGTCTTTACACGTTCCAAGACGTGTAAAGACATATACGTCGGACCACGTTCCAAGACGTGGTCCGAATCTTGGAACATATAAAAAAAGTAAAAAACAGGGAAGTTTATGGATCAAAAATATGTGAGCACGTTGTAGACACTAATCATGACATAAAATGGCAGGAATGTAAAATACTACATAAAGAAACAAACTGGAGGAAACGGAACTTGGCGGAGTCATTGTTCATGGCGGTAAACGATGCGCCTTTGTCTCGACCATCAATAGACATAAGCCCTGTTTATTTGAACCTAGTTCGTCAAGAAGTCGAACTCTCACGTCATCGGGCTAGATTCATTCAACTGCCCACCGAGATAAGCAGGACTCCCGCCCCCGCCCCTGCCCCTGCCCCTCCTACCCCTCCAGGAAGTGATGCGTCAGTCGTGGTTCGCCGTTCTGCCCGCGTGCGGGAGCAACTTAACCGGTTCAACCCTTGAAAAAGCGTGGCGTTATTTTTATTCGTGGCCACGTGAAACGTCGGGTTAGACTTTGGGACGCTTCTAAATGTTCGTATGTTTGTCGTGTGTGTTACGTGTGATTCGTGTGTGTTTTCGTCAATTGACAAGCCCCAAAGAAAATCTTACTAAGGTGAGTGAAGCCCAAAAAATAGGAACGAAGTATATGGATATGGTCTTTAAAACCTAAGCATGGCTTGGAAAACATGTTTGATTCATCCAGCTTACCACCCTTGCAAACTTTAGTGTTGATTTATACTGTAATCTTGACATGTTTAGTTGTAAATGGTGGCAACAAGAATATCAATATTTGTGTAGTCAGTCTGGTCTGTATATTTTGTATATTATTTATAGATCTTGTAACATTTGTGTAAAACTCTATGTTGGACTTGCACACTTTATTTAACAGATATTTACAATAATTTACAGAATTATATGTAATTATTATATTTTCTGTAAATTATTAAATTAGAGTTTACAGATATTATATAGAATTTTACACATTCGTAAATATCCGTATAGATCTATGTACAGATATTTATGGGTATATTACAAAATTCTATAAGAAATTGTACAGATATGCAAAATTCTGTAGAAATTGTGTAGATATATTAGAAAAGTGTAGTGTATCAGAGATCTGTACAGATATTTACGAATGTGTAAAATTCTATATAATATCTGTAAACTCTAATTTAATAATTTACAGAAAATATAATAATTATATATAATTCTGTAAATTATTGTAAATATCTGTTAAATAAAGTGTGCAAGTCCAACATAGAGTTTTACACAAATGTTACAAGATCTATAAATAATATACAATATACACAGACCAGACTGACTATACAAATATTGATATTCTTGTTGCCACCATTTACAACTAAACATGTCAAGATTACAGTATAAATCAACACTAAATTTTGCAAGGGTGGTAAGCTGGATGAATCAAACATGTTTTCCAAGCCATGCTTAGGTTATAAAGACCATATCCATATACTTTACACGTTCTGTAAATTTTTTTTTAAATTTTGTTAGACTAAGTATGCAGGTCCAACAGACAGTTTTACATAAATACTACAATTTCTGTAATGTATTAAATTATAATATCCAGGTTTTAGGCTTTGTAAATTCTTATTATTGTCTGTCAAATTAAGTGTGTAAGTCCAACGTACATTTTTTACACAAATATTACATAACGGGGTACATTGGATTAGTATTACACATGTACTTGCTTAGGTTAACAACAAGCCGACATTACAGGTAGATCAGTTAAATCTTTTACCTATATTTGTAATCTCATCGTTTTACATTATACTAGGCATTAGCTTACAACAAACACATATCCAATTATTATTTAATGAATCAATCAACAAAGGCAGCAAAGGTTATATTTTACCTATTTATATAATTTTACAGCTTAAATGTTACAGGGTAGATAAGAATAAAATTTAGCAGTTACAAAATAATAGTAATTATTTTACATGTTCTGGAAATTCTATTAAATTTCTGTCAGACTAAGTATGTATATCCAACAGACAGTTTTATACAAATACTACAAGTTCTGTAATATATCAAATTATAATTTCCAGGCTTTAGGCTTTGTATTGTCTGTCAAATTAAGTGTGTAAATCTAACGTACATTTTTTACAAAAATATTACATAACAGGGTACATTGGATTAGTATTACACATGTACTTGTTTAGGTTAACAACATGCTAAAATTAGAGGTGGATCAGTTAATTTTTTTTACCTGTATTTGTAACTTCACCCTTTAACATTATACTAAGCATTAGCTTACAACTAATACATATCCAATTATTTAATAATATTTTACCTGTTTATATAATTTTGCAACTTAAATTATACAGGGCAGATAGGATTATTATGTAAAATTTACACATGTACTAGGTAAGAACTGTCGTAAAACAAAAGTTTTAATTAATTGTCGAATAAAAACTAAAATCATTATTTTTTTACCTGTTGTTTTACCCTGTAATTTTATAATTTAAACTGTACAGTGTATATGAGAATAAAATTTAGCTGTTCCACATATATTAGTCTAGGACAACGACATATCCAAACAATAGACAGATCAAACAATAAAGAGGCAAATTATTTTTTAACCTACATTTGTAATTTTATTATACAAAATATAGAAGATAGATATCAATAATATACAGGTTCTACAAATTCCTAACACAGAACAACTACATATCCGAATACCAAAAAAGATTGCGCAATAAAGAGCTAAATTAATTTTCAATCATTTATAATTTTATAATTTAACATATACAGAGTAAATAAGAATAATATACACATTATAAAAATACATTAGCTTAAGCTAACAACATATCAAAAATACAGATGAATCAGTTAATAAATAAACAAATTAAGATTTTTCCTTATTTTGTAATTTTATAATTTAAAATAGACAAGGTAAATGGAAATATTGTATACAATTTACACATGCACTAACTTAAGTTAACAGCATATCAAAACACAGACAAATCAAATAATAAAGACAAAGTTAATATTTTTGTTTGTTTTGTAATTTTATAATTTAAAATATATAGGGTAGGTATATACCATTTACACACACATTTACTTAAATTAACACCATAGCCAAATATTAGACAGATCTGTTAATAAATACAAAATTAGCATTTTTATATATTTTTGTAAAATATAAAGGGTATCAATATATACCATATACACATGCACTTATTTAAGTTAACACCATAGCCAAATATTAGACAGATCTGTTAATAAATACAAAATTAGCATTTTATATATATTTTTGTAATTTTATATTTTAAAAGTTAGTGATAATATCTGATTAGTATATGCTATCTAAAGTTCAGCTGCTTAGGTTAACAACACATCCAAATATTAGACATATCAGACAATAAAGCTCAAAGTTAGTATTTTTTTAACCTATTTTATAATTTTATAATTTGGAATATACAAAGAAAATATAGTTAATATACACCATTTAACATACACTTGCTTAGCCTAACAACATACTCAAGTATTAGACAAATCAAACTATAAACATCAATGTTAATATTTTTGGTCCATTTAAAATTTTTATATTTTAAAATATACAATATAAATTAAAAATATACAGTATTATTTTGTAAATGGGATTTACAAAATACTAGCTTAAGTTAGCAACATACCCAAGTATTAGACAAATCAAACCATAAACATCAAAGTTAAATTTGGCTCATTTTATAATTTTATATTTTAAAATATACAGAGTAGATAGGATTAATATAAATCATTTACAACTATACTAGCTTAAGTTAACAACATACCCAAATATTAGACAAATCAGACAATAAACAGCAAAAGTTGATAATTTCACCCATTTTATAATTTTACCATTTAAAATATACAGGGTAGATTTGATTAATATGTGCTATTTCCAAATTCGCTTACTTAGCTAAACATTTCCACGTATTAGACAAATCAGACAATAAAGACCAGAGTTAATATTTTTGGCTTGTTTTATAATTTTATATTTTAAAATATACAAGTTAGATAGAAATAAAACACATCATTTACAGATGCACCTACTTAGGCTAACAACATAGCCAAATATTATACAAATCAAACTATAAACATTAAAGTTGATTTTTTTAGCCCATTTTATAATTTTATATTTTAAAATATACAGAGTAGATAGGATTAATATATATCATTTACAACTATACTAGCTTAAGTTAACATTATACCCAAATATTAGACAAATCAGACAATACACAGCAAAGTTGATAATTTCACCCATTTCATAATTTTACCATTTAAAATATACAGGGTAGATTTGATTAATATGTGCTATTTCCAAATTCACTTACTTAGCTGAACAACATATCCAAGTACTAGACAAATCAGACAATAAAGACCAAAGTTAATATTTTCAGCCAGCTTTATAATTTTATATTTTAAAATATACAAGTTAGATAGAAATAAAACACATCATTTACAGATGCACCTACTTAGGTTAACAACATACCCAAATGTTAGACAAATCAAACTATAAACATCAAAATTAATTTTTTTAGCTCATTTTATAATTTTATATTTTAAAAGTTATCAGGTAGATCGAATTAATTTATACTATTTACAAGATCACTTACTTAAGTTAACAATATATCCAAATATTAAACAAATCAAACAATAAAGACAAAAGTTAGCATTTTTACCTAATTTTGTAATTTCATATTTTAAAAGTTATAGGGTAGATAGAATTAATTTATACTATTTACTAGTTCACTTGCTTAACTTTGCAACATATACAAATATTAAACAAATCAGACAAAAATGACCAAAGTTAGTATTTCTACATATTTTTGTAATTTTATATTTTAAATAAACAGAATAATAGGATTAATATATATCATTTACAAATAAATTAGCTTAAGTTAACAACATATCCAAATATTAGACAAATCAGACAATAAATAGCAAAGTTGATATTTTTGGCCTATTTTATAATTTTAATTTTTAAAATATACAGGCTAGATAAAAATAATATATATCATTTATACATGCACTTGTCTAAATTAACAACATACCCAAATATTAGACAAATCTGTTAACAAAGACAAAAGTTAGCATTTTTACCTAATTTTGTAATTTTATATTTTAAAAGTTATAGGGTAGATAGAATTAATTTATACTATTTACAAATTCACTTGCTTAAGTTAACAACATATCCAAATATTAGACAATTCAGACAATAAAGACAAAAGTTAGCATTTTACCTAATTTTATAATTTTATATTTTTAAAAATATAAGGTGGATAGAATTAATTTATACTATTTACAAGTTCACTTGCTTAACTTAACAACATATCCAAATATTAGACAAATCAGACAATTAAGACCAAAGTTAATTTTTTTGGGCACTTTTATAATTTTATATATAAAAATATAGTGCAGGGTTAAGAATAACATATGCCATTTACAACTCTACTCACATAGGTAAACAACCTACCCAAATAATAGCCAGGGATCAGGGCGGGTTCAGGGGTCGGTGCAAGAAATGAACCCATGTTATTTCCCATAAGAAAGTTGCTAAAAAGTGTCGTAAAACCGGTATTCTACCACTACTGAGAGAGACCCTATACTAATATGACATTTTTTGTTTGTTTTGACCTAAGGAACGTTCCCACGGAGTTTCGGTAGAGAGTTTCGAAACACCCTGTATATACATGGTGTCCAACTTAGGTGTGCCACCATTGGTATTTCAGAAACTATTGGATTTAGAGAAAACTTTAAATGGGGGACTTCACCTACTTTTTTAAGACATTTAAAAATATGAATTCCATTTCTCCTAATTGGCCGCCATTTTCCATTATGGTGGACAACTTTAATTTTTCTTATGGAACACCCTGTATTTTATGGCATATTTGGATTTTACGCTTAATTTTAAAAACTAATTACTGCTTGACGTTTTTACCTAAACCCAAAGGTTAAGGAGATATAAGCAGTTAAAGTTGATTTGAAATGCATTGTGTCCTGTGCCAAACCATGTAATCCTTATGGAGTACAAAACTATTCAGAATTGTTTATTTCCTTGAGTAGATTTCGACTAAAAACTATTTCTATAATTGAATTAAACAAAAATCACATTTTAAAGCACTTTTGTTCTCTGGTATGTTTTAATTAACCCTACCAGTATCGATATTCCGAGAACCGACAGTAACGCTATGTATTTCTAAAGGAAAAAGATCAAATTTTAACGGCTTATATCTCCTTAACCATTGGGTTTAGGAAAAAATGTCAAGAAATAAAGAGTTCTAAAAATTAAGCGTAGAATCCAAAAATGCCATAAAATACAGGGTGTTCCATAAGAAAAATCTAAGTTGTCCACCATATTGGAAAATGGCGGCCATTTAGAAGAAAATGGAATTAACATTTTTAAATGTCTTAAAGAAGTAGGTGAAGTCCTCCGTTTAAACTATTCTCTAAATACAATAGTTTATGAAATACCAATGGTGGCACACCCTATACAGGGTGATTGAAAAGTCTGGGTACGGCTTAATATTTTGAAAAATAATAAACGTAGACCTACAAAACTTGGAATCAAGTTATAAGGTATATAAATCTATCTTAACACATATCCAGTGATCCGCTACCTCCTCAGGGGGACGGCCCGCCAGGAGTCAGGAGAAAATCTTAAATGTAAGCATTGGTTGATATGCACATCAAATTAAAGGTCTATTTTTGTAGAATACAACGCCGCAAACCGCACTCAAAAAGGTTGACCCAGTACAAAATGGCAGCTGTTCAAAGATTCAAATAAATACCAATTTCTTTGAATACAAACAATTTTTATCATTTTAATTTTTATCATTTTTATATCATTTTAAAGAGCTTTTTAAGCAAAGAAGAATGCCGCAAACCGCACAACCGTAATTTTTTAACGGATGGTCCTTTTTGAATGCGGTTTGCGGCATTCTTCTTTGCTTAAAAAGCTCTTTAAAATGATGAAAATTAAAATGATAAAAATTTTTTGTATTCAAAGAAATTGGTATTTATTTGAATCTTTGAACAGCTGCCATTTTGTACTGAGTCAATCTTTTTGAGTGCGGTTTGCGGCGTTGTATTCTACAAAAATAGACCTTTAATTTGATGTGTATATCAACCTATGCTTACATTTAAGATTTTCTCCTGACTCCTGGCGGGCCGTCCCCCTGAGAAGGTAGCGGATCACTGGATATGTGTTAAGATAGATTTATATGCCTTATAACTTGATTCCAAGTTTTGTAGTTCTACGTTTATTATTTTTCAAAATATTAAGCCGTACCCAGACTTTTCAATCACCCTGTATGTGTCTGTGAGCACGATAGCGGCCGTAAAAATGGTCCGATCTTAATAAAATTTAGTACAGACATGTAAAGTGGTAATCCCTCGGACGAGTTCGTAAACCAGCTCGATCGGACTACTGGAAGGGGGGGTACAGGGGGATAAACCACCCCAAAAATGGGTTTTTTAGTTTTTCATATGGAAAAATAAAATTTATCGAATTTTTGATGGCATCATTGAATTCAACTAAAAAAAACAAACAATTAAGCATATTGAATCACTGCTCTATGTTCATTAGTTACCGAGATATTGAAAGTGGTAAACACAATACGTTGTCCTAATGTTAACCTTATGGGAAATAATTAAAATTCTATATCTCGCTTATTTCTCAACTTATCTGGATAAAACTTGGTAAATGGCTTATTTTAGTTCAGATCTACTAAATATTGCATTAAAACCACCCAGTTTTAATATACCTGTAGCAGCAAATCTGCATACTCTTTCCCCATGTTATTTTTTTATGGAGCTTACAAAAACATATCAAATCTCGCTAATATTTTGGATTGAAATATGTTGTTTTGCATTTGAAATTCGCTGAGTATGCAGGTCTGCTGCAACGGGGGTATTCATATATTATGATAGAAACCAAATTAATGTTTACCTTGGTATCAGTGCCATTATTTTTATACAGGGTGCCCCGAAATTATGGTAAAATATTTTAGTATATGATAGTACAGGTAAAAATAAGAAAAAAAGTTTATATAAACATAGGTCCAAAAGTGCTTCGTTTTCCGTCTGTGTGTCTGTTTGTGATTTTTACATATTTAATCATATCTCATGAACCTATTAACGTACAAACTTCAAACTTGGTACATGGAAGACCACTATTAAGACCTATTTTTGTATGTAGTATCAAATTTCTACTTTGTACCATTTCAAAATGGCGACTGTTTTTTGTTTTCAAAGCTAAATATCTTAAAAACCGTAAATTTTAGAAAAATTATACAAGAAACAATAAAGCTGTGAAATTTAATCCAATTAACGCTGATGTTAAGATTATGATGATCGGACTACTAATAACGGAGAAATATTAACTTTTCTGAATAAAAACATGGTCCTTTAGAACAAACTGTTAGAAATTTTCATGTTTTTATTTGAAAAAATTAAAATTTCTCCTTTATTAGTAATTCGATCATCATAATCTTAATATCAGCGTTAATTGAATTAAATTTCACAGCTTTTTTGTCTCTTGTATAATTTTTCTAAAATTTACGGTTTTTATGATATTTAGCTTTGAAAACGAAAAACAGTCGCCATTTTTAAATGGTACAAAGTAGAAATTTGATACTACATACAAAAATAGGTCTTATTAGTGGTCATCCATGTACCAAGTTTGAAGTTTGTACGTTAAGAGGTTCATGAGATATGATTAAATATGTAAAAATCACAAACAGACACACAGACGGAAAACGAGGCACTTTTGGACCTATGTTTATATGAACTTTTTTTCTTATTTTTACCTGTACTATCATGTACTAAAATATTTTACCCTAATTTCGGGACACCCTGTATAGATACCGGCAAACGTCTTAGCCTGTGAACAATACTGTTCATGTACTAGAGTCACTAGAGTTTAATCGAAAAAGGGACTTTCAATATCTGTGGAGACTGATCAACTTAATGTTTTTAGAAATTACAAGTTTACAATTTTCATGAATATGGTTACAGATACAGAGCTTTTCACAGGCACGGATATTTGCCGGGACCTACTATTTATGATATTACCAACGGACAGCCACTGCAATAGAAGGTGAAAGGAACCAATAAAAAATATAATTACGGCAAGGATAAATACCCCCGTTGCAGCAGACCTGCATACTCAGCGAATTCCAAGTGCAAAACAACATATTTCAATCCAACATAGCGAGATTTGACATGTTTTGGTAAGCTCCTAAAGAATAACATGGGGAATGAGTATGCAGGTTTGCTGCTTCAGGTATATTAAAACTGGGTGGTTTTGATTCATTATTTAGTAGATCTGAACTAGAAGAAGCTATTTACTAAGTTTTATCAAGATATGTTGATAAATAACCGAGATATAGAATTTTACTTATTTCCCATAAGGTTAACATTGGGACAACGTACTGTGTTTACCACTTTCAATGTCTCGGTAACCAATGGACATAGAGCAGTGATTCAAAATACTGAATTGTTTGTTTTTTTAGCTGAATTCAATGGCGCCGATGAAAATCGGATTATTTATATTTTTCTATGTAAAAAAACTCAAAAAACCCATTTTTGGGGGGTTTGTCTCCCCCTACCCCCCCTACCGATGGTCCGATCGGGCTAATTTTCGAACTCGTCCGAATAATAACTACTTTACACGTTTGTGCCAAATTTCATTCCAATCGGACCATTTTTGCGAGCGCTATCGTGCTTACAGACAGACACACACACACACACACACACACACACACACACACACACACACACACACAAATTAGTAGTTTATGCAACGATTGTATAATGAATGCCTTTAAGCCACGAGTGAGATGAAAGTTAGAACACGAGCGAAGCGAGTGTTCTAAATATCTCACGAGTGGCTTAAAGGCTTAATACAATCGTTGCATACACTATTTTATCTACGACCAACAATATACGACAAAATTTCCCCCGAAGTTAAACAAAACTCATGACTTTTACTAATGATGGAATAGGTCAACTAAAATTTGAGGTTAGGCAAATAAGCAGACTGAACCATGAATCGTTGTGGAACAATCAGCTGATGGGATAAGTAAACTCAAACATGAATCGTAATGCAACAATCAGCTGATGTGCGAATTGCGTAATTGTTATTATGACACTACTTCCGTCAAATTCCGAGCTCTCATTGGTCTAGAACCAGTACTCTAAAGTAACTCCAGTACTCTAAAGTCGTCATTAGAGTACTGCTTGGCTTTTGGTGTTTTAATGTATACCATTATAATGTTTATTGTAATACCATAATTGGTGCTTATTGCAATGGTCGCAGATAAATATATATATATATATATATATATATATATATATATATAAAAATTTGAACGAATAGTGTTTTTGACTTCTGGTGGCCCCAAAACGAAAAGTTATCATGGTCTCTGGCTTAGGTCTTACCATGAGACCTACGGTAATAACTTCTTCCCTATAGGGGAAATTCGCTAAAAAAGTAGACATATTATTTACATTCCAATATGACATACCTTAACATGGACTTATTTTAAATATTATTGAACCGAGATGATGCACTTATCAGGTAATCACTGTTAGATTAGGCACTTATTAGGTAATCACTGCCAGGATTAGGCACTGACTAGTTTGAGCGATAATCAAACCACGTTTTGTTTAGCTACTTTCGACTCTAAATATTATGATATTTTATAAGAACACTCTTAACATTATATAAACTGATTTTTTCTATATCTATTAAACAGTAAACAAAATCACAATAGTTAATTTGTACAGTTACAAGTAAAAAAAAAGTTAACACCAAGTAAAGTGATTTCACTTTTTGCTTGATCATTCAAAATTCAAAATTAGGCCAATACTGTATATTTTTACTCATTAACGTTTTCACAGAAACCTACTACCAAAAGCAGGTTTAACTAGTAGTAAACACACAACTAGTTTAACGTAGTTGGATACTTCGTATAAATATTAAATTTTTATGTGGAGACCAGTTCGAGTATTATGCTTTGGCGCTTCTTATCACCTGATGAAAATCGCCTTGTTAGTTTAACTTTACACTGTTTTCTCCTTTTTTTGGGAAATGACTCAACAAAATTACTTGAATTCAAGTAAAATAACAAACTTTTCATGATAGCGATTTAAGATAGAGTCGACTGAGCCGTTAAATTCGATCGCGCGTACCGATTCGGCGCGGGAGTTTCGAGTATTTTGCAAAACGTTTGGTCAAGTCGAATATAGTATAAACTAGGTTTGAAAAAAGCTCAATACTCAAGTTCTCACACACTCCTAGCTTTAACGTCATAATATTTGAAAGCCCATTACTGACGTAGTGCATGTGTTTTTGATGGATAAATCTTTAATCACCTTCAGTTCATAATCTAACTAATATTAATATTTTGAAATAAGTAAGTTGATCTACGATTAAGTCTTGGCGCGATTGACCCCATTTTTAGGGTTTAAGACCACAATATAGGGTTGTTTAACTTATAAATGTGTCATTTTTAGCCCTATTTTAACGCACATTTTAGAAAAGGAGTAAAAAATTAAATCCTTTCCTTTCATCAATCACAAAACAAAAGAAGTTGATTTAAAAATCGAATTTTCAATGTAACGAAAATATAATTCGTCAGCTCAAGTCTTAGCTGTATGAATTCTGATAAACATTCTAAAATGAATGTATAATAAAGATTGAAGATAGGACCATTTAAGGCAATGCCAGACTATGCATAGCGTTTGCACAATTTTCTCATAAAGCATTTGAGGCACAAAAATGAACCTTTACTGTATTATTTTGGAGGCTTGTTGTCATGGTTTAAATTTAGGTAGCAAAACCTAGATTTTAAACCATGACAACAAGCCTCCAAAATAATACAGAAAAGGTTCATAAGCAAATATGGAATTTTTTTATTATTAGATGATAACATTGTATATTATGGTTCAATTTATGTTCTTTCATACATTTAAAAATACATTATTCCTTAAATACCCTATTATGAAGATAGCAAAGGTACATAACTTTATTTATTATACATGGTTGTCAATCTATAAAGCTAGAACTGAATACATCATAGTCCTTGGCTGGAATCTAACGATTTGAAATCTATGCATAACTTCTATAGTACCGTACTTGAAATATAAATAAATATTACAAAGGTGCTCAACTCACAACACATTTTTTATCAATTTAAAAGGAGTATAAGTGCTATGTTAAATGTTTTAAGATTATTTTAGATGTTTATTCTAGATCATTCTAATTATTTTTATCCTTCTTAGTTTTTCTAGCTACAGAATACGAGCAACAGTTATACCAACAATTTTGTTAGAGACATTTAAGAGTTTCAAATTAATTAACATAAACATTTCCATATCCTAATAGGACGGACGAACAAAAAAGCGTTTACCCTGACCTAGTTTATGAACAGTTCATATATTTTGGAGAGGTTGGTCCATTGTGAGTTCTCACGTATAATATTGATCCACGAGAGGGACTGAAGCGCTAGGGCATTTACCTGCCGTCTACCGGCTAAGTCGGCTACTAACTATCCCTGCTTCCCAATGTTCCCGAGCATAGCGCCAGTGTTCAGAAAACAAAATTCAGGAAATTAGTTTTTTCGTATGTGAACTTAGTGTTGAAATTTATAAGGGAATTAAGATTAAAGGAAGTCGACTTTATCATTCGTTTTTACGATAGGCAAACAGTAGGTTATCAGTGGATTAACGAATACAACTGAAATTTATTCCTGACAACATTGTACATATCGTTGTAACTTATTTTTCATTAATAAAATATACGGCAATCCATTTTTCATTATTAAAATAACATAAAAAAATTCGTTAATTTTAATATAATAATATTCAAAGTCTTATGAGTGTCTCAGATTCGATTTTTCAATCACCACTTAGTATTCTAAATATGATAAAAATCCTGCATTCCCATCCAGAGTATCTTTCCAAAATATATTATCAAAAAGCGACTCTGATAAAACTTCTTCAAACTATATATAAGATCATTTATTGAAATAAATTACAACCTTCTTACTCCATTGAGTAAGTTGCTACATACAAATATTAAAGGATATCACAAAACATTAAATTTAATTAAAACTATGATTTTTTATCTTCATTAGTTGTATAAATGGTTTCTTAATATTTCTATTGAGTTTTTTAATGTCACTATGGAAATTTTCTTCAGAATGTTTTTGTCTAGATTAAATCTTCGCCAAAATGTATACATAAAATTTGTGATGGCCCCTCTTGAGCCAATAAACAAACCAATAACGTCAGTTAATTTGTATTTTTCCTTAAAAAATTAATTGTGGGTTCATAAATCTTTTTTATCTCGATATTGACTTCTGAAGGTTGTTCCTTATCTACTTCATATCTAACAACGGACGAACAAAAAAGCGAATTTTCAATGTAACGAATGTATAATTCGTCAGCTCAAGTCTTAGCTGTATGAATTCTGATAAACATTATAAAATGAATGTATAATAAAGATTGAAGATAGGACCAATTAAGGCAATGCCAGACTATGCAACTCCTTCATTTTGCACTGCAAAATGTTAGGCCTTCATTTTGTTATATTTCTATTGACGATCTATAATATATCCATCATATGTTTCTTGGTCAATAATCAAGATGTTGATCCTGCTCTGTGTCCCATTTTCAGCTATTTTAAATATACTGTTTTAAGTATACATTTATAACATGTGGCTATTCCCCACAGCAAACACTCAAAGAAAAGTCAATATGTGGTTATTCATATAAAATCTCAAATTAAAATACATTTAAATGAAAAGCAGACAAATAATAAGTATTGATAAGATTAGTATAGAAAGACTCGTGATTCACACTTTAAAACCCCAAAAACATCACACAGTAAACTTGTAATTATAATTACCTGGTTTCGCAAACTGACTTTCTATACGCCCCGTAATTTTTTTTTAAAAACCTGGGAACATATATTTGAATAAAAGCTATATTGTGGGGAACAAAATAAAGATTAAACATAATAAAAACATTCTTAATCATAAAAAAGTTCTATACAACGAAATTAATTAACGAGATTAATTAAAAACGCTGCCCTGACTTCGGTTTAACTATGTTTTGAGTAAGAAAATATAAACATTAGACTACGGAATTACTTAGTAAGCGTAGTTCATTTTTGACATTGTTCGTCCAAATCACCAAGCTGTGTAGGTGTACGAAGCTTCTAACCGTACATCATGTGATATTTTCGACATGTTATATTGTTTGTTTGTAATTCATTGGTGGTAATGGTGGTTAATATTTTGATTTTGGTTTTGCGGGCATTTGCCATCTGAATTTGGAATTTGATCCCGTTTTCAGATGGAAAATAACCTAGAATATAATAAGAATATAACATAAAGAGTAGGTTAAATTTGATGTGCTCTTGTTTTGTTTTCAGCATTAAGGGTTTGGCTACTTTTACAGTTCACTGTTTCAGCTATGTTTTTATCCACGGTTCATCTACCCGTGTTACTAATCTTATTATAATTATCTTTGTTATTACGAGTTTTGTTTTCATTATTAGCATTAATGTTTTCCTACCTATCGTTAAGTTTTTGTTTGGTTAAACATTGTGGAAATATACGACCGTGAAAGACGATCGCCTATACAATAGGCCATGACGTTCGTCAAGAAAAATGTACATTGTTTTACAAGTACAATTATCAATTTACGTTGATTCTATTCAACATTCTATTAACTTTATTTCAATGAACAATAAATATAACTGTATAGGCTACATTACATTTAATCGATAAGAACCAGATTTTTACTGAGCTTTTATTAAGGTGACATTGTCATTCCTTAGATAAAGCTCAGTGCTATAATTTGTGCCTTTTATACAGTTACTTGCGATGAATTAAGTATTCAATGAAAGATTTATTAAATTACATACAAGGTATACAACTCATGCACTAATAATTTAGACTAACATCATAAAAAGGTGTACATTTAAACGCATGGTACACTTATATAAGTTAATACAAGTTAATTCACATAAGTTCATTCATATAAGTTGGTTCAAACGCAATTAAATTAACTTATATGAATTGGCATAGCCTTTACAGTTCGAAAAGGCCTTCATGTACAGGAATTAGCCTGTGCGTTGAATTAGCTGTTATCTTAATAAAATGTTACTGGCCGTTTGTAAAGTTAATCAATAAAAAATATATTAGAAAAAATTGTAATTGATTACATAGCAAATTTAGTGGAAATGGGAAGACTGCTCATCCGATTTTGCATCCATAGGGGCCATATAATGCCGCAATTGAGAGAGTGGAGAGTGGTGAGGGGGGCGTGTGGGCGCCGTAGCCCAGTCTCGGTGGCCAAGATAAAGGTCTCGGCGCCGTCATATCCTAAGCTAGATAATTCAATGGAAAACCGTGGAGAAGTTTTAGATTGGTTTTCTAGCTTTTTGGCGGAAAGAGAACAACGTGACATAATACAAAATTGTGTCAGTGATCCAAAATTAATAAGGCATCCCTGAAGGCTCAATTTCATCCACGAACTTTTTTTGAATTTTTGTTAATTTTTTTCGAATTACCCTTTAAAAGAAAAAATATGTGGATTTGCGGATGATGTAGCTCTTCTGTATTCCTGAAACACTTCCGAGGAAGTAAATAGCCAAGCTATTATTTGGGGGCAATGAATAAATGGTGCAGAGAAAATAGTGTGATTAATAATGTTTCGAAAACAAAATATATTAACGTTGACATCAGAATCCTAGAATTTCCGTACAGTATAATTTCTCATAGGTACAACCTACCACTGATTGCAGTTGTGAAAAAGTAGGAAGCGAGGAGCATTTTAAATTCTTATGAGATATCGTATACAATAAATTGTCTTCCAAATAACATGTTTAACATTTACAGAATTCTCTGAAACTTAATGTACGTAACTTTTTCTTCCTCAGAAACAAATTTGACCCAAATTTAATGAAGTCGTTGTACTCTGCACTGATCTGATCTACTTTAGATTAAATTATGCTGTCCATTGCTGGGGAGGAGCTTTTAAAGTAAGTGCTTTAAATGAACAAACTGAGAAAATTGCTAAATCTTTTTATAAGAACTATTATTTTCAAAAATAGGCAAGAACCATCTTTTGCACTGTAAAAAAATTAAAAGTCTGCACATTCCATTTCTGTTTATATGTAAAGCTCTACGAATATTTTACAACCGCAGTGTCAGCTTGAGCACTAATGAAACTGGTATAACAAATTTTGTTGTATACAATTCTAAACATATTAAGTTTAGTAAATGTAAATATACTTATCAAATGTAAATATGTTAAATATAAAAGAATGTTTATACTGTATGTTAAATTTAAACTGACTTTATATTACTGAAGTTTTCCTCGAAAACAGTTAAATTAAGAGGAAAAATCAAAGAACATTTAACGTTCAAATTTTTTTACATGATGCAGATTTTTGGAGTGGATTAAAGATGAATAGTCCGTATATTCAATATTTGAGAACCAATCGGTTAAAAAAGGTTCTGATATAATTTTTTTGCTCTAATAACTTTTATTGCTCTTTCTTGATTAAATTTTATATTTAGTTTTTTTTTAGATAGACAGTTGTATACATAATAACGGTATTTTCTTATTCAATGTATTCCTCTTATTGAAGTTTCCCTATGGCAAATGATTGTTTAATTACAAATACGTCTCGCCTTGAAATACTTTACAGTGGTTGAAACTTAGATGAAAGAGACCCGAATGCTGTAATTGAAACCCTAATTGGGTTTGGAACTTATTAAGAGAAATTCGTTAGCATTCGGATATATTCGTAAGTCTCTACAGTTTTCTGGGTTTCACTATTTTCCCATAAAAATAGAATAACTTGGCGAAGAATGGTGAAAAGTTCTAAATATTGGTTTATTTTAATAGAAGTACTGATTTCAGTGAAAAATGTCAGTTAAATTCATGAAGGAATATTAAAAGTGACATCAAGAGGAAAAATCACATTGTGCACAAACACTAAGTTCCAAGTCAAGTTCAAATTTCTTTTATATGGAATTAACAAAATAATTGTATTTATTAAAAGCAATATGTTTTAAAGATAAAGGCTTTATAAAATCCAAAGGTTTGAAGAAAATAATAAAATTTTGCACTTGCATATTTCATGTAAGTACCTGGGATAGACAATCCTGTTGCAACAGAACCTTTTCATGCACAACTTGCAAATACTCAACTTTCTCTTTTGGAATATTCTTTTAAGTGGTTTCAATATTTTACTAAATCATCTGCAATATCTTATTATCATTAGTTACTGGTAAATTGAAGTATTTTTGAACAATGTTTATCACTATGTGTATAATTTGTGCTCTGAATTATTTAAAGTTGACCCATTCAGTATTCTGCTCATGAGTCCTAAGTGGGTAAAAATGTCTGTAACTGGAAATTTTTCTGAATTTAATTAAAATGTGGAAGATCTTAGCAATTATTTGGGAAGGTTTTAATTATATATTAAAGCAAATGCTGTAAAGGAAACAGAAAAAGTTCCTTTATTTCTCACAGTTGTCGGGCCTAAAAATTATGCCGTTTTAAAGAACTTACATTTGTCGAAAAAACTGGCAGATGAATCTTATGATGATTTAGTTAAGGCGTTAAAGGGTCACTTTGCACCAAAAAAAGTTTATAATTTCTGAGAGGTGCAAATTTCACAGACGG
Source organism: Flexamia atlantica (assembly GCA_035578135.1). Taxonomy (NCBI): domain Eukaryota; kingdom Metazoa; phylum Arthropoda; class Insecta; order Hemiptera; family Cicadellidae; genus Flexamia; species Flexamia atlantica. The sequence continues at coordinate 7,763,146 of JAQJVK010000007.1, read as the reverse complement.
TTTCAATAGGAAGGGCAAACCCTTGCCCAGTATGCGGTGGAGATAAAACACTTAGCCGCATCTTGTGAATTTGGGGCTTTCTTAAACGATGCTATGAGAGATCGTTTTCTTAGTAGGATTAAAAATGAGGACATTCAGTAACGGTTAATGACCGAAAAGGATTCAAATTTCGCACAACTTTTTGAGCTTGCTTGTAGGCTTGAAGCAGCTAGGCAGGGAGTGAAAGGTTTTCACTCACAGAGGGAAGTAAGCGAGATAGATTTTCTCAAATATGGTAGGTCTAGGCCTAAGCAACACCTAGGCCAAAATAAGAATGTTTCAAGTAACCCCAAACCTAAAGGAAATTTTCATGCTAAAATAATTGTCAGCCTGAAAATAGGAAAGAATACAAATGTTACAGTTGTGGCAAAACTGGTCACAACTGCAATGCCTGTTTATTCAAGAATTCTCGATGCCATTCTTGTGGGAAAACAGGACATTTATCAAATGTTTGTAGGCAAAAACCTGCTTCTTCAGCAAATTAAAGTAGGTGTAAAGGTAGGCTAAGAGTAAAATATGTAAATGAAAATAATTAGGAGGTAATTAATGCATGCTATGAATTGCAGTGTGTTTCTTTAATAAATGAAGTTTCTTTTGAAAATAATTACCGTACAACATTGATGATTTAAAATAAGCCATTGGAAATGGTTATTAATACAGGTGCTATAATGACAGTCCTATCTAAGCATATCTATTATGATAAATTTAGTCGTATTAATTTAAGTCCTACTGAGTTACAGCTTAAATCATACACGGGTCATCCGTTGGAAGTTATGGGTGGGAGTATTCAAAGCCTCTGTGAGCCATGAAGGACAAGACTACAACCTGCCTATTGTCGTCGTGGGAGTTAACGACCGACACAGCCAGCACTGTTCGGACGTAATTGGCTGCAAACATTGAAGCTCGACTGGAACCGAATCTTTCAGGTTGGACCCGGAAATACAGGCAAGTCTCTACATAAAAAAAACAACATAAAGTCTACTTTCATCCCAGAACCTGATCTCTGGGTGGGTGTTATGGATATCTCTCGTCAAGAGGCCACAGGAAATATACACAAAACTTGTCTAAATCTCAACTTGACACAGACATGGATGAGATTGAAGCTGTAATTAACTCTCGACACCTAGTGTACGTTTCTTCTAACGATGACAGCTTACAACATCATCACTCCGGGTCACTTTATTAACTTCCATGGGATGAATGGTTTCACGAATATTAAGTAGTTCCTTCGTAGAAGACGTACCATTGGGGACATAGTACATGTACGTGGAGATTTTCCCAGAGGAATGTGGTGATTGGAGAAAATATGTAACTTGACAAAAAGAAACGATGGAATGGTAAGAAGTGCAAAGGTAAAATTGGGGAACGGTAAATATATTTCAAGACCAATCAATCTACTCTATCCAATGGAAGTTAATGAAACGAATTAAGCAGATTTTAAACCATTGGTACGGTTTGTTTACCGTGGAAATGTTGCCAGGCAATAAATTACCCAATGACCTAATGAACAGTTCAAAAACTTGGTTCATGTAAACCACCCACAAATTGCATTAGGAATATGATGATTCGCCGTAGATAAGAATTTGTCAACAGTTTTAAAACGGCCAAGAAATTACATTTTAAAACTTTCTTTGTTTTGAGACACCAGTAACAATTAATATTATTTACATTAAAAATCAATCCTTAATTTTCATTAAAAGTTTAGCTACATTTTTAAATTCCATGTTGAGATTCCTCAGCATTGAACCACAATCAACAGCATTATGCAAAATGAAAGTGGCTGTACTGTCAACGCTGCAAAGTGTAATACGTGTATACACATATGTTAATGTAAAGGTAATTTAATGCCAGAGACACAATCGATTAGAAAATCAAAAATAAATTGAACAAGTACACTCACTTTGTCATTGAAAGGTGTTTTACTCTGCGAAATTCCGTAAGTAATCAATATGAAACTATAAAGCCTATTATTTGATCTTGTTGATTTGAAATAACGAAATGACGTGGGCTGACGAAATGACGGTTAAATAAGAAGGGTGGAATAGTTTTAAGTCATTTGTTGATTATACATTTCAGTAAAGTCTTGTAGCTCGTTCTTATTATTTCCCTTATTTGGATAATAATATAATACAAAATCTCATAATTCAACTGCCTTATGATAGTTATTTTATTCAACTTTATTTAATACTCATAAACATCAACTACAAAACTAAATTTTCACCAGGTCAAATTATTTGTAAATAAGCCTAATGTGGCTGTTAAAGAGTGAGAGAAATGAAAAAGAACGATTAGTCTGATATCAATGTGTGACTAGAGTAGGAGTCACCTACAAATAGGCGATATTGTAAACAATCTATAGCCAATAGGATTACCACGAATGACAACAAAACAATATTGTAAACAAACGCAACATGGCGATTTGACAGTTCAGAGAAAATGTAAACAAACACCATGTAGTACCAACATCACCAACATCAGGGTGATGTTGGGGGGTTTCATTTTTGTCATGTGTACCAACATACTTTTCAATGTGACTTGTATAAAAATGTTTGATGAGGTGATTAGTGCATGCTTTAGCCAACTTTGTGCAACTTAGTTTAATCCTACTCTACCATTAACTTTTCAAAAGCTCGTTTCAATATATTCAATTCATCTGTAAATAAAAATGGAAACAAAAATAGGTAATTTTAACTTAAAATATACTTTTATATTTTTATAAAATTATTTTATGTGCTATAACATCAGTTTGTAATTAATATAGTGTGTACATTACAAGTTCAATTTATATGCATATAAATAAAATAATTTAGTTTTTATACTCAACCCATCGCTTACACATATGGTCGTCTATACATTTTAACGCTTCACGTATTGCAAGATCTTACTTGCAACTATGGCATAGATTACGTGGGTATACTACACTCATTTTAATTATCTTAAAAAACTTACCCTAAAGTTTTTGTAGATATAAGAGGAGTTTTAAAGTTGAGGAAACCGTTTCTCGATTCCTTTTCCTTGTGAACAGTAACAGCCAAGCCGGAACCGTCCTCCAGGGCCGCCGCCTCGTCCCTCTTGCGCCGGCGCTTGTGGCACCAGAAGAAGACGTAGAGCGCGACAGCGAGCACCAGAACCACGCCTAACGTGGAGAGGATCGCGGTCAAGATTAGGTTACGGCGCTCCATCACCACCTGCCAACAGATCGAGAACTGTTGTAAGGGTTCATTTTTTTCACCCTTAATTTTTGTTATTTTCGATAAAATTATTGAGCACAACCCCCACAATTGATAGTTTATTAGTTTCTACCACCAACCAGAACAGGCTGCAGTAACAATCAATCGTCGATAGTAAACTCAGAGGTTAGGAGTTGACCCTTACTGGGCATGGGCAGTTAGCGGCCGCGGCCCGATGTTGCTGTCACCGAGCCGGCAGCAGACTGCGAAAATGCGTTTCTGCGCATGACCGGCCAGAGCCGCTAATAAAACCAGCCGGACTGCCGCGGGCCGCCAGTTGTGCTACCGAATCCTGCCACGACAACTCGCCTCTTGAAGTAAGTGCCTACCCGATCGACTTGTTTTGCAAAAATAATTATTAATTTCGTTGAAATAACTTTTTGCCACTTTTGAGGCCTTAGCTTACTTGCATTGGCATTATGGAATGATTTAAGTCATATACTGATTATTTATGAGAGAATAACGACTTGTCAGATTTTGAGGTTATGTAACCAAATTGCCAATTTCATTTGCTGACTTTATTTAGAAGCTTTAATTGATTGCATACTGAATGCCTGATGGCTAAATGACTGCTTTATTTAAATAATGCTTTCTGCTTAAAGGGTTATTGTATAATACTGCTATAGTTTGAACACTTGCACTTGTTATTTTATGCTTGCATTGTGATTTTGTATTTTGCTATGTTGTCTGTTATTTAGGTGCAACATTCACAGGTAAGCCTATGGCTAAGTAAACCCCTACTGTATTGCTGTGATTTATTGCTGCGAGCCTTTGCTATTATAATTTGATCCATATGTTGCACCTACCCCAGCCTCCATGTACCCAGTTTTGCTGAAGTGATTATTATGAGTTAATCTTTTGTTAAGCCTTTGATGTTATTGTAAAGCGAGTGTTTATAATTGGAATACAAGCATTATTACAGCCCGTAGTACACCTAAAGCATTAGGCCTAATAATAATGGTCAAAAATATCCGAAAGTAATAAGCTAACCTAAACTAATGGAAACTTAATGATTATGGCCAGTACCTCTTGTTGGGTTTTATAATACCATCCTAAAATCCTTCCACCACCTATTGCTGACGAATACACAGCATCCCGAGGGCAGCGTATGCCAATCCTAACCTATCCTAACCTCTGATTTGTCCATTTGGGGAAGCGTAGGGATGGCGATTAGGTTTTCTTTGTGGGGTTCACACGTATGTTCCCATCGATCCGATTACCTACCCTCTCTCATTGCTGACGAAAACACAATATCCCGAGGGCAGCGTATGCCAATCCTACCCTATCCTAACCTCTAACTTGTCCATTTGGGGAAGCGTAGGGATAGCGTTTAGGATTTCTTTGTGGGGTTCACACGTATGTTCCCATCGATCCGATTACATACCCTCTCTCATTTCTGACGAATACACAGCATCCCGGGGGCAGCGTATGCCAATCCTACCTTTCCTAAACTCTGACTTGTCCATTTGGGGAAGCGTAGGGATAGCGTTTAGGATTTCTTTGTGGGGTTCACACGTATGTTCCCATCGTTCCGATTACCTATCCTCTCTCATTGCTGACGAATACACAGCATCCCGAGGGCAGCGTATGCCAATCCTACCCTATCCTAACCTCTGATTTGTCCATTTTGGGGAAGCGTTGGGATAGCGTTTAGGATTCCTTTGTGGGGTTCACACGTATGTTCCCATCGATCCGATTACATACCCTCTCTCATTTCTGACGAATACACAGCATCCCGGGGGCAGCGTATGACAATCCTACCTATCCTAACCTCTGACTCATCGATTCAGGGAAACTTGGGGATAGCGAGTAGGGCTTTAACTTGGGGTTTGCAGGGTTGTCCCTGACAACCTTCCACCACCTGTTGCTGACGTATAAACAGCATCCTGTGGGCAGTGTATGCCAACCTATCCCATTCCTAATTCTAGTCAAGGGGTTAGCGGGGCTATAAGGTTTTTAGGATTGAATACGAGTAAGGCAACGATGATGATTGGTCGCTGATAGATTGTGCTTGGACCCTTAGTCTGAGTTGCCTTCTCTTTTGCTAGGATAATTACCTGAAATAAATGCACTAGATAAATTAATAATTTGAGATTAGAATTATACTGAATAACTTGTTCTCACGACTTTTCGACCGACCCCTGGAAATTGTAGCCCAGCTAGGCTGGACTATCCGAGTAAGAGGAACAAAAACTACGTCGACTAGTAAATTTCCTCACATATTTATGGCGCCCGAACAGTGACCACTGTAAAGTAGTGTGCGAACGAAAAATAAAATAAATTTTTGTTGAAAAACTTTGATTTTGACCATAACGATGTTATATTATTTGGAACGATTTCTGAAACCTTTTAGGCTACTTCTTCCCGTCCATATCATTGAGAGAAACGATGGAGGACATAAGCCACCTTTCAAGAGCCCGAGTACGATCCCTTCAACGAACCCGAGCACGACTTCGACAGCGACTAGCATAGCGGCAACAACTACTGTCACCGTTGTTCCGACGACACCATCATCTTCGACGCCTAGCTACACCCCTGCCACCACCAGTTCGGAGACTGAAGTTCGAGTCAGTTGGGTCTATAATTTGTCTAAACCCCAACTCCAAGAGGAGTTAATGAAATTTGGCGCACCAACGGAGGGAAACGCAAACCAACTCCGAGCAGATCTCGTGCGACTGCTTAGACAGGGCGGTGCCGGCGCAGCAGCGGTTACGGAGACGATGGAGCCACCGGTGAAGACAACCCAACCTATGGAGCTGGAATCGGTTAGTATAAGGGAGATGCTAGGTTTGCCGCCAACAGCGGACTTCACAGAAGTTAGACGCCGCTTGACCAGCACATGGAGCAGAGCACCCACGACTACGATGCCAACAGAAATACATTCCACGAGTGGAGGTCTCCCGCCGTATAATCCCCCTGCCAGTTTCGGAAATGTGGATGAGTCGATGAACCTGAGCACAGGGGAGTTGAGAGCACCCGATTTGCAAATTGCAGGATTCAACCCTTTGCCGCAGTATCGAGTCTCGGAAAGGGAATCCGCACTGCCACGACACGACTTCGAACGACTGACACAGAGCGCTGGAAGCAGACACCGAGAGTCGCAGTCATATCAGGATCAGTTCGCTGCAATCGACCGTGGTGACAGGCTTTCTAACACCACCTCACTCTGTAATGTAGTCAGGAAATGGAATCTGCGGTTTGATGGTAAAAAAGAGACTGATGCCATATCTTTCATTGAAAGACTGTCCGAGTTGATTGAATCGTATGAGAAATCCCCAGAATTGATGATGAAAGCTCTACCCGAGCTGTTGAAAGATAGCGCTCTTCTGTGGTACAGGAACACCCAAGATTTCTGGGCGGCCTTTACAGATTTTACTCGAGATTTTCAGGTCCAGTATTTCCCACCTGGCTATCTACTGAATCTGGACGATGAGATACGTAAGAGGACCCTAGCTGAAGGAGAGGTGTTTCTACAGTATGTTGTAGCGATTTCGACTTTGATTCGCCGACGAGGAGGGTTCTCAGAGACTCAGAAATTGGACAGAATATACAAAAACACCCATCCGAACTACAAAGCTTACATCAGGAGACGGGACTTCGTAAACTTGGCCGGTTTGCTGAAGGTAGCTGAAGAGTATGAAACATATTTAAGGGATGAATTACCGACCTCCGCCGGGGCCAGCGCAAGCCTTAGTGCCGGAAACAGCGTTCCACGGTCGTAACCGACCAGTCGCCAAGGCCCCGTACTATATCCATGGTACATCCATGGTATCCAAGGAAGAGGAAGGGTGCGTCACCAAAACGGAACAGCAAAGTTCAGACTATCGGCGTAGACACCAGGCCAGGAACTCTGATGGTAGGACTACACGCCAAAGAGGGGGGAATACCGGCCAGCGTAAGGAAGATCAGCGGACAACTGGATCTTCGGGCTACGAGCATCACAGGCAGCAGCGACCGAACAATGCGGCTCGGGAACTAGAGCGCCAACGAAGGTTTGCTGGAATTGTGATTGAGTGGGCCATGTATACAGGCAATGTCGACAGCCGAGGGTACTGAAGTGTTTCAACTGCAAGAAAGCTGGTGTTCGAACGACCGAATGTGGATGTCTGAAGCCGGGAAACGCCATGGGGACGACGGAGCAAGGAGGTCGCCGGAGTCCGAGCCCAGTACCACCCCAGGGACCTCCAGTTTCCAGCTAGGTACTGTACGTGATGAAAGCCCTTGGAACAGAGAAGAGAGAGCGGACCCTCGACCGTATTTGGAGATGACAGTCTTCGGCAAGAAGTATCAAGCTTTGATCGACACCGGGTCCGTAATATCATTGGTGGATGATAATGTTTGTAAAGATTTGGAAATAAATATCGCTCGAGAAGTTGCGATTGTAAGGTTTCGATGGCAGATAATTCGGAGGTCAGGCTGAACAAAATGTTTACCTTCCCAGCCGAAATAAGAGGCGTTACTCACGAAATAACGATGATGCACCTACCGAACTTGACTACGAGGACGATAATAGGTATGGACCTGATAAGCACGCTAGATTTATTGACGATACCACACTTTCAAAGGGGTGAAAGCGAAGACGAGGCTGACACGAGTTGGATCAATAACGTTTCGGACTTGAACGGGTGTACTGGGGATGAGGATGCGATGCGAGAGATCAGCCCAGAGCAGAGTGAAAAATTACGAGAAGTGTTGGCGACCGAGTTACCAAAGTTTGAAGCTATGCCTGGCCGAACAAATTTAGTGGAGCACGTCATTAAACTTAAAAATACAGAACCCATTAAACAAAGGTACTACCCCCGAAACCCTGCGATGCAGCAAATAATTGATGAAGAAGTCGATCGAATGTTAGCTGAAGGGGTGATAAAGCCTTCGTCGAGCCCTTGTTCGAGCCCTGTGGTACTGGTGAAAAAGAGTACTGGGAAATACCGATTCTGCATCGACTTTCGGAAAATAAACCAAGTGAGTGAGCGAGATGCGTATCCCCTCTCACAGATAAATGCAATTTTGGAGAAATTGAGGGAAGCTAAGTTTATTTCGACTCTTGATTTAAAACAAGGATACTGGCAGGTACCACTGGCGAAGGAAAGTCGGCCTATCACTGCGTTTACGGTCCCAGGGAAGGGATTGTATCAATTCGTAATCATGCCGTTTGGATTACATAGTGCGGGTGCGACTTTCCAAAGGTTACTAGACAAAGTTATCGGTCCCGAACTTGAGCCAAAGGTGTTCGCCTATTTGGATGATCTGATTATTGTGAGCAAGACGTTCGAGGAGCATATGCAGCTTCAAGGCGAAGTTTTCGGACGCTTGAGGTCAGCCGGTTTGAAAATCAACCCCGAGAAATGCCATTTCTGCAAGCGCCAACTTCGTTACTTGGGCCACCTTATAGACGACAGAGGCATCAGAACCGACCCCGAAAAAGTTAGGGCCATTCAGGAGTTCCATGTCCCAACATCAGTTCGATCATTACGTAGCTTCTTGGGTCTAGCCTCATGGTACAGAAGGTTTGTCGATAACTTTGCAAAGGAGGTAGCTCCTCTCACAAAACTCCTACGAAAATCAGCGAGGTGGAACTGGACCGAAGAGCAACAGGCGGCATTTGAAACTATGAAGCGCAAACTGTCGTCCACGCCCATCTTAGCGTGCCCAGACTTTAGACATCCGTTTGTGTTACAAGTGGACGCATCATGTGACGGGCTTGGGGCTGCACTCACCCAGAGAATAGACGAGAAGGAGAACGTGATCGCCTACGCGAGCCGCCTACTCTCTGACGGCGAAAAGAAACGCACTGTGACTGAGCTGGAGTGCTTAGCGTTGGTATGGGCAGTGAAGAAGTTTCGCCCATATCTGGAGGGATATAAGTTTATCGCGGTGACTGAACACCAGGCGTTAAAATGGCTAATGAACCTACAACAGCCCTCAGGGAGATTGGCCAGATGGGTGCTCGAGCTACAGCAACATGATTTCTCCATTCAGTATAGGAAGGGAACGTTAAATAAGGTTGCGGATGCTCTTTCTCGCTACCCTGTCAGCGACTTAGTAGAATCTCAGGCGTGTACAATAAAGTGCAAGCAGCCCCCCGACCCAAAATTCATAAAGCTTGGTATGAGCGAATGTTGGCATCGATCGAACGGACTCCGCGAAAATACCCTGATTGGGTGATTAAAGGTGGTCGGTTGTATCGAAGAAAGGTCTGCAAACGAAGCGATTTAGAAGACGAAACCCTTCAGTGGAAACTCTGCGTACCGGAAGACGATAGGGAGACTGTTTTAAGGCAGAACCACGATGAGGAAACTGCAGGAAACTTAGGCGTACGCAAAACGATAAAAAGGGTGCAACCACGGTACTACTGGCCGGGAATGTTGAAAGATGTTAAGGCTTATGTCAGGAGGTGTGATGTCTGTCAAGCACATAAAGTCGAACAAAAGAAACCCGCAGGGAAAATGGTGTTCCGAAAGCCTACGGGCCCATGGTATACTATTACCGCAGACCTGATAGGGCCTCTCCCGAGATCAAAGAAGGGTTCAACGTTCCATTTGGTCATACAGGATGTGTTCACCAAGTGGGTAGAGATGGTACCACTCCGAGCAGCTACGGCCCAAGCAGTCGCAAACGCATTCCAGGAGGTCATACTTCTCAGATCGGGGCTCCCGAGGTGGCGATAACGGACAACGGTTCACAGTTTACGGCTAAGATTTGGCGAGATCTTCTAAAACGATGGGGAATCGAACACCAGCTGACCGCCCCTTACTCTCCACAAGAGAACTCTGTGGAGCGATCGAATTGCGTTCTGAAGACCATGATCGCACAGTATATCAAGGATGATCATCGGTTATGGGACACTTACTTAGGAGAATTTAGGTATGCCGTGAATACCGCCGTCCACGACACAACCGGATTCACACCAGCGATGCTCAACTTCGGCCATGAGCTAAGGACACCCAACGCAGTCCATGGACCCTTGGAGATCCCTGACGACGGAAATGACGTTGAACCCGAATATGCAGCTATGAACCGCACACGACTGGAAAAGTTCTTTGAAATATCCAAGCGTTGTAAGGAAAATATGGAAAAGGCAAACAAGCAAAAGCGAAGTACTACAATCTCCGAAGGCGCGAAATTCGTTTTAAGGAAGGAGATCGAGTTTGGGTGAGGCAACATCATTTATCGTCGGCGAAAGACTCTTTCGCGGCTAAGCTGGCAGCGAAATATGACGGACCTTTTGTGGTGAAAGGAAGGATCGGTGCGAATATTTACGAGATCCGAGACAAGAAAGGAACTTCGACTACACGGGCACATGTTAAGGACCTGAAGAGGTGGGTCTCAGCCATCGATGGCCACCCGCCTGCAGCGTATGCAGGCCACTTGGAACACCTGCAGTGTATGCAGCGGGTTCCAAGCGCAACGGGCCAGTGAGTACCCTACTTTAAGTCTTTTAGGATAGCATGGTAGTGTAGAATGCACGTAGCTTGCTTGTAGTAATTCGCTTGTTCTTTTGCAGATTTGCATGCTAACTGCCCGCTTGCCTTGTAGTGTTGTAGTAGCATGGTTTGCTTTTCTTGTTGCTTGCTGGTTTGTTTGCTTGTTGTATATAGTTTGCTGCTCATCGCTCTTTTTGATTGTGATTATGTGCTTGCTTTTGCACGATCCTCCTTCTTTGCTTGAACCATTGATCTGACCTGTTCCTGGACCATGTCATCACCTGCTAGGACTGTGAAACCTCGCCCTCTGCGACCAGTGGAAAAGGTGGCCACTGGCGACCAGCGATGTCTGTTCCCAGGGGAGCTCATCAACGGGGACGTGATCAGCGCCTTCCTGCGCCTAGTGGAGCGTCGGAGTTGCCGAAACCACGCACTTCCATACGTTGTTGCCGTCAGCACGTATTTCTTCACCCTGTTGAGGACGTCTACGGCCCATCGGGTGGAGGGTTTCGAGCGCGCCCGCCGACATCATAAGGGCCTGGAGTTGCTAGACTGCGACATCGTCTTCGTGCCCGTCCACGAGCCAAACGTAGGACGAGTCGGGCATTGGTGGCTGATAGTAGCGGACATCAGGATGGGGACGATCAGTGCTTATGATTCAATCCCGGGCAGACATCAAGCGGCCCACCTCCAGACATTCCGGGACTACCTGATGTACGAGGGGCAGCGGACAAAGCCAGACGAACCACCGAGGGAATGGCTCTTGTGGGAAGGTAGACCATGCCCGGCACAAACCAACCCGATCGACTGCGGGGTCTTTGTATGTGCGGTAGGGGCCGAGCTGGCCTTGGGCGGACCCCTTCTCAACTTCGATGTCGACCCTAAAGAAGCAAGGAAGAACATGGCTAGGGCTCTACGAGCCTCTGCCTTGGACGAGGACACGACTCCGATCAACGACCTTTTTTCCGGCGATGTCGACTGGACTTTGGAGGAGCTCATGGACGATCTGGAGCGATTGGCACCTCCTACTTTCGGGATACCGGAAGTTGGGGAGACAGAAGATGAAGAAGTGATGGATTGGGACACCTGCAAGGACGCCCCTTCCCGATCTCATGCTTCGACTCCGGAGGTTCAAACTCCCCTCTCATCGGCAAGCTCTTTTGAAGTTCTGCACAGGGAAACGCAGCGACCGGACGAGCCAGAGCGGCCAACCCTTCTGGAGCTAGTTGGCATGGTGGAGGATGATGTCCAGATGCTCCCGGAGGAGACCCCGTCAGGAGGACCGCCATCGCCTGGGAGTACCCTGTCACTGTCTCCGGGCCGACTTCGGGATTGGGTGAGCGTCTCTGAGGACCCCAACGAGCGGATGGAATCCGAAGCTCAGGACGAAACGTCGGAGAGTTCCAGAGCCCAGATCCCAACCAGCCAGGAGCACGTCACACCGCAACCCTCGACAGCGCAATCGACGGAGGAAGCGCCAAGCGCGCCTCGGAAGACGAGAGGGAAGCGGAGGACCATGAAGGTGCAGATCCCCGGCACCAACCAATTCAAACGCATCAACGTGAGGAAGCTGGGCCTCACCCCATTCAAACGTTGAAATAAGAGCGTTCAAGGGGAAAGTTTTGTTTTGTTTATTTGTTAATTTCTTTGTTTTGTTCTCACAGCCGGAGCTCGGCTGTTCTCATGTGAGGTGTCAGGAGGGTGGACACCAGTGTCAAATATTCCGCAGAAATCAGGGATAGTGTTTTTTTTTCTTAAGACTTTTGTGATTAGATTTGGCTAGAACTTAAGAACAATATTGTTGATAAGAGTCCCCAAGGTGAGGGAAAGCTATGAAGTGTCAAAGGAAGGCACAGATTTTTTTCTTTTCTTGTTTATTTTTTTCGCTCTCGAAGTGAGAGGAGGATGTAAGGGTTCATTTTTTTCACCCTTAATTTTTGTTATTTTCGATAAAATTATTGAGCATAACCCCAACAATAGATAGTTTATTAGTTTCTACCACCAACCAGAACAGGCTTCAGTAACAATCAATCGTCGATAGTAAACTCAGAGGTTAGGAGTTGACCCTTACTGGGCATGGGCAGTTAGCGGCCGCGGCCCGATGTTGTTGTCACCGAGCCGGCAGCAGACTGCGAAAATGCGTTTCTGCGCATGACCGGCCAGAGCCGCTAATAAAACCAGCCGGACTGCCGCGGGCCGCCAGTTGTGCTACCGAATCCTGCCACGACAACTCGCCTCTTGAAGTAAGTGCCTACCCGATCGACTTGTTTTGCAAAGATAATTATTAATTTTGCTGAAATAACTTTTTGCCACTTTTAAGGCCACTTTTGAGGCCTTAGCTTACTTGCATTGGCATTATGGAATGATTTAAGTCATATACTGATTATTTATGAGAGAATAACGACTTGTCAGATTTTGAGGCTATGTAACCAAATTGCCAATTTCATTTGCTGACTTTATTTAGAAGCTTTAATTGATTGCATACTGAATGCCTGATGGCTAAATGACTGTTTGCTTTAAATAATGCTTTCTTCTTAAAGGGTTATTGTATAATACTGCTATAATTTGAACACTTGCACTTGTTATTTTATGCTTGCATTGTGATTTTGTATTTTGCTATGTTGTCTGTTATTTAGATGCAACATTCACAGGTAAGCCTATGGCTAAGTAAACCCCTACTGTATTGCTGTGATTTATTGCTGCGAGCCTTTGCTATTATAATTTGATCCATATGTTGCACCTACCCCAGCCTCTATGTACCCAGTTTTGCTGAAGTGATTATTATGAGTTAATCTTTTGTTAAGCCTTTGATGTTATCGTAAAGCGAGTGTTTATAATTGGAATACAAGCATTATTACAGCCCGTAGTACACCTAAAGCATTAGGCCTAATAATAATGGTCAAAAATATCCGAAAGTAATAAGCTAACCTAAACTAATGGAAACTTAATGATTATGGCCAGTACCTCTTGTTGGGTTTTATAATACCATCCTAAAATCCTTCCACCATCTATTGCTGACGAATACACAGCATCCCGAGGGCAGCGTATGCCAATTCCTTTCTTAACCTAATTCGATAAAGAGGCGAAAGGGGATTTTTAGGTTAGCGACCGGGCTGTTATTTAGCAGTATTTTATACATTGTTTTGGGGTTATGGCATTACTCCTATCAACCTTCCACTCTCATTGCTGACGAATACACAGCATCCCGAGGGCAGCGTATGCCAATCCTAACCTATCCTAACCTCTGATTTGTCCATTTGGGGAAGCGTAGAGATGGCGATTAGGTTTTCTTTGTGGGGTTCACACGTATGTTCCCATCGATCCGATTACCTACCCTCTCTCATTGCTGACGAATACACAACATCCCGAGGGCAGCGTATGCCAATCCTACCCTATCCTAAACTCTGACTTGTCCATTTGGGGAAGCGTAGGGATAGCGTTTAGGATTTCTTTGTGGGGTTCACACGTATGTTCCCATCAATCCGATTACCTACCCTCTCTCATTGCTGACGAATACACAGCATCCCGAGGGCAGCGTATGCCAATCCTACCCTATTCTTACCTCTGATTTGTCCATTTGGGGGAATCGTGGGGATAGCGTTTAGGATTCCTTTGTGGGGTTCACACGTATGTTCCCATCGATCCGATTACCTATCCTCTCTCATTGCTGACGAATACACAGCATCCCGGGGGCAGCGTATGCCAATCCTACCTATCCTAACCTCTGACTCATCGATTCAGGGAAACTTGGGGATAGCGAGTAGGGCTTTAACTTGGGGTTTGCAGGGTTGTCCCTGACAACCTTCCACCACCTGTTGCTGACGTATAAACAGCATCCTGTGGGCAGTGTATGCCAACCTATCCCATTCCTAATTCTAGTAAAGGGGTTAGCGGGGCTATAAGGTTTTTAGGATTGAATACGAGTAAGGCAACGATGATGATTGGTCGCTGATAGCTTGTGCTTGGACCCTTAGTCTGAGTTGCCTTCTCTTTTGCTAGGATAATTACCTAAAATAAATGCACTAGATAAATTAATAATTTGAGATTAGAATTATACCGAATAACTTGTTCTCACGACTTTTCGACCGACCCCTGGAAATTGTAGCCCAGCTAGGCTGGACTATCCGAGTAAGAGGAACAAAAACTACGTCGACTAGTAAATTTCCTCACACTGTTACAAGTTAGTTCACCTCAAGACGTAGAGCGCGACAGCGAGCACCAGAACCACGCCTAACTAGGAGAGGATCGCGGTCAAGATTAGGTTACGGCGCTCCATCACCACCTGCTAACAGATCGAGAACTGTTACAAGTTAGTTCGCACCGTAAAATTTAACAGTCACCATCTAATACACTAAGGCTTTGTCAAAACAAGGTTAATATATGAGTCTTTAAAAATAATAAACCCGCAATTATTTGAATTAATTGTGATCAGCATAATCTCAACCACCTGCTAATTTAATGTCCGCCTAGTTCTGAGACGCCACGCCGCGCCGCACCGTGTCAGGGTGATAATCATAAAAATATCATGTTCTTTGCAATAAAAGTCCACTTTATTTTTGGTGAGTACATTTTTAGAGAGGTCTGAACCAGGCTCACAATATTTGAATATTGATATATGCATTGAAAAGGGAAGACAATTAATTAAAATATTTAAAAGTGCACGACCTCTATAAGGTTTTAAGAATAATCCTTTACCTAAATTTTTCTTCTTTGTCATTTTTACTATATCAAAACAATGTCATTCGTCGATCCAAAAGAACCAATTTAAAATTATATTCAAATAAAAACTGAATGACAATAAAAAACTAGGGTTATTTCTTAGCAATATACGTTGTCTTATTTGTGGGCCGAGTGGGTTTGGTAGGACAGCTGTGATTTATAACTTAACTGTAAGAAAAGAAAGTTTAAACTTCTACAAATATCTAAATTCTATAATATTCTCCATAATATCTAAAACTTTAGAACAAGTAAAATACTAATAATAATCGAAGTTTTATATAAATGTGAAGACGACGAAAAACTTGACAATTTCGCTGACTGTGAAATGACGTAAAACCACATTCCATCGTAGTTTTCGACGATATAAATCGTAAGGAAAGGGAGAATGTTAACTCAATAGGAAGACGTAGATTCATGTTCTTTCTATGTCAATCATATACTAAAGTGAGTAAATATTTAAGAGATAACGTTAAACTTTTAGTTTTATTTAAAAATGACGATTTAAATTTAAATCATATTTACAATAAACACGTAGGAAATGACTTACATATCAAAAATTTAGAAATGTGTTCTAAAAATGTTGGGATGAATCAAAATATGTTTTTTTCTCAAAGATAAGGATAGGGGAGAAATAATTAAAAGTATAAGTTTATGTTTGATCAATTTTATAAAGAGGATTAGTTTTATTTCCCTTATAAATAAAAATAGAGTTTGCTGAGAAAGAATCTGTCTTCAAAGGAAGTTTTAAGACCTAGAACAACTAAATATACAAATGTTAGATGGATAGTTGATAAAAACAAAAGTTATTATATTAGCCTGTGTTTATAATATTATAATTTAAAATTGACAGTGTAGAGAGAAATAATGAATAAAATGGACAAGTGTACTTACTTCGATAAACCACATATCTAAATACCAAGCAGATGGAAAAATAAAGACCAAAGCTAATTTTTAGACCTACATTTGTAATTTTATAACTTAAAATATACAGGATGATTATGATTAGGACTGAGTCTGCTAGTTGCTCGGACACGGATATGATCAAACAGGCCTGTTTTTGTTATTTATGTAAAATGTGCGTGTGTTGTGTGGTATTATTTTACATTTTAATGTTTTGACAACGCTGTTTGGCGGAACGAATAATGATGGCACGTCGGATGCTGATGCCGAAACGGCCGTAACAAGAAACAAGAATTGAGCTGACGAAGGTAAACTATTAATAATTTATTTACAAAACAGCTCAGGGGCTAGAAACATGGATTTCAATGGAGTTTAATGTCGTAACCCATAGTCAAATCACAATCAGTAACAACAAATTCACGAAAAAAGTTGACAAGCAAAGCGACCAATTCACAGTATATCGTACGTTATTTTACTCTTCAGACAACGGGTTCGCTACGGACATAGCGGGTCCCGTACGCCAAGAGTGGCGGGGAAGCGACGAGGTGGTGGTGGGAGGGCTAGCGCCACATCTCGCGTGGACGCGTCGCTGTTGTGTACATTGAGCGGTTTTCTTTTATGGAAGAGACAGATAAGTGACATGTACGTCCGTGCCACGACTCCACCCTATGTCCATTATGGTTGAATTGGGCCTCAGATCCTGAATTTTGAAAGAAAACTATGTAATGAGCCTAATTTTTAGGGGGGTAATTTTCGGTTCATTGGTATGATCCATACGAGTAACTAGGCTAAGATTACCTGGTGCTCGTCGTAAGCCTATAGGTCACTGCGAGCTTCCAGGCCTAGGCTTAGGCCTAACCTATCAGGCCATAAATGGTGTTGTCACTATCTATAAACACCACTGGAACACTACGTTAATCACTCAGAAAAGGCGGTAGAATTGATAAAACGACACATCTTGAAGGGTGGCAAGAGTAAACCTTTGTTGTCGTTGGGCGGTCTTAGGCCTAGTCTGCCGCTATCTGGGTAGCGTCGTTTGGGTGATAAGTGTTGGTGTCGGACGTGTTATGTGGAAATAACTCCGAATAAACACTTAATTAAACTCAACTTCACATTTCTACCGACGTACTTAGCGTGTATCGCCTTTGTTGATCGTTTACTGATCTCATTAAAAACAGTGTTTGTAAACAAGCCGATCCTAACCTCTGACTGGCGGACGACAGTGTAGACAGCCCGCCATCTTCTTCTTCTTCTGCTCGCAGAGCGAGCCAAACTGTTTTTCTGGCAGACGCTCGAAAAAAGGCAACCGGAAGAGCTTTTTTCGATCCTGTAACCAGCTTCACGTCGACTTCGTCGACAGCTGGTGGGTTTTTCCAGCGGAAAGTGAGCTCAACGAGGTCTTGATAAGAAACCTCACTTGTCGGTGCTCTTCTCAAGTGACCGGTACTTTTGCGATCTGTGCCCCTGGTTTTTCTCTCGTGGTGCAATATCGTGCAGTATGGAAGTCTCAGTGACCCAATCGTCTTCCGATACATTTTAGGTGTTAAAGGTACGACATCGTTCTCATTATTAAGTGTTCTTTATTAGTTTAAACGCTAGTTTTCGGACTTGGTGTTAAAATCGTCCAATATAGGGTTGGGCCCTATTCTCCTCACACTACGGCTGAAACCGAGACTAATTAGTTTAATTATCTCGGTGCCGACGTGTATTGTTTTAGTAATACTATTTTTCTAAATTCATTTTAACCAATTTAAAGTTACAGTAATTGTTGATTTTACTGACTTGGATTAGTCTTACTTGTTAGTTTTCCTGCTGTTGTAACAGGCTTAGTCTTGTCCAAACCTGCTGTGCTACAGGAGTGTAAGGTCTGTCCTGCTCCTGTAATTATTGGTCACTGGTGAAATAGTTTAAATGTTGTTTCTTGATTAGGGTAAACATTAACCATGGGTAACTAGTGTTAACTCTGAACATCTCACAGAGCTAGGGAAAACAGCAGAGGGCATTTTACTTAGCAGGTGGTTCCAAATTTAGTCTGTCCTAAGTTGAATGTCATCTAGGTTGAATATACCTGAGCTCTCATATTTGAATATCTGATAACTACTGTGATCTCGATCCTCGACCCCTGGAATTATCCCAGCGACCAAGCTGAGCGATTCCAAGGCCTCTGACAACCCGTGACGTGATTTCCTACGGTTCGGACTACTTTAGTATTCGATCATCTTTTCTCCCTCTAGGAAATATCCGTCACAAACATGGCGCCCAAAGGCAGGGACTAGTGATTGATGTCTAGTCGTATTATAACAGTAGTGTGTGTCAGATTGAGAGCTTGGTGACAGGTACAGTAACTGATTTTATATTGGTGTTATCGTATACCTGCTCATCGAATATTTGAACTAGTTATAATACTGGTGTTGCCTCTTTGATTTTTTTATGAATTGTGGTTTTATTTAGTACAAAAAAGTAACTAAACTTATAGTCTGAATTTATTCTGAATTTATTGGGTTAGTTCAAATATTGGTTTTTGTGAATTATTTGAATTATTTTGAATTCGACCGATATGCCGAACGACCCACCGGTCACGACTGTAGCGTCTACGCTGCAACAGTCGATAGCGACCACACAGGGTTCGGTCATGGACTCAGTCCTGGTGGTGACACGCTCAGGCGCGCCCACTCCAAACACCTCATCGCATCGGTGGCGTTCACAACCGCTGTGACCACAACAGCGGTGATAGCGCCCAAGTCTCCGGTGGATGATCCTCGTGTTGGATGGATACACGAGTTGCCGCGAACTGAGCTCGAGACGGAGATGACTCGCCATGGTTTATCTGTGGAGGGCTCTGTGTCGGAGCTTCGAAAGTGCTTCAGGAATTATTGGAGGAGCGTGCCTGTAACCGACATGTCGCAGCTGAGACGATCGGTGGTGACCCTATCCGAAGAAGTGGAATTTGATGCTCGACCTACACTGGCACAGGGGGTCCCCCCGCCATGGCAACCGTTAGATACGGTGTATGCGGGTGGTTATGGTCCACGTCTTCCGGCAACTTTGACATACAGTCAAATGGGTCTGAGGTCTTCAACCGCTCTTGGTGACTGGCAACCATTAGCGGTGGCACGTCAAGTGCCGAGGGTATCCATCGACCCACCCCCTCCAGTGGTCTACTCAGCGGCTACTGCCCACCAACCAGGGTCCGTCTCGACTTCTGGTGCGCATCCTGGTGCACTCGGTCAGTGGCCAGTTGCAAATGACAGAAACTATTTTCGGTCGACATCAGTTGGTGTTCCTCTCACTATGGCTGGCCTGGACTTGCCCCATCGGGATCCCCAGAGGGCGGCATCAGTCCAGCAGCCACATCTACGTCCCGACTACTTGACTGTTAACCCGTATGCGGGTGAGCCTGATGACGTCCGGAAGATTTTCGGACTTTCACCGAATGCGGACTCTGGTTATGTCTGTCGGACATTATCCACGCTGATGCAGGCCTTAGGGCAGTTGGAAGAAAACCAGCACCGCGCTCACTCAGAGCCGGTTATGCAGCGCAACCCGTACATGGTTGGAGTTGAACGGGCCACTCAGGCCATAAACTCCGGATATGTTCCTCAGTCCCGGATATCCGACCCGTACAGACCAGCTGATTACCGCAGGCCTGATCATGCCGTCCCAGAGCTGGATTGCCACGCTTCTGACGTAGGTAAAACGGCTTCTGCTCTCTGCGACAAGGTCAGGAAGTGGAATCGGCGGTTTGACGAGAAACGGGATACCGTTTCCTTCCTTTTGCGACTCGAGGAACTGCGTGAGGTATACTCGCTGACGCCTGACAACATATTGAAGGCGATGTCTCAGCTCCTTCACGGCCAGGCCCTGCTCTGGTACTGCAACAACCGGGACGTATGGCCTTCATTCTCGGATTTCCAGCGTATGTTCGAGGTCCAGTTCTTTCCTCCAGGTTATCGTCGTTGGGTGTGGACGTGCTCTCTCCTGTCTGGTGATTCTTGATACTTGTGATTCCTGTGTTATTGTTTTTCTTTTCAGCTTATTGTTTTGTGACTGCTTTTACAGTTCTCTGTTTTAGCTGTGTTTTTGTCCAGGTTTTCCTGGCTATGTGTTACTAATATTGTTATGTTCTAAGTTTTCTTCCACCTGAAGACGGGATCAGATTCCAGATCCCGAAACATCGTGAAACTTGTTATTTACTAATCAGTGATGGCAAATGTCCGCAAAAATCCTAATCAAAATATAAAATCACCATCACCAACAATGAATTTCAAACAAAGAATCAATATTTTTATCTCATCACAAATGTAAATATATATATATATATATATATATATATATATATATATATATATATAAGTAGTCTGGGCGAAGATATAGCAGGCCCCGCCCCCTTTGGTCACGTGGCAGGTCACGTGACCCGCCCCCTTGTTCCGATTGGTCCCCCACCCCTCCCCGGAAACAAGATGGTGGCCGCCGCCCCCGTTTTTGATGTCATCAAGATGGCGGCGCCCACGTGAGCATGTGTTCTAAGCTAACTTTTACCGACCACGTGTGTTTTGGCGCGCTTTTTGAATTTTACCGCCTTTTCTCCGGGCTGTTGACGTCATCAAGATGGTGGCGTCCATGTGGGAATGTGTAGTTTGATTGTTCGTTACCAGATGGTGTTATAAAAATTTCACACTGCCGTGGCCGGGTTTCGAACCCGGGTCTCTGAGTTGGCGTGCTTCCGCGCTAACCACTAGGCCAAGACGCTGTTGTCCTGTCTTAGTGATTTTGTGGTGTATGGGAGGGTGAACCGAATTTAACTCGCGTTTCCCGCTGATGCGGTGGTGTAGTTCGATCGTTCGCTACTAGGTGGTGTTTGCACTGCATTGCCGACCTGTTCCTTGCTCTGCGGCGTGGTTCGATCCTACCCAATGAATTATATGAATGTCTTACTCTATGGAACTATACATTATATGATATATGGATCGTGGAGATATAGCAGAAATGACGTCATCAGCTGTGCCAGCGGTCATGGGACCGTGACGTCATCAGTCCCGTGATCTGCATATGTCACGTGATCCGTCATTCAAAAGATGACGTCATTTTTAACCTTAATTACAGTACACCTCGGATTATCCGGACCCCACATTATCCGGACCGGTGGTTTCCCACCCCTCCTATCATTAAGATGGCTTATGTTTTTTTTTATTTTGACCACATGTGTTTTAGCGAGCTTTTGACGTCATCAAGATGGCGGCGGCGGTTTGATTGTTCCTATCGGTGTTTTTTTTAAAAATGTTACCGTTGTGGTCGGGAACCCTGGTCTCTGAGTTGGTGTACGCTGACCGAGGTAATCATGTTTATCTATGTCTGTAACTGTTGTGGTTGTCCAAGATGGCGGTGCCCATGATTTAGAGAATTTGGCTGTTAGTGTTCGCTCCGTTTCCACACCACGGTAAGCTGTTAGGCTAGGCCGTATGAGCGTCGGCGCGTTTTTTATTATAGTGAGTATCCCCAGTAGGCCTATTCTCACTTTTTAAACCACTGCCCCAACCAACGCAGTGGCTCGTGGCAACCATTCCATAACAATTTGCTGCCTCCGATATATTTTTGTTCTGTCTTCCCCGTTAGGCTATTTACTTGGATATTATCCGTTCATATAGCCTAGAAGGTTGACAGAATTTTTTTGTTTTTATATTTTTTTGGCCCTCTGTTGGTCTGTTCATTATGTATGAGGCATTTAGCCATTTACTTGGACTGTGTCCTTTTATTTTGGCCTATAACCCTCCATTTACTTAGACAAACAGAGGATTTTTTAAAATTTTATATTTTTTTTTTGGTCTCTTACAAATACTAAGGCAATCCTAAAGATGGGTAGTAGGTACTAGGGGAAACATTTCACGTTTTCTAGGTGTTATCCAAACCCTTGTTCACCCTGGTCTTACAGGTTTTACGCTAGCCTGATGGTGAACACTGTACCATAAAACATTCATACTTGGAGATTTGCTAGAGGGAAACATTTCACGTTTTCTAGGTGTTATCCAAACCTCTTTTACTTGCCCCATGGTCTTACAGGTTTTTACACCAGCCTGTTGAGCAAGTCGCAATCTCCCACACACACACACACACACACACACACACACACACACACACACACACTGGGCTGTTCAAAGGTGTAGCCAAAAACCTCCTCGGTTCTAGGCGCCACAGTTTACTAAGCCCCACACACAATCATTCCCATCTTGGATATACCAAAAATATATGTAAGAGACCTATAATACTTTTTCAGCATAAAATTGCGCCGATTTTAAGGCACAATTCTCGCTATTTAATTTATGTCGCTTAACTATACAATCTACTGTAATATCATTATCTATATAGAAACTTTCATCTATCTCTAGTACATTATCGTGAAACTGTCTTAAAAATTTTGCCTTTTCCAGACCTTTAGTGTGAATAGCCTCAAATGGCTTACACAAATTTTTAATCAATTCTTTACTGAAATGAACATCACCTTCCTCCCACTTAAGGTGGTGAAAGTGACGAGTTAGCCAGCGAGCTGTTCGCTTCATTTTACTATTTAAAATATCATAGTCAAAAGGAGGTTTGAACAAAAGTTGGGCCCTGTAAGATTTCCCCACAATAGCAAACTCTTTAACTATAAACATATTATTATTGTCTTTAAACCCGTGAAATTCGACTACTGCCTCCATAGTGACAACTCGCTGTATAGACGGTCAGCAACGCTAGAAGGTAGCTGGTCTGTGCGGTGTTCGGCGTCAGCTAGTACTTGATCAATGTAAACTTTAATTATATCCTCGATATAGAACAACTCTAAGAGACCGCGGCAAATTAAGGGAACATTTTTTACTAGTTGGTCCCACTCATACCCATTGAGGGTCACAGAGTGTTCACCATCAGAAACAGTTGCATAGTAATTGCCAAATACACTGTGAACTTTAATACTCTCACCGGTGTTTGTCTTATAACAGTATGAATATTTTCCCAACAGTGCTAGAGTAATTAAATTGAAATTATCGCATGCCTGACAAAAACTGTCATATGACCAAAACACACAGCCCTTTTTACCTTTGATTAAAAATCCCAAACTATTATCACGGTTTTTAAAGACCCCAATCACAGCGCACTTTGTTAGTTCGACATCCAAAAAGTAAACTGACTTTAACAGAACCCCGGTTAAAAGATTTATAGGCTCTTGGCCCTTTGGAATAGGTATGGGCTCGGTGCTTACCTCGGTACTTACCTCTGTCTCCGGTGATGACATGGCTGCTACTGACCCCTTAAGCTAAAATACCCTCAGCTAGAACCACCCCCTCTCCCTCTTCCTCTGATGAGAAATATTCGTCAGAGGAGGAGGAGGATGAATAAGACGATATGCGGCCTGTGGTTTGCCATTTTACTTTAATGTTTTGAGCCCCGGGAGGAATAGAAAATTTTCCCTTAACAGGAGCTAGGTAATTACTGTCCAAGTAATGCTTCTTTACCAAACCCCCGTTGGAAGTGTAAAATTCAATTTCAATCCACCCGTGACGAGGCATGATGTTACCTCTCCCAGCGCTGATCCCAGACTAATCTCTAATCCCGCATACATCTACTCCCTTATCCTCATGCTTAATGGTTGATGACTCTTTGTCAGAATAGTAATCAAAAATAGGTCTAAATTCTTCCCCATCGTCAGAGTCATTGTACCTTGAATTACGTAACTGTATGACCACACTTTCAATATCGTTTATGTTATAATTTCTTAGATTGATTGCATATTCATTTAGCCCACGTGTCATATGTGTACTCTGACGCGAGTTAATATCCCAATCAAATTCATGCTTACAAGCCCAACAGTCGATTTTATTAAATTTGGAAAAATAGTTAACTTTATTAATATCTATGGGAAACCCGCTGAGTTTCATGGCTTCACAAGACATAGGTTCAAGACGGATCTGTGTAAAATTATAATTTTCTTTAATGTTCAAACGCAACGGATATCCATGATATTCAAATTTTTTAACCACCCTACCATCTCTAAATAAAGTTACAAAAACTGCAGCGATGCTGTCTTCTGATAGAGCCATGATGTTTACTCACCGAGAGCTAGCTACAGATTGATCCCTGCTTTGTGATGATTCACCTTCCATTAATTCTATCATAGCTTTGTAGTGATCATGTTTACGTAATTTTACAATAGTTTTAAGAGTACCGGATGGAGCTTCGAAAGTTTTATCGCCATAGTCTTTAAGAAAACAATCAATACATAACCTTACTGTATCAATTAAAGTGTTTTCTTTATCATAAAACTCTATAAGCACCCAATCCATGTGACTGCTGGCCTCGAACTAACCAATTTCCTCCTACCCAGTAACCTTTCTTACATCCCCAGTGATGGGTGTGTACGAATAATGAGCGTCGTGAATTATTAGGCAATAAGCAGTAGTACTGGCTGGGAAGGCATTTTTAGCTTGAATCTCAAGTCTGACATCTACCGGGCCTGTTTTAATTGAATCATCTTGCTTTGAGCAGTCAATGAGGTACAAAGGGCACTTTGTTTTAAAATCATCAAAGTTTAACACAGGTGAACCAACTCTACCATAGTATTAACTCTGAAAATTTGCATACATATCATAAAACAAGCAAGTGTTCCCGCGTATGTTATCATAAGGATAAAAATTTGAGTTTAAGTATAGTTTAACATCAAGCAGATCGCACGCATCAAATTGAGACATATCTTTGGTTAAATCGTTTTTTCTATCGGTTTGGAAGGCTAACACAATATACCGAGGCTTTTCAGTCTGATTACTTGTTTTTAGTGCCCAAGAAATTGTATCAGTTGTTGGAAGAGTCGGGTACTTGATCAACTCCCACTGGCGAAACGGGATGTGTATTGCTGCATCGTTTTCAATAAGCTTAAACATTTTAAGTTTTTGGCCATCGTTAAGTGTGACATGAGGTAGCCGCCAGTACATTTTTTCAATGTCCATGGTTAAAGTACCAACTGCTGTTGTTATAACTGCATTTTCATCTCTAGCCGAGCGCAAAAAAAACAACTCTTGTTTAACATTTACCATTACCTTCTTGTAATCCTCAGCAAAACCAAGTAAAAGTCTTAGTGGTATGGAATATGTAAATTCTGTTGTTTTATCGGTCTTTTTGCCAGGACCTAGCCAGCAAGCGTTAATTAAGGAGTTTCTCTCCTCTTCTCGGATTGAAATAAGATTTTTTAAAGTTGTAGTTATACCTACATTTTTTGTTCTGTCTATTTCCTTACCGCAAATTTCGTAGCGTATTTCTTCAAACAAAAATGCTATTGCGTTGTTAATCAATGAAACATCTTGAGCTGTTCCATCAGCTTTTTTGGCACTAACTTTACCGTGAATTAGAATATAGCTTTCAAATGGAGCAGTTATTATGTCTTGTTGGAGCACTGGAATGCGGATCTCATCATTTGATTTATAAGTAGTTGAAGCATAAGGCTGATGTGTATGAAATTCCAGCCCAGTGACAGAATCATCGTACAAGGCCTCGTTGTCTATTGATAACATGGCCATTTTGAAATACTTTGAAACCAAGAGAGCGGAGAAACTTAATATTTTTACAACTTAACCCAACGGATTTCTGAACACCACTGAAGCTACCCTCCAGGGGTGTATCCCTAAATACCAGACCCATTATTGCGTCTAAGATGTAGTCTCACTGAGATTCTCTCTCCGCGAAAATTAACTAAATCTCCGTCTTGATCTTTTAAAGACACTGTCAAGTTGTTTATCCTCTGACTGATCACAGGCAAATAGATTACATTTCGAGGTATCTCAATAATTTTATAGCCAGGTGGATCTGATGGATAAAATTCATGTATTACATGTCCCTCAATACCGTTCAAGTAAGACCCACGTGTGACATTACACTCTACTTGTATCGAATTGACTCTGATTATATCCACGGGTAATTCAGAAACATGATGCTCATTAGCTTTATACACTCTTTTCTTAAAACCCAACATTTTCCCCAACTTTTCCCCTTTTTCAAAGTCTACAAGCTCAGAGCAAAACAGTTCAGACTGTAAAGTGTTATTATTAGGCTTTAATGTAAATTTAACGTTTTTTGGGAGTTTGGAGACTAAAAATTTTTCAATATCTTCAATTTCATAGGATACTTCAGGTATAGTTATTTTTTGATTATCGCCATAATAAAACTCATCATTAATACCTTTTCCAATGTTTGGTATAGAGTTATAAGTTGTCAACTCTAGTAAACCCATTTCCCAGTCCCCACTGCTTACATCAATTGGAAATGTCAATTCATGAGATAAAATACTAGTGGTCCCTGTTAGGCAAAACATCATTGCAAAGGAACTTCAAGCACAGGTGGCCACAAATCACTGAATCAAAACTTTGTTGTATCTCATAATTATAGTGAATATCACACCCAGTCAAATACTTGGTTATTTCAAGTGGTGGTCTCAGGTTCCCAAAACTATCGTAGTAGTAAACTTTTTTATCGATTTTTTTGTAACATACCCAATGAGTTCCTTGGCCAAATGAACTGTCCAAATTAATAATTGCTGATTCAAATTTCCTTGGGTATTTAGGTAAGCCGTCTCGCATGTAAACCCCTCTAAAATGTGGAATTTTCAAAAGTTTTGCATACTTGATCAAGTCATAGTTGGTAAGAGGTTTTATCGGTATTGAGAAGCTTTTTTTTTCTTCTGAGGTCTCTTCTTCTTCTTGCTTTTGCCTGCACCTTCCTTTCTATATGGTCTTAAATAAAGTCCTTTGCCTCTTGATCTTTTTACACCGCGTTTCTTCCTACGGCCACCACCTAGTTTCGACTTTGCCTTCATAGCTGTTGTCACCGCCCAAGCTGCTGCTCTCTCTCCTACTGATGCGTCTGAGGCTTTAAATCTTTTCCAAGTGCGTTCCGCTAACTCCTGGTCTGCCTGTCTACGTCTCTCTGAATCTTTGTATCTTGAGTATGCTATATCGTGTTCCTTACAGGCTTGGTCTTATTTATTGATTCCCGGGTCTCCTCTAGCTAATCTCTGCTTTAATCTAGTTCCCGGTCCGCAATATTGATAAGCACCGGGTATATGAAGTTCTATAGGTAATAGATCGATTGCCTTGTTCAGGACAGATGAAACTATACCTCCACCCCGTTTGACTGCTTGTCTACGTCTGATTGCGTCTGTTTTGGTCTTACCCATTATATTGTAAATATCTAATCACCACTTGAATACAGGGGGTACACAATAGATGAGGTTTTGGTAGCTTCTGACAAACTATAGAAAGTCTACTTATATTTATAAGGTTAAATCCTTCTATCTCTGTAATAGTCTGTATCGTCACCACTTTCCTCTAATGGGAGATGTACATCAAGTGGTAGTCCACCAGCTGGTGGTGGTGGTGTTTCAGATGATATTTTAAACAATTCTTCCCAATTTAAGTAATCATTTACGCCAGCTTGCGGTAAAATAGCTGCTCTACCGGTCTGTTTTTGATTGATATAATTGTATACATATACTCCAAACTTTTTCAGTTGCTTATCGTGATAGTCCTTATTACTAATGATTAACCCTTCGCATTTAGCCAGTCTAGTTTTGATTTGAGTAATACCGGACACTACCTCTGCAAGGTTAGTAGTTAATGGTAAAGTATTGTCACTAGAGGTTTGGTCAACATATCCTTTGTTAGCTACATCAGTTGATTCAGTGGGTATGGCAGTGTTTTTTATTTGCTTGTTCTGAGCATCATAGTGCTCATTACTAAGTATCATACTTAGTTTATTCAGGCTTTGCAGGTTTACAGCATCCATAGGGTCTACTTGGTCACCGATATTGGAAACTCTCTTCTTTCTCATATTGTATTTATATTTTGTATAAGGTATACAGTTTCCATCCACATAGCTCTTTGTTGCTGCATCAGGTGGTTCCAAAGGTATAGCCAAGTTACAAAGTCTTTTAGTTTGCATATCATAGTTACCGTCGGATGTTAAATTGAAACCTTCGCCCTTGGGACCCTTAAGATCCTTGCCACGGGCTTTTAAGCTACGTCCAAACTTGTCAATAGTCATCGTAGTAATACTTTAAATCTACTGTTCCCCGCTCCTTTTATGTATGATAATTCTTCTTCTTCTATCACGCTCAATATATCCGCGGCTGTGGCTGTACCTGCGGCAGCGGCTGCGGCTGCGGCTGTGGCTGCGGCAACGGCTGCGACTGCGACTTCAATATGGTAAAGCTTTAAATCTACTGTTTCCTGCTCCTCTAACGTATCCAGCTTCTCTCAATTCTTCTATAATACTCAATAGTTCATTAGTATGCACTCCTCGGTTACCACTCTCGGTGGACATGGCAATGTGCCTTAGTCTCTCAACCAACACGTTTGGATCATCCCAGTGTATAATATCATTGGTCTTTATTGTTTTCCATTGCAATCCTTTTCCACTACTGCTAGAGGAGGAGGAGGAGGGAAACAACGGCTTGATAATTTTTGTGTATTTTGTACTTTTACTAGCTTTAACCCTACCATCAAACTTGTATCCTTCCCTATGAGCATTTGTATTAATCATGATACTTTTATAAGTATTTAAATCATCACCATTGAACACTGTACTATCAGGTACTCTTTTAAAAATAAGTTCATATAATCCAGGTGAACTTCCATACCTAGTACCGCCGATAATTATATTTCCATCGTCATCAAAGTCCAACTCTTTACTTCCAATCATTAGTTTGTCATTTTCATAACGTGGACCAAAGGTATAGTCGATAATTTTCTTTGGACCAGCATCTTTTATAAACCAAGTCATATATTCCTTTGTTATAGGATTTTGAAAATATTCATTTATAAACTGGGTAGTTGTGGCCAAGTCTTCTTCATTAGATACCAAGTCTGGCAAATCCCCCTGGAGGTTGGGTGTTGAAGCTATTGACGGTACAAATTCCTCTCTTGCTTTTGGTGTTGATTCAAATGATTCTTCTTCTTCTTCAGAGTCATCGTACTCCATTGGCTCTTCCTTTTCCTGTTTAATACTCTTTTGTTCAGTCTTAATGTCCATAGCATCTTGTGGATTGCTTTTCCTAAGTTCTTTTAATAAGGGCTTATACTGTCTTTCTAACATTAATTCAATTTCTTCCGTTCCATCCTTGAACATTTGATATTTGCGTTTAATAGCATTTCTTAGCTCAATGAGCCGAGCCTTCAGGTGTTTACCACTCTGCTCCATAATTGGAAATGATATATCCTCAGCTGTATGCACAGTTTTAAGGCATTTCTACCCGTCTGAAGAATAAAGCCTGTTTCTCGTGTCTTATTAAGAAATTTATTATATTCAATAGTGAAACACCGGCCCTAACATTCAGTCCTCTACAACAACTTCCCTCTCTACTATCAAACCTTGGGATCACATAGCGTTTTTTTTAACCCTCTCAGGTCATTATATGCATAAATCCTAACCATTATGTCTCTGTTACAAAACTGTCCATTCCAATTCGATACCTTCCCTTATACGGATCAGAGGTCTTGTCAATCACCAAGAACCCAAAGTTATCCTGCCAGGCCTTGGCACACAGTTGTTTAAACTTATCGAAAGACATGTCAGTAGTGATGTGGTCATTATAAATATGTTTTAAGTTCATTTCATCTTGTTTGAATAAAATAACAAAATTACAATTATCTCGAACCAATTGTTTTGGTATGGCACTGTATGTTTGTCCCAGGTAAAATGTATCAATATTTTTATGCCTTGCCATCGTAAAGTAACTTTTAATGGAATTATGTTTCTCACAAGAGATATCGTCGAAGATCATAATTGAATTAGGCCTAGCTTCATTAGGATGGATAACTAGGTTGTTGTCATCAAAGGCAAAATAACCTACTTCTCTCGGCAGTACTTTTTTCAAAAACTGATACTTTGGCTGATATAGTGATCTAGAAAATACATAAATATTCTCAAACCTCAACCCGTTTGGGTCAAATAATAAATTAAATAAAACGTTAGTTTTACCAGATGAACTCGGCCCACTAATTATAC
Organism: Flexamia atlantica; assembly: GCA_035578135.1. Lineage (NCBI taxonomy): Eukaryota > Metazoa > Arthropoda > Insecta > Hemiptera > Cicadellidae > Flexamia > Flexamia atlantica. The sequence goes on along the minus strand of JAQJVK010000007.1, from coordinate 7,732,812 downwards.
AACGTATAGAATCGGGCAATAAAGGCCCATGTTTATTCTTTTTAACCATGCCTGATCCGATATATTGGTCAAAGTTTTGAACAGGAAATTCAACTTCCTGCTTCTCAATCCGCATCCTAACTGGTTACTCAACGTTGATTACAAAGAGATATATACTTCCCGGATGCCGACACCCACATGAGAGTCAAACCAAGTTCTTGCTATCAATCCAACTGTCGTGGCTGCTATCATATCCCTTCCACCTCACAAGTAACTTGGAACCCTTTCTCCGTAGCACTTTTTCTACCAAATAAACATCGCCAGTCTTAGACTTGCTAATTTCTTCAGCATAAAATCCCCCTTTAAGAACCTCTCCTCTAGAGTCTTGAAGAATATATGTAACTGGTTTTGTTGGTTTAATAGCGTAAATTTTAAATGTCTCATTTGTCCAGTTGGGAAGATAACCCTTTTTAAAAGTCTTTTTATTTTTACTAATCCTTACACTATCCCCCAACTGAAATTTTGGGTTTTTGAATTTTTGACTCTTAACTTTGTTGATTCTTTTTAAAATATCTTTAACATGTTTTTGTCTGACATCTTTTGGTTTCATACCTATAGTTCTATGTTTAGTGTTGTTGTACGACTTGACAATTTCTGGAAGTATACTAATCCACTCATAGCTGCCTCTAGCGGTAAAAAGTTTGTACATTTTTGACTTTAATGTTCTGTTTAATCTCTCAACAATACTAGCTTTGAGTTCGGAAAAGGTGTGATAGTGATTGATTTTATATTTTATCATTAAAGCATTGACGTGTTTGTTAAACCATTCTGTACCCTGATCTGTGTGAAAGTTTTTCATTTTATATTTAGCTAAAATTGGCTCTAACGCCTTGGCAACTTCGAGTCCCGACTTGTCCTTTATGGGAATAGCAAAAGCAAATTTTGTTAGACAATTAATCATAGTAAGGATAAACCTGTACCCCTTATTTATTTTGGCATAAGGCTGCATTTCAACGAGATCAGCTTGATAAAGATCATTGAGTGATTTTAAAGTAACTTTACGCATAGGATAATTTCTCCTAGCTGGTCTATGCAGCTCTTCAGCTATAGCTTTCTTTGCATCCATTTTAGTAATGATGCAATTCATTCCTCTAACATTAGTTTTATAGAGTTATTCAATACACTTACATCTGTAACACGCATCAAATAAATAAACATCATACTTGCGACAAGTATAGCTAGAACAAAGAGCTTGTCTGCTAAAGTTTCAATCATACAAAATGCCATACTTACCAACCCTCTGGACTGTAGCAGCGCTCAATCTATACTGAGCAGAACTGTGATTGCAGTTGACTAACCATCACCTTTTTGTCTCAGGTCCATTATGTAGTGTTTGCTTGAGTGGGGTTTGAGACCACTCGTGTTTACACACCCAGGTTAAACATTATTCCATACATGAGCCAGTCCAGAAAAGCTGGTTTTCACTCAGTATGAACTAATGTCCTCTCCCTTTGAGCAAACCAAGGAAAGAGTTTTTATTATTGAATGGTCATAGCCCCACCACCGCTATGACCCGTGAAGGCCTTCCAAAAATAAGCTAGTTGCCTCCTCCTCCTCCATGTTTTTACACAATAATTAATTTACCCCACCGGGCAGTTTGATTGAATGTCCCAAGAGCAAGACTATCAACTTTGCCCTATCATTCAGGTTTACGGGCTTTTACACCGCGCCAGTGACTTTCATTCAGGTTTACGGGCTTTTACACCGCGCCAGGGACCTTCATTCACTCTGGGCTGTTCAAAGGTGTAACCTAAAATTTTCTAAGTTCTAGGCGCCACAGTCTACTAGACCCTTGATCCACATTCACACCGGACGTCAAGTCCTTGTCTGTGGCAGACGCGGGAAATAATTTTCTACGGCAACTAAGCCAACCCGCCATCTGCAAGTGGACTTATGATTTTTTAAGTCAGCCTTTATGCAGGTGTCTGTCCACAAAATAGAAGCTTTCAAGACTCAGCCTTACTAACTTCTCACATACACACATTCACACAGTGGGGTACTTTAATTATGTTTCATGATAAGTTCAATTACATTTACAAAGTTTTATGGCGTTAATACATTATTAAAGGCAGTCTCATAGTACATGCCATTGTTGCCCATGAATTCCTTTGCTTTATTTAAAATGTTAATACCATTAGGGACAGGGGATCTGATAAAACAAGGCACAAAGCCTTCATTTTTTGCCTTTTTTAGAGCCGTTTGGAAACTTCTCTTTTCTGTGCGGATGCACTTGTACTCACACATACCATGAGTTTTTTGTAGGGTGTCTCTAATTAAAACACAAAGAACATGAGCTAGATTATCATCAGCAGGGAACACGGCCACCTTTGGTGTCTGTTCTTTTAGAGTTTCATTTAGAGTTTGGTTTTCTTTACAAATTCTATCATTAGCAGCTTTCATCTCAGAGTTCATTTGATTGAGTTGATAGTTTGTTTGAAGAGACTTTGAAAGAGATTGTAACAGTTCAGTATTTTCTTGTCTTAGTTTATATTCTCCACGTTTTCTAATAGAAGGTAGGACCTCTTCAAATACTCAGTCTTGAAATTTTTCAGCAATTTGAAGTTTGGATGAAAAGATCAACTGATATAAACCGGGTTCATTAATAAATACTGTATGAGGATGAATATTTAAAGAGAGCACCGAATCGGTGCTCTTCACTTCCGGTGTTGTCTTACAGTACTTTGATTTGACATGATCATTTATTGCTTTTCTAGGTCTAGCATAGCCAAGAATTTCAGCTACATCTTTCCCTTTGAACCAGGGGTTATTTTCCCTATCAAATATTACCATTACTGGTTGGTTGTTAAATACAAACGCAGTAAGGCTAGACATTTTCAACTATGAAATTGAGGTTATGTAAAAGGAACAGAGATGTCTTACCTCAGCGAGAGCAGCAGCCAAAATGGCCAGAGTAATGCAATTATTGAGGGAGCTTAAATTTTTCAAGGTCACTAACTGGGTAAAATCAGTATGAGTTAATAATACAATCATACATGGCCTTTAGAAAATCCTCATAAGAGTTATAAGACTCGGGGTGAACACATAAACACCATAGTTCCTTGTACGGTATTTCAGTTTGACCTGTCTCCATTAGCCAATACATTTTTACAAAATATTCGAATAATTCTTTAGGTAAATTCAAATGAGCCAATTCTTTTATACAATTAATACTATTCCAAATAATCAAAGTAAATTTATCAAATTGAAAGTCTTGGGATGCCATGTTTGCAACTCACTGTAGTCTTTGAACTTTATAGCCAAAGGGAAGAGTGTCACACTCACCCTCGAGCTTCCTCTTTGGACCTGTAATTTTGAAAACTTTGGTCTCATTTATGGTTACAATATTTTTATCTTTAGTTCTTCGAATCCTAGACTCATTAATTTCTAAGGTCTGTCTGGTTTCACTTAACACCATTTCTTTTAATTTTTCAAAGTTAAGAGTCTGAGAGGTTTTAAAGTTGAGGGTTAGTCCTTTTATCTTACAAACAGGAACCAGAGCTTGTTTGTTGGTTGACCAGACAAGGTATGCATAGGTCTTTGGCCCCCAGATACAAATTCAACAATGAAAGATCCAGGCCCGTATTCGACCAGCTCATCAGTCATCTCCCCGAGGTAATCTCCCGTGGGTACCCTGTAAAGTCCTCCCCGGAAGTAGTAGACCACACTGTCAGTATCATAATAAAGGACTTGATATCCTAAAGCTTCTAAATATTCATACAATTTTAATCTGGCCTGAGCTGTGGTGTATGCAGCAATCACAACGTTGACATTATTGAGGGGCTCCCCAACGTCTTCGATATACTCCCAGCTAACCAGTACCACTTCATCATTTATAATCTGTAATCTGTTAACTTGAATCTCCGGTGTAGTTAGCATTCTAAACAGTTCTTTGGATTCTCGGACGATTGATGCTTTGGTCTGGTTCTCCCTCTGTCCAAATTTACCCCAAAAACTGTTCAACATCAACTTGGCCAATGATCTCAAACCCCCATTCTTAGCAATTTTGTCCTTCTCCAATTTCACCCCTTCATGTTGAAAATAATCTGCAATGTAATTGTCTTTGTCTTCCTCAGTCTTACACCATTCTGGGTACCCCGATGCTTCCTGTTTCATTTTCAAAAATTTATTGATAAAATCAGTGAAGAGGCCTCCCTTCTCATATGTAGCTACCTCGTACTCCCACAGCTCGTACATGTCCAAGATAACATAGCCCTTCTCTACAGCCTTTCTTATTTCATCCATTGTCCAGGTCCCTACTAATGCTCTGTCTTGGCTCTCATGGTTACAGTCTTCTTGGTTCATCTCTTCCCCACATGTACGGCACAGTACAAACATCAACTTATTGTTCATCTTAGCCGGGAGTACTGGATGGTAGAGATCCCTAGGGGGCAGGACTTTACACTTTAGCAAACCATCTACTTCAAGCCCCCTCTGTCTGCACTCATTATCCCCAACATAGATGGTTGGATGACCTAGAGGGTATTTTCCATACTTACACACATACGGATAGAGAGAGCACACATCTACATACTGTATGGTTTCTCCCTCCTCACATTTGTGGTAAGTCTTTGCATTGCCAGTTCTGCCTCCAAAGAACGCCTGCCTAGGGTCAAGGGGAAGGTTATTAAGAATGGGGAGTGAATCCAAGTGTTTAAGTTTTTGCTGTTTCTTTATTTTACAAAACTCACACTCCCACATCTCGACTTCCTCGTAGTCTTCAAACTTTGCAATTTTAGACTTGGTTCTTTCGAACCTCAGGTGGAGTGAATCAGAGGGATCCTCCTTCAGAGGAGCCTCTCTGTTGTAAGGAAAACATTTGGGGCATCCATGCCAATAGCACCCGTGGAACTCATAGATTCGCTCTCCGTCAAATCCATCGACTTTTGAGCCAGAAATCCTAACTTCTTTTCCCCGCCCGGCATGTTCAATTCTCACTCCACGCTTTTCTTCTTCCCAGCTTAGCCACTGTATGGCAGCAGCCGACTGGTTATCCACAAAACGGTAACCGTTCTTTGGGATGATACCAATAGTGTGAGGCTTTAAAAAGTTTCGGCGAAAGGCCAGGTTGCAAGCACTAGCGATGGTAACAGCCTCAAGAAAAGGATCAACATTACACTCTTGGAGGAATATTGATCTAAATTTAAGACAGGCTTGGGCTAGGATTTCCACATCAGAGATGCAGTACTCCAACAGTTCTTTTTGAAAATCAAAGACATAGTTTTCTAAGACTTTTTCATTGTACCAGTTTTCAAAGTCCTTATGGGACTTCTCAAACATGGTTTCAGGGCAATAATACTGTTTATCAGGCATAGGGCCTACATAGTTCTGGTTCGCAAGAGTGTTGAACAAATGGGGGAAGTAGCCCTTCTTTCTTTCGGGAGGCAGATCAAAAGCTTTGGGGAGTGCAGAGAGGGCCATGGGGAAATAGCTTAGTGAGTCCACAAACCTCACATTGTCCAATTCCATCAAAATGATTTTAGAACCCCTCATGATCAATTCAGGAGTGAACTTTGTTTTCTCAAGCACATACTTGAGCAAAAACTGGAAATCAAAGCCTTGACCATTGTGGGCGATTACACAAACTTGTTTAAACTGTTTTCTCACCTGCATGACATAGTCCATAAACTGCTGAACCGGGTTAGAGTTGAAGACTCTCATACGGTTCTTACAAGCCATGCAAAATTTTCCGTCAATGCATTGATAGCAAAACTGTTGGGAAACACACAGATTTACTTTGTGAATTTTTTGTTCTGGGTCAGAGGGGAGGGACTCGTCCTGGCGAGTCTCCAAATCAAAGAAAATAAAAAGAAAGTCTTTAGATTTTGGTTTGCCATCATTACGCCTCATATAACATTTATGGTTAGGATCCATATATGTTCCACAAGGCTTGCAGAATACTTCTCCACACTTGTGGAGTGTGGACCTTTCTCTGTAAGAAATCAGTTTCCCACAGTCAAGGCATTTTTTTCACAGCTTTGCACCTATCAGCCTGATGGGCGATAAAGCAGTGCTGGTTTCTCAAAGTCAAGTTACATTTCGGGCAAGTTATTCCCCCATGCTCCTCCTTACAGGGAGGCGAGATGGTTTGACAGTAGGGACAAAGATTAGCACACCTATGTCTATCTTTGTGATCATATGGGACATGGCAAGCCTCACAAAAGTACTTACATACAAAAGCAGCAGTTAGACTGGTGATTACATTGTAGTGGCCATTATGAAACAACAAATTAATTTTGAATTTTGGGTTCTCGACATTACCTTCAAAATAAACATCGCGGCCTTTGTTGTCATAGTTATATACAGTAATTTTAAAATCACTCAACAATGTCTGGAACTTTTCCAGTTCGGGGATACCTGCCCCTTCTTCAGAGATCTCCACCCTTGCCATACGAATCAGTTCTTGAGTCATTGTTGTCTGCCTCTTTCTATCATCTTGCCTGATAGCTTTGAATAGAGGGTCTTTGTTTACATGTGCAATCGCTACTACCAGGGCACGGGGGAGACACAAGTTATCTTTGTTTTTTATGACTACAATACCCTTCCTTGCTTTACACTCTTCCTCAAAACTATTATAGAGGCCAGGCCTTTTACGGGTACCAGAACCGACAGGGAGATTCACTCGGGTACATTCTACTTTAAACGTATCTGTGGACTTGATGGACTCCGAATTTGATTGGACAATACCCCCAAAAATTTGCCAAAGGATATCCTCATCAACTTCCCCAGCAGGGCGAAAAGCAACATAACCCGGATCTTTACTTTTTAAATTTAGACTCTGCAAAGTAAACCCAAGCTGGTCGTTTTCATGGGCTTGTTCTTTCATTTGTTTCACAATTTTAGCAGAACCTTGTCTTAGCCAATCAAACTCACTAGTCTCAGGAGGAGGGTTGGAAAATTTAAAAATGGTTTTAGTACCGTAAAGCCTAAACTTTTTGACATGAGTCTCCTCCTCACTAATTATTTCAACAGGCTCAACAACATGAGTCTCCTCCTCCATACTAATTGAAGAACTAGACTCAACCATCTCAGAATTAATCTCATTCTCAATAACTGAGGGACTAGACTCCAAACTATCAGCCATTTTTTACAGGGACTTAAAAATTTAGGTTATAAAAGCCAATAATTATTAAAAGTACTTTAAAAATTAACTAAACAGAAATTTAAGCTTAAATTTTCTAAGTTCTTTTAGCAAATATCTGGATTAATTATTTAAGTTAAAATTTCCTAACTTCTTCAAACAAAAAATCCGAATTTATTATTTAAGTTAAAATTTTCTAAGTTCTTTAAACAAAAAACTGAATTAATTCTAAATACTCACAGCAGTATTGCACAATAGAACACGCTAGAACAACACAGCACAGACACCTCTGAACAACTCGAAAGCCAGGAACAGAGTGATCGAGGCAAGATGTAAACCAATGGAGGTAAACCAATCAGCCAATAGGATGCCCGCCCGCTTATTCCGACCACATCTAACAAAGAACCACATCCCGGATGTTGTACCGATAACACTTTTCCTCCGGAGTCATGTGGTTTTCCTGCGGATGTCATGTTGATAGCCCGTTCCATTACCCGGAAACCACATACCACCTTATCTCACCATGTTATCCTTATCATATCCTGCCCAATTTATACATCATTTTTGAACGAAAATTAATTTGCTTATATGAAACACTTTGAGGGGTCCTAAGCGCGAAATTATAACATTAAATAAACTACCCCTAAAAAAGTTAGGTTAGGAACACCAAAAAATTACATCATCTTTTGACTGACGGATCACGTGACAGATACAGATCACGGGACTGATGACGTCACGGTCCCATGACCGCTGGCACAGCTGATGACGTCATTTCTGCTATATCTCCACAATCCATATATCATATAATGTATAGTTCCATAGAGTAACATAGTCTACATAAAAAAAATATATAGCTCCATAGAGTAAGACATTCATATAATTCATTGGGTAGGATCGAACCACGCCGCAGAGCAAGGAACAGGTCGGCAATGCAGTGCAAACACCACCTAGTAGCGAACGATCGAACTACACCACCGCATCAGCGGGAAACGCGAGTTAAATTCGGTTCACCCTCTCATACACCACAAAATCACTAAGACAGGACAACAGCGTCTCGGCCTAGTGGTTAGCGCGGAAGCACGCCAACTCAGAGACCCGGGTTCGAAACCCGGCCACGGCAGTGTGAAATTTTTATAACACCATCTGGTAACGAACAATCAAACTACACATTCCCACATGGACGCCACCATCTTGATGACGTCAACAGCCCGGAGAAAAGGCGGTAAAATTCAAAAAGCGCGCCAAAACACACGTGGTCGGTAAAATTTAGGTTAGAACACATGCTCACGTGGGCGCCGCCATCTTGATGACATCAAAAACGGGGGCGGCGGCCACCATCTTGTTTCCGGGGAGGGGTGGGGGACCAATCGGAACAAGGGGGCGGGGCTTAGGAGGGGTGGGGGACCAATCGGAACAAGGGGGCGGGTCACGTGACCTGCCACGTGACCAAAGGGGGCGGGGCCTGCTATATCTTCGCCCAGACTACTTATATATATATATATATATATGTGTGTGTGTGTGTGTGTGTGTGTGTGTGTGTGTGTGTGTGTGTGTGTGTGTGTGTGTGTGTGTGTGTGTGTGTGTGTGTGTGTGTGTGTGCGCGCGTGCGTATATGTGTTTTCTAAATGCCCCTGAACCTATCAATCCGAGGTGCATTGTATTAGCCATCCGGAGGTCTCATGAACTTGTTCATACACCGCGCCCGAAGCTCTTGTCCCCATCTCAAGAGCTTCGGTATAGCATTTTTATTCTGTAGCCACACAGTAAGACCAAACATTATTTATCAAATACATTTCTTCTTTCAAACATTTAGACTATCATGGGTAAAACGGTGTTAAGTCTATTAGGCAACTTTAGTTTACAAACAGGAGATAACCCCAGTTGCAACTGTCAACACACGTCCAAGACTGACACCAATCAGTAAGGGCTCCGTATTGATCTTTGTCCCAATAACCTTGGCTTTCTTTAGTCATGTCAGTGCCTTGCTTCCACAGTTAACACGATGAAGAAAGGTCATTATACTGAGTCCACCCATTAATAGATTGAATTTATTTGACAAATACAGTTTACCTTGGAAAACATGCAATAATCTTGTATTAAACTACAAACATGAACACATCAAGAATAAAGATGTGTAATTTAACGCAGGATTAAGAGTAGTAACAGATGTGATCGATCTTGTTTTATTTGATCAGCCAATCCGCTTAAAGTCAACCTAATTTTGTATTAATGTTTCAGTTTAAAAAAGCATTTACATTTTAATTTCAGTACAAAAAATAATATTTTGTTGTATATTTGAAACGTTATCGTGTTGTGATGGCTATTTTTTAAGTTTTCTCTATAACACGTTAGATTAAGTTAAATATTGTAAATTTTAGCGAATTTCCCCTATAGGGAAGAAAAACACTATTCGTTCAAATTTATATATATATATATATATATATATATATATATATATATATATATATATATATATGTCCGTTATAGCACGATAGCGGCCGTAAAAATGGTCCAATCTTAATGAAAATTGGTAAAGACGTGAGTAGTGCAATAGTGGGGCTGCTGGCTCACTTCGCATAAATCAAATACATCAAATACTTTGACAGCTACATCCGGTCTGGTGACGTCATAGGCTGTGACGTAGCTGTGACATGTTGGGGTTGGCATTTAAAGTTTAAATGCCCGGCAGTGGTGGGTATTTAAAGTTGTGCCGTGTTAAAAGATTTTCAACACGACACTCAGTCAAGCAGTTCGCCGCGGGCTTTAAACCGAGCGAAGGTCAACGAAGGAACGGTTCCAAGGGGGGGGGGGAGAGAAGACTCCGGACCGACGAACACTACTGTTCATGTCTCGACTGGAGCGAGCGAAATCCAGTGTCTGGACGCAGACTGATTTGTCAGTCGAACGCAGGACACGGGACCAACGACAGACAGCGAGATTATTTCGTCGGCGAAAATGTTTTCTTCAAGAAGTTTCTATCTTGTTTATGTAGTTAGTGCTCACCTTATTTTCGTCGTCGTGAACTAAATAACCATTACTGCTGGGTAGGTGAATTTCAATGATCTAGTTTCGATTTTGCTTGTAATTAGAGTAAAATTCACTATTTAGTCACGACTAGGGTTGAGTATAAAGGGTATGAAATTATGAGATCTTTGGATTCACATGGTTAAACTATTGAGAAAGATTGTAATTCATGGTTTTATGTTTATTTGTGAGCATTGAAAGTAATTAATAGTTGAATCGTAAGTTGGAAAAGCCAGCGTACTTCTCAGCGTTGCTCGCTGCCTGTTATTTCATGATTGCAAGTTTGGGCAAACGTTAAATAAAAATGAGTGTTAAAGGGAAATGTATTTATTCATTGTGAATTTGTGAAAAGAAAGTAAAGTCAGTGTTTGTGGTCGATTTTGCGTATTAAAATGTTGTTTTAGTCAGTTTTGTCAGAGGACTGGGTCCTGAAAAATTACCTGCACAAAACCTGAATATTCCTGTAATAATTAAATTGGTTTGCTGTTAAATCTGATGTTAATGTGTAATAAGGAATGAAATCAAATTATATTTGTGATTTTAGGTAAATTTTGTCATTTATTGATAATTACTTGTTTGTAAATCAGATGTTAGAATTATTTAGGTTTGGTTAGGCCAACCTGACTCAAGAGAAATTGTCGAGCACTGCCTAGCACTTCTGCTGGCCTATAGACTGCTTTATGGCTAATTTTCACTGGAAATTGTCACCAGGGCTCCCGGAACTGATCTTAACCCAACATGACTCCGAGACGTGACTCCGACATCATAGTACGCTGACGTGACACCGCTCCTCCTGGCGTCGGCCTATGATGCTGATCGGCTGACCTGTAGACCTGGACTTTAACTGACTGATGGCAGTGGGCATTCAACCTTGGGACCTCTGCGCTTCACTCCGATTACACAGGTCATTTCCATCCTTTATTCAGCATGCAGCCGGAAATTCCAATACAAACAACTGCCCATAAACTCAGTTCAATTCACAGTGACAGTTTAAAACTTTCTTTTGAAATTAACTGCAGTTAAAATTTTATTAAGTTTTGCTAGCCTAATTTTAATAATTACATTTCACCGATGGACTTTATTTACCCAAACTCAGCAGCCAATCAAAAAACATTTTTAAACTCGGAAATTAATTAATTCGGCCGCAGTGCTTATAGACTTTGGTTCAGCGGATCAGCGATGCAAGAATGATTTGGGCCTAACCTTTTTTCAGTGTTAATGTAGTATTTGTTGTGATTGTGGAATTTATGTAGGCTAACTATTTTGTGATTAGGTGTTACATTGTGTAGGCTAAATATTTTTTAGGTTGGGTTAGATTGAGGTTAGTCCCGGGTCGGGGGATCGGTCCTCTCCCGCTCGGGGGGCTAGTTGCCGATTTCAGCACTCCCCTCGAGTGGGCTTGGCCTAGGCCCACGACCCGGGCTATATTAAGTGTTTTCACAGTAATTGTTGTAAATGTTGGATTTAAATCAATTTATTATTTTAGACCTGACTTGTAATTTTTATATTGGGGCTGTTCTGTCAGGTGAAATCTAGTCTGGCGTCCAATTTTGAAGAAGCCCCTTCTACATTTTGTCTTGAACATTAAATTTATCTTGCAGTCAAAATATTCTTTAGGACTAATTAATTAATAATTATATATGAAAGAATTAACTGATTTGAATTTAGTATTTTGTTGTGACTTGTCAATTTTCCGTAATTTGTGACTTTTAATTATTTTGCCTCCATACTTAATTTTTTTTTAATTTTTTTATTTCACTGTAGGCCTACGTTAACTTGTAGTAAAGTCTTAAATATGGTTATAACTTAACTTTATTTGTCTGTTGATTTAATTTGAATTTTCAAAGAAACCTGTTGCATTTTTCATGAATCGCTCCGGCATTTTGCCAACTTTTGACCTTATCATAAAGGTTTATCTTCATACAAATATTAAAATGTTTAGGCTTAATGAAGCTTGGTGATGTATTTGTGATATTTATATGAATTTTTGAAATATTTATAAACTTGTTATTTTGAATCTTGTGTATTGTTTCTCGACATCCGAACTTTCACCAATCAACTTGGAGGGACTTTGAACTTTACCTAGGCCTCTTAACGGCACGTTACAATGGTAGCAGAGCGTGGTTGATCAAAGGTCACTCTCTGCTTTTAAAATTAAATGTTAAATGAAAAAAATATTGACTGGTTGATGTTTGGATGTCGGGAAAGTTTCAGGTATTCAAGGGTGAGATGCGGGGTATTCAGGCAGTGCAGGGGACTCTCAATGTTAGGTAAAGGGAAAGTTGACAGGGTTGTGAGCAAAACTGATTATCTTTTTAAATAACTGTATTTATTTGTGAATTAAAAGGTTAGTTGTTGTGATTTTTTATTGTTTTCATTGATTGTTATGTATGAATTTGTCATGTTAAGGTTGTATTGTTGATGTTTAGGTATTCATTTGTATAGTTAGGCCAGTTTTTGCAATTGTGGAGGAGCGAAGCTAGTCAAAAGTTTTTGTTGGTTTGGTAGGGTAAAGGAAGCCTCAGCAGTGTCCGCCCATGTTCTGTGAGATTTAAGTGTTGGTAATTAGTGATTGTTTTTTGTATTCAGTGTTAAGTGTTTGGTGATAGGTGACAATGGCCAAGATAAATCCAGACTTTTTGATTCGTTATGAACTGATATTTGAGGTGAAGAGTCGAGGTGAAAGTCCAGCTTCAACGGTGCCTGAGTTTAGGAAGCAACTTCGTAGTCTGCTGAAGGGAGTCAAGCAGATAGGTCCTGTGGAATTAGACGATGAAGAACAGGAATTTGACTTGTGTAAGGAACGAGCCACCGAATTGATTACTTTAGTAGAGGACTTAGGTGAAAATCCCGAGCTGGAGTCTCGAGTTGTGTTTCGTCTGCGTTTAAGGTTGCAGCACTTGGAGAGGAGGCTTACCAATGTGGGACAAGTGGCTTCTGCCACTAAGGAGCTTCAGTGGTCGCAAACTCTGCTCTCTTTCCAAGAATGTTTGCGGAATATCACTCCAAAAACCTCATCAGAGTTTCTTGAGAAGGATGGAGTTGTAGTTCCTCCGGAATTACCTGAGAAGACAGCGGTTGTTCCATTTCATGGAAAAATCGAGTTGGGCTGAGATCTTCAGACCACTAAGCCTGGTGAAGAGGAGAAATTGTAAACAAAGCCGGAAAATGCAAAGGAGATGGAGCTGCTTCCTGCCACTCAAGACAGAAGACAGGAAATTTCAGCATCGCTGCAGAATAAGCTGCAGAGTCCTCCATTGAAGTTACATTCCGCTGGTTATGGGAAGCTCCCCAATCCATTAGGCGCTGTTTTGCATAGTCTCCCCATTACCGATGGACATTATGTGGAGCAACTTTTGAGCTTCATCGGCATATTGATCAATATTAGGGAATTTCCCGGAATGACTAATGCCTCGCTCTTGCATTTAGCGTTCCCATTTTGCCGAAGTCCGCTCACAGAGAAATTGCTGTTTTGCTTGGAGAGAGGTGTGCAGTTTGAGACTTTTCATAGAGAGATTTTGGATTTTTTTATTCCCAGCCACCCTAGAGAACAGTTGATGCAGTCCAAGTTTTTCCGACTTCAGAAACATGGGGAACCTCTCGCCAACTTTGTGGCTGACATAAAACAAATGGCTCGAGTACTGAAGGTGGGCATGTCTGAGTCAGAAATTGTAGGAGTTATTCTTGATGGTGTTGCTCCGGAGGAGAGGTGCCGAATGGTGTTCTCAACACGTCCCAACAACTTTGCAGAACTCGATCAGCTATGTGTATCTTCAAGATGCGTAGCTTATGCAGATAGCCTTCGTCAGGAAGCTCGGAATGAAGTAAAAAAGATGCCTGTACGTCAACTTCTCCCAGATACTCAGCGAGGACATTGGAATTCACGTGGGCCTCCAGTATGCTTTGGTTGTGGTGAGAGGGGACACATCAGACGCTTCTGTCGCCAAAACGAACGCAGAGAACAACCATCTCAGAGAAGTCAGAGCACTCAGGCACCCAAGGAAAGTGTTCCAAAAAACGGGGAAACTGGGGCAGAGAACACCTCCTAGTTTTATCTGCCCCAAATTTGTCGAGTTCAAACCGGCCTAAAAGGTTCAATCAACAGCATCAGAGGAATATGCTTCCGCTATTTGCGAGCAAGGGAAAAACTCCAAGCTCAAACCACTGTCCCTTTGTTAAGGTTTTGTTCAAGGATTTAAGTTGTCAAGCCCTTCTAGACTCTGGTTCGGTGCGTAGCCTCATATCTGGGTGACTGTTTGAAGAACTCAGGAATAAACGACTCATCAGAGAGGTTGAGGACGCTTCATTTCAGTGTGTCACTGCTTCTAATGCTCCTCTTCCAATCAAGATGTTGGTGTCAGTTCAAATGAAAATTGAAAGATTTTCCTGGAGATGGACATTTCTGGTTTCAAATTATCTTGGATTGGATTGTATTCTTGGAGCGGATTTTATTGCCCACTCTGGACTGATTTTGGATTTAACCTCATCTAAAGGATATTTCAAGTTCTGCAGAAGAACCCCAGTTCCATTTTTTGAATTAGAAGGATGTAAGGATGAAGTGTTAGGTGTGAGTTGTGAGGAAGAAAAGATGGAAGTAGATCCTTTGCAGCACTTAGACTCAGAGCGTAGGAAGACTATTGAAGAGTTATGTAAACGGTTCTCTGATGTACTTACAAAGAAGCTTGGGTTAACTCATTTACTGGAGTATAAGATAAATTTGACCAGTCATGTAGTGATGCGTTCGCACCCTTACAAATTCGCACCGCCAAAAATGGAGCTTATGCGTAAGATGGTGGATGAACTTCTGGAGCAAGGCGTCATCAAACCATTCCGATCTAGCTATGCCAGCCCTGCTTTTATTGTTCCTAAGGCTAATGGAAAGGGTCGAATGGTGATTGATTATCGCAAGGTTAATAAATGCATAGCAATTGATTCAGTGCCGTTACCCGACCTACAATCTGCATTCGACTGGTTTGGAAGGGCGAAGTTCTTCATCATTTTCGATCTCAACTCTGTTTATCATCAGATTCCTCTTGATAAAGCGTCTCGTCCCATAACCAGTTTGTGTGCCATGGAACTTATACGAGTACACCCGGGTTCCGATGGGTCTCGCTGTAGGGGCACAGACTTTGACACGCCTCTTGGATATGATTTTTCATGACCTGAAATTCAAGATGGTCTTCAACTATTTGGATGATCTGTTAGTTTATAGCGAAACTTGGGAGGATCATGTAAGCCATCTGGAAGAGGTGATACAACGTTTAAGGAAGGCAGGCCTGACTGTTAATCCCGAGAGGGTTCAGTTTGCAAGACCGGAAATCTCCTTTCTTGGACATTTGGTTTCTACCAAGGGCATCTCCATAGATCCAGAGCGTACCCAGGGAATCCGTGATTTTGCTCCACCTCGTGATGTCAAAGGAATCGCAAGATTTTTGGGCATGGTCAATTTTTACAGAAAATTCATACCTATTATTGCTGAGATTGCTGCGCCATTGAATGCTTTGAGGAAAAAGGGAGCTAAGTTCATTTGGGGTGGTGATCAACAAAAGTCATTTGACACCTTGAAAAATGCCATTATGTCTCCTCCTGTTTTAAGGATGCCTAATTTCACCAAACTGTTTGTGCTTCAAACGGATGCCTCGTCTGTTGCTATTGCCGCTGTTCTTCAGCAGGAAGTTGATGGAGTTCGACAACCTGTAGCCTTCGCATCGAGGACCTTAACGCCACAAGAAAGAAAATCTTCATCCGTTTATGAATTGGAGTGTCTCGCTGTGGTGTTCGGCATCGACAAGTTTCGCCGATTTCTGGAGCACACGGAGTTCTTATTGGAGACCGACAAACAGGCTCTTGCTTGGTTATTAGCTCACCCCAGACAGCTTGGAAAGATTGGACGTTGGCTAGTGAAGATACCAGCCTTTAAGTTTCAGGTTCAGCACGTCCGTGGTTCGCAAAATGTCGTAGCGGATGCGATGTCTCGCATGTTCCATGAGCCTGATGATCCACCTGAAATTCAGGAGCCAGGATGCAATTCTGTTCTCTTCAGTTTCCTCTGGCCTTCACCGATCTGTTGACTCACCAGCAGCAGGACCCTGAGTTAGGTCCCATTTTGGAGGAATTGCAGGGAGGAGGAGATCATCTGCCTTATGTTTTGTCCAAGGGTGTGTTATGCTGTAGGTCTCGACGTGGTGACAATTCCCCGAAGGTGGTGCTGCCAAGTGCTTTGATACCTATGGTGGTTTCTTTCTTTCATTCTTCACCAGTAGGTGGTCATCTTGAAATCCATAAAACCATAGGGAAAATAAGAAAATATTATATATGGAAGTGGATGGATAGAGGTATTGCACAGCGAGTGAAGTCATGTCAATTATGTTTTCTCAGTAAGCCAGCTCATAACACCAGACTTGGTTTTCTTGCTTCAGAGGTAGCTGAACGTCCTATGGGAAAAATCTTCATTGATTTTGTGGGAAAATTCCCAATAATTAGGTCGGGGCACACTATGCTTCTAGTGTGTGTGTGGATGCCTTTTCGAAGTTTGTGTGGCTGATACCTCTGCGCCAGGCCATGTCAACTACCACCATCCAGGCACTCAAGACCCATATTTTCCAGCATTTTGGACTGCCAGGAACCATCGTTTCTGATAATGGGTCTCAGTTTACCTCTCATGCATTTCAAAGAATGTGCATTGGAGTTGGTATCCAGCATGTGACTAGTTCACCGTACTACCCACAGCCGTCCCATGCGGAAAGGTTCAACAGAAATTTGCGGTCAGCTCTGATTGCTTATCATGCGGACAAGCAAAATATTTGGGATGAAACTCTTGGATGGCTTCAGAATGCTTTCAACTCAGCTGTTCACGAGAGTCATAAGGCTGTACCATTTGAGGTTATGTTTGGAAGTAGACCACGTAATCCGTTGACCAACGCCTGGAAGATAGAAGAGCTTCTGCCCAATCCCCCTTTTAACGACATCCGTGCTGTTTGGAGTGAGGTTAGGAAGAATCTGCGGCGGTCCCATGAGAAGAAGAGGCTGAAGTACAATCGAGGAAGACTTCCCAACCCGTTCCAAGTCGGTGAACTGGTGTACTGTCGGACGCATCCACTCAGTTCTGCCGTCGAGAAGAGAGCGGCAAAGCTGTGCTACCGGTGGAGCGGCCCTCATCGAATCGCCAAGTTTTAGTCACCTGTTAGTGTTAGGTTAGTGGATCCAAGTTCGGGTCAGCTTGTGTGTAGGGCTCACATCAGTCAACTCAAGCCCTTCAGGGGTGAACATGAAGAGGGTTCTGAAGCCGAAGAGGTACTGAACGAGGAAGACTGATCACCGTCTGAGTTTTTCACCTGTTCTCTCATTTTTTTTCTCTGTGTTTTTGTGTGTGTCAACTAGTCGGCGCCGACTACAGTGGTGGAGTGTTATAGTGTCTCCATGAAATAGTGAATTGAGAGAATCACCTGGATCGGAAGAGCCAAGCTTCTGTGTCTGAATTTTGAAAACCTTGAAAAGTTTGTGGTGTGTGTTGTAGTTTTAGGGGGAGAGGTTGTGCCGTGTTAAAAGATTTTCAACACGACACTCAGTCAAGCAGTTCGCCGCGGGCTTTAAACCGAGCGAAGGTCAACGAAGGAACGGTTCCAAGGGGGGGAGAGAGAGAAGACTCCGGAACGACGAACACTACTGTTCATGTTTCGACTGGAGCGAGCGAAATCCAGTGTCTGGACGCAGACTGATTTGTCAGTCGAACGCAGGACACGGGACCAACGACAGACAGCAAGATTATTTCGTCGGCGAAAATGTTTTCTTCAAGAAGTTTCTATCTTGTTTATGTAGTTAGTGCTCACCTTATTTTCGTCGTCATGAACTAAATAACCATTACTGCTGGGTAGGTGAATTTCAATGATCTAGTTTCGATTTTGCTTGTAATTAAAGTAAAATTCACTTTTTAGTCACGACTAGGGTTGAGTATAAAGGGTATGAAATTGTGAGATCTTTGGATTCACATATTTAAACTATTGAGAAAGATTGTAATTCATTGTTTTACGTTTATTTGTGAGCATTGAAAGTAATTAATTGTTGAATCGTAAGTTGTAAAAGTCAGCGTACTTCTCAGCGTTGCTCGCAGCCTGTTATTTCATGATTGCAAGTTTGGGCAAACGTTAAATAAAAATGAGTGTTAAAGGGAAATGTATTTATTCATTATGAATTTGTGAAAAGAAAGTAAAGTCAGTGTTTGTGGTCGATTTTGAGTATTAAAATGTTGTTTTAGTCAGTTTTGTCAGAGGACTGGGTCCTGAAAAATTACCTGCACAAAACCTGAATATTCCCGCATTTTTCCCGATTGTCTGAGTACATGGCCCCATTGAGTACCTAATGTAATAATTAAATTGGTTTACTGTTAAATCTGATGTTAATGTGTAATAAGGAGTGAAATCAAATTATATTTGTGATTTTAGGTAAATTTTGTCATTTATTGATAATTACTTGTTTGTGAATCAGATATAGGAATTATTTAGGTTTGGTTAGGGAAAATTAAGGTTAGGCCAAACTGACTCAAGAGAAATTGTCGAGCACTGCCTAGCACTTCTGCTGGCCTATAGACTGCTTTATGCCTAATTTTCACTGGAAATTGTCACCAGGGCTCCCGGAACTGATCTTAACCCAACATGACTCCGAGACGTGACTCCGACATCATAGTACGCTGACGTGACACCGCTCCTCCTGGCGTCGGCCTACGATGCTGATCGGCTGACCTGTAGACCTGGACTTCAACTGACCGGTGGCAGTGGGCATTCAACCTTGGGACCTCTGCGCTTCACTCCGATTACACAGGTCATTTCCATCCTTTATTCAGCATGCAGCCGGAAATTCCAATACAAACAACGGCCCATAAACTCAGTTCAATTCACAGTGACAGTTTAAAACTTTCTTTTGAAATTAACTGCAGTTAAAATTTTATTAAGTTTGGCTAGCCTAATTTTAATAATTACATTTCACCGATGGACTTTATTTACCCAAACTCAGCAGCCAATCAAAAACATTTACAAACTTGGAAATTAATTAATTCGGCCGCAGTGCTTATAGACTTTGGTTCAGTGGATCAGCGATACAAGAATGATTTAGGCCTAAGCTATTTTCAGTGTTAATGTAGTATTTGTTGAGATTATGGAAATTATGTAGGCTAACTATTTTGTGATTAGGTGTTATATTGTGTAGGCTAAATATTTTTTTTCGGTTAGGTTAGGTTGAGGTTAGTCCCGGGTCGGGGGATCGGTCCTCTCCCGCTCGGGGGGCTAGTTGCCGAGTTCAGCACTCCCCTCGAGTGGGCTTGGCCTAGGCCCACGACCCGGGCTAACTTAAAGAATATTAAGTGTTTTCACAGTAATTGTTGTAAATGTTGGATTTAAATCAATTTGTTATCTTAGACCTGACTTGTAATTTTTATATTGGGGCTGTTCTGTCAGGTGAAATCTAGTCTGGCGTCCAATTTTGAAGAAGCCCCTTCTACATTTTGTCTTTAACATTAAATTTATCTTGCAGTCAAAATATTCTTTAGGACTAATTAATTAATAATTATATATGAAAGAATTAACTGATTTGAATTTAGTATTTTGTTGTGACTTGTCAATTTTCCGTAATTTGTGACTTTTAATTATTTTGCCTCCATACTTAATTTTTTTTTAATTTTTTTATTTCACTGTAGGCCTACGTTAACTTGTAGTAAAGTCTTAAATATGGTTATAACTTAACTTTATTTGTCTGTTGATTTAATTTGAATTTTCAAAGAAACCTGTTGCATTTTTCATGAATCGCTCCGGCATTTTGCCAACTTTTGACCTTATCATAAAGGTTTATCTTCATACAAATATTAAAATGTTTAGGCTTAATGAAGCTTGGTGATGTATTTGTGATATTTATATGAATTTTTGAAATATTTATAAACTTGTTATTTTGAATCTTGTGTATTGTTTCTCGACATCCGAACTTTCACCAATCAACTTGGAGGGACTTTGAACTTTACCTAGGCCTCTTAACGGCACGTTACAATGGTAGCAGAGCGTGGTTGATCAAAGGTCACTCTCTGCTTTTAAAATTAAATGTTAAATGAAAAAAATATTGACTGGTTGATGTTTGGATGTCGGGAAAGTTTCAGGTATTCAAGGGTGAGATGCGGGGTATTCAGGCAGTGCAGGGGACTCTCAATGTTAGGTAAAGGGTAAGTTGACAGGGTTGTGAGCAAAACTGATTATCTTTTTAAATAACTGTATTTATTTGTGAATTAAAAGGTTAGTTGTTGTGATTTTTTATTGTTTTCATTGATTGTTATGTATGAATTTGTCATGTTAAGGTTGTATTGTTGATGTTTAGGTATTCATTTGTATAGTTAGGCCAGTTTTTGCAATTGTGGAGGAGCGAAGCTAGTCAAAAGTTTTTGTTGGTTTGGTAGGGTAAAGGAAGCCTCAGCAGTGTCCGCCCATGTTCTGTGAGATTTAAGTGTTGGTAATTAGTGATTGTTTTTTGTATTCAGTGTTAAGTGTTTGGTGATAGGTGACAATGGCCAAGATAAATCCAGACTTTTTGATTCGTTATGAACTGATATTTGAGGTGAAGAGTCGAGGTGAAAGTCCAGCTTCAACGGTGCCTGAGTTTAGGAAGCAACTTCGTAGTCTGCTGAAGGGAGTCAAGCAGATAGGTCCTGTGGAATTAGACGATGAAGAACAGGAATTTGACTTGTGTAAGGAACGAGCCACCGAAAATCCCGAGCTGGAGTCTCGAGTTGTGTTTCGTCTGCGTTTAAGGTTGCAGCACTTGGAGAGGAGGCTTACCAATGTGGGACAAGTGGCTTCTGCCACTAAGGAGCTTCAGTGGTCGCAAACTCTGCTCTCTTTCCAAGAATGTTTGCGGAATATCACTCCAAAAACCTCATCAGAGTTTCTTGAGAAGGATGGAGTTGTAGTTCCTCCGGAATTACCTGAGAAGACAGCGGTTGTTCCATTTCATGGAAAAATCGAGTTGGGCTGAGATCTTCAGACCACTAAGCCTGGTGAAGAGGAGAAATTGTAAACAAAGCCGGAAAATGCAAAGGAGATGGAGCTGCTTCCTGCCACTCAAGACAGAAGACAGGAAATTTCAGCATCGCTGCAGAATACGCTGCAGAGTCCTCCATTGAAGTTACATTCCGCTGGTTATGGGAAGCTCCCCAATCCATTAGGCGCTGTTTTGCATAGTCTCCCCATTACCGATGGACATTATGTGGAGCAACTTTTGAGCTTCATCGGCATATTGATCAATATTAGGGAATTTCCCGGAATGACTAATGCCTCGCTCTTGCATTTAGCGTTCCCATTTTGCCGAAGTCCGCTCACAGAGAAATTGCTGTTTTGCTTGGAGAGAGGTGTGCAGTTTGAGACTTTTCATAGAGAGATTTTGGATTTTTTTATTCCCAGCCACCCTAGAGAACAGTTGATGCAGTCCAAGTTTTTCCGACTTCAGAAACATGGGGAACCTCTCGCCAACTTTGTGGCTGACATAAAACAAATGGCTCGAGTACTGAAGGTGGGCATGTCTGAGTCAGAAATTGTAGAAGTTATTCTTGATGGTGTTGCTCCGGAGGAGAGGTGCCGAATGGTGTTCTCAACACGTCCCAACAACTTTGCAGAACTCGATCAGCTATGTGTATCTTCAAGATGCGTAGCTTATGCAGATAGCCTTCGTCAGGAAGCTCGGAATGAAGTAAAAAAGATGCCTGTACGTCAACTTCTCCCAGATACTCAGCGAGGACATTGGAATTCACGTGGGCCTCCAGTATGCTTTGGTTGTGGTGAGAGGGGACACATCAGACGCTTCTGTCGCCAAAACGAACGCAGAGAACAACCATCTCAGAGAAGTCAGAGCACTCAGGCACCCAAGGAAAGTGTTCCAAAAAACGGGGAAACTGGGGCAGAGAACACCTCCTAGTTTTATCTGCCCCAAATTTGTCGAGTTCAAACCGGCCTAAAAGGTTCAATCAACAGCATCAGAGGAATATGCTTCCGCTATTTGCGAGCAAGGGAAAAACTCCAAGCTCAAACCACTGTCCCTTTGTTAAGGTTTTGTTCAAGGATTTAAGTTGTCAAGCCCTTCTAGACTCTGGTTCGGTGCGTAGCCTCATATCTGGGCGACTGTTTGAAGAACTCAGGAATAAACGACTCATCAGAGAGGTTGAGGACGCTTCATTTCAGTGTGTCACTGCTTCTAATGCTCCTCTTCCAATCAAGATGTTGGTGTCAGTTCAAATGAAAATTGAAAGATTTTCCTGGAGATGGACATTTCTGGTTTCAAATTATCTTGGATTGGATTGTATTCTTGGAGCGGATTTTATTGCCCACTCTGGACTGATTTTGGATTTAACCTCATCTAAAGGATATTTCAAGTTCTGCAGAAGAACCCCAGTTCCATTTTTTGAATTAGAAGGATGTAAGGATGAAGTGTTAGGTGTGAGTTGTGAGGAAGAAAAGATGGAAGTAGATCCTTTGCAGCACTTAGACTCAGAGCATAGGAAGACTATTGAAGAGTTATGTAAACGGTTCTCTGATGTACTTACAAAGAAGCTTGGGTTAACTCATTTACTGGAGTATAAGATAAATTTGACCAGTCATGTAGTGATGCGTTCGCACCCTTACAAATTCGCACCGCCAAAAATGGAGCTTATGCGTAAGATGGTGGATGAACTTCTGGAGCAAGGCGTCATCAAACCATTCCGATCTAGCTATGCCAGCCCTGCTTTTATTGTTCCTAAGGCTAATGGAAAGGTTCGAATGGTGATTGATTATCGCAAGGTTAATAAATGCATAGCAATTGATTCAGTGCCGTTACCCGACCTACAATCTGCATTCGACTGGTTTGGAAGGGCGAAGTTCTTCACCATTTTCGATCTCAACTCTGTTTATCATCAGATTCCTCTTGATAAAGCGTCTCGTCCCATAACCAGTTTGTGTGCCATGGAACTTATACGAGTACACCCGGGTTCCGATGGGTCTCGCTGTAGGGGCACAGACTTTGACACGCCTCTTGGATATGATTTTTCATGACCTGAAATTCAAGATGGTCTTCAACTATTTGGATGATCTGTTAGTTTATAGCGAAACTTGGGAGGATCATGTAAGCCATCTGGAAGAGGTGTTGCAACGTTTAAGGAAGGCAGGCCTGACTGTTAATCCCGAGAGGGTTCAGTTTGCAAGACCGGAAATCTCCTTTCTTGGACATTTGGTTTCTACCAAGGGCATCTCCATAGATCCAGAGCGTACCCAGGGAATCCGTGATTTTGCTCTACCTCGTGATGTCAAAGGAATCGCAAGATTTTTGGGCATGGTCAATTTTTACAGAAAATTCATACCTATTATTGCTGAGATTGCTGCGCCATTGAATGCTTTCAGGAAAAAGGGAGCTAAGTTCATTTGGGGTGGTGATCAACAAAAGTCATTTGACACCTTGAAAAATGCCATTATGTCTCCTCCTGTTTTAAGGATGCCTAATTTCACCAAACTGTTTGTGCTTCAAACGGATGCCTCGTCTGTTGCTATTGCCGCTGTTCTTCAGCAGGAAGTTGATGGAGTTCGACAACCTGTAGCCTTCGCATCGAGGACCTTAACGCCACAAGAAAGAAAATCTTCATCCGTTTATGAATTGGAGTGTCTCGCTGTGGTGTTCGGCATCGACAAGTTTCGCCGATTTCTGGAGCACACGGAGTTCTTATTGGAGACCGACAAACAGGCTCTTTCTTGGTTATTAGCTCACCCCAGACAGCTTGGAAAGATTGGACGTTGGCTAGTGAAGATACCAGCCTTTAAGTTTCAGGTTCAGCACGTCCGTGGTTCGCAAAATGTCGTAGCGGATGCGATGTCTCGCATGTTCCATGAGCCTGATGATCCACCTGAAATTCAGGAGCCAGGATGCAATTCTGTTCTCTTCAGTTTCCTCTGGCCTTCACCGATCTGTTGACTCACCAGCAGCAGGACCCTGAGTTAGGTCCCATTTTGGAGGAATTGCAGGGAGGAGGAGATCATCTGCCTTATGTTTTGTCCAAGGGTGTGTTATGCTGTAGGTCTCGACGTGGTGACAATTCCCCGAAGGTGGTGCTGCCAAGTGCTTTGATACCTATGGTGGTTTCTTTCTTTCATTCTTCACCAGTAGGTGGTCATCTTGAAATCCATAAAACCATAGGGAAAATAAGAAAATATTATATATGGAAGTGGATGGATAGAGGTATTGCACAGCGAGTGAAGTCATGTCAATTATGTTTTCTCAGTAAGCCAGCTCATAACACCAGACTTGGTTTTCTTGCTTCAGAGGTAGCTGAACGTCCTATGGGAAAAATCTTCATTGATTTTGTGGGAAAATTCCCAATAATTAGGTCGGGGCACACTATGCTTCTAGTGTGTGTGTGGATGCCTTTTCGAAGTTTGTGTGGCTGATACCTCTGCGCCAGGCCATGTCAACTACCACCATCCAGGCACTCAAGACCCATATTTTCCAGCATTTTGGACTGCCAGGAACCATCGTTTCTGATAATGGGTCTCAGTTTACCTCTCATGCATTTCAAAGAATGTGCATTGGAGTTGGTATCCAGCATGTGACTAGTTCACCGTACTACCCACAGCCGTCCCATGCGGAAAGGTTCAACAGAAATTTGCGGTCAGCTCTGATTGCTTATCATGCGGACAAGCAAAATATTTGGGATGAAACTCTTGGATGGCTTCAGAATGCTTTCAACTCAGCTGTTCACGAGAGTCATAAGGCTGTACCATTTGAGGTTATGTTTGGAAGTAGACCACGTAATCCGTTGACCAACGCCTGGAAGATAGAAGAGCTTCTGCCCAATCCCCCTTTTAACGACATCCGTGCTGTTTGGAGTGAGGTTAGGAAGAATCTGCGGCGGTCCCATGAGAAGAAGAGGCTGAAGTACAATCGAGGAAGACTTCCCAACCCGTTCCAAGTCGGTGAACTGGTGTACTGTCGGACGCATCCACTCAGTTCTGCCGTCGAGAAGAGAGCGGCAAAGCTGTGCTACCGGTGGAGCGGCCCTCATCGAATCGCCAAGTTTTAGTCACCTGTTAGTGTTAGGTTAGTGGATCCAAGTTCGGGTCAGCTTGTGTGTAGGGCTCACATCAGTCAACTCAAGCCCTTCAGGGGTGAACATGAAGAGGGTTCTGAAGCCGAAGAGGTACTGAACGAGGAAGACTGATCACCGTCTGAGTTTTTCACCTGTTCTCTCATTTTTTTTCTCTGTGTTTTTGTGTGTGTCAACTAGTCGGCGCCGACTACAGTGGTGGAGTGTTATAGTGTCTCCATGAAATAGTGAATTGAGAGAATCACCTGGATCGGAAGAGCCAAGCTTCTGTGTCTGAATTTTGAAAACCTTGAAAAGTTTGTGGTGTGTGTTGTAGTTTTAGGGGGAGAGGTTGTGCCGTGTTAAAAGATTTTCAACACGACACTCAGTCAAGCAGTTCGCCGCGGGCTTTAAACCGAGCGAAGGTCAACGAAGGAACGGTTCCAAGGGGGGGAGAGAGAGAAGACTCCGGAACGACGAACACTACTGTTCATGTTTCGACTGGAGCGAGCGAAATCCAGTGTCTGGACGCAGACTGATTTGTCAGTCGAACGCAGGACACGGGACCAACGACAGACAGCAAGATTATTTCGTCGGCGAAAATGTTTTCTTCAAGAAGTTTCTATCTTGTTTATGTAGTTAGTGCTCACCTTATTTTCGTCGTCATGAACTAAATAACCATTACTGCTGGGTAGGTGAATTTCAATGATCTAGTTTCGATTTTGCTTGTAATTAAAGTAAAATTCACTTTTTAGTCACGACTAGGGTTGAGTATAAAGGGTATGAAATTGTGAGATCTTTGGATTCACATATTTAAACTATTGAGAAAGATTGTAATTCATTGTTTTAAGTTTATTTGTGAGCATTGAAAGTAATTAATTGTTGAATCGTAAGTTGTAAAAGTCAGCGTACTTCTCAGCGTTGCTCGCAGCCTGTTATTTCATGATTGCAAGTTTGGGCAAACGTTAAATAAAAATGAGTGTTAAAGGGAAATGTATTTATTCATTGTGAATTTGTGAAAAGAAAGTAAAGTCAGTGTTTGTGGTCGATTTTGAGAATTAAAATGTTGTTTTAGTCAGTTTTGTCAGAGGACTGGGTCCTGAAAAATTACCTGCACAAAACCTGAATATTCCCGCATTTTTCCCGATTGTCTGAGTACATGGCCCCATTGAGTACCTAATGTAATAATTAAATTGGTTTACTGTTAAATCTGATGTTAATGTGTAATAAGGAGTGAAATCAAATTATATTTGTGATTTTAGGTAAATTTTGTCATTTATTGATAATTACTTGTTTGTGAATCAGATATAGGAATTATTTAGGTTTGGTTAGGGAAAATTAAGGTTAGGCCAAACTGACTCAAGAGAAATTGTCGAGCACTGCCTAGCACTTCTGCTGGCCTATAGACTGCTTTATGCCTAATTTTCACTGGAAATTGTCACCAGGGCTCCCGGAACTGATCTTAACCCAACATGACTCCGAGACGTGACTCCGACATCATAGTACGCTGACGTGACACCGCTCCTCCTGGCGTCGGCCTACGATGCTGATCGGCTGACCTGTAGACCTGGACTTCAACTGACCGGTGGCAGTGGGCATTCAACCTTGGGACCTCTGCGCTTCACTCCGATTACACAGGTCATTTCCATCCTTTATTCAGCATGCAGCCGGAAATTCCAATACAAACAACGGCCCATAAACTCAGTTCAATTCACAGTGACAGTTTAAAACTTTCTTTTGAAATTAACTGCAGTTAAAATTTTATTAAGTTTGGCTAGCCTAATTTTAATAATTACATTTCACCGATGGACTTTATTTACCCAAACTCAGCAGCCAATCAAAAACATTTACAAACTTGGAAATTAATTAATTCGGCCGCAGTGCTTATAGACTTTGGTTCAGTGGATCAGCGATACAAGAATGATTTAGGCCTAAGCTATTTTCAGTGTTAATGTAGTATTTGTTGAGATTATGGAAATTATGTAGGCTAACTATTTTGTGATTAGGTGTTATATTGTGTAGGCTAAATATTTTTTTTCGGTTAGGTTAGGTTGAGGTTAGTCCCGGGTCGGGGGATCGGTCCTCTCCCGCTCGGGGGGCTAGTTGCCGAGTTCAGCACTCCCCTCGAGTGGGCTTGGCCTAGGCCCACGACCCGGGCTAACTTAAAGAATATTAAGTGTTTTCACAGTAATTGTTGTAAATGTTGGATTTAAATCAATTTATTATTTTAGACCTGACTTGTAATTTTTATATTGGGGCTGTTCTGTCAGGTGAAATCTAGTCTGGCGTCCAATTTTGAAGAAGCCCCTTCTACATTTTGTCTTGAACATTAAATTTATCTTGCAGTCAAAATATTCTTTAGGACTAATTAATTAATAATTATATATGAAAGAATTAACTGATTTGAATTTAGTATTTTGTTGTGACTTGTCAATTTTCCGTAATTTGTGACTTTTAATTATTTTGCCTCCATACTTAATTTTTTTTAAATTTTTTTATTTCACTGTAGGCCTACGTTAACTTGTAGTAAAGTCTTAAATATGGTTATAACTTAACTTTATTTGTCTGTTGATTTAATTTGAATTTTCAAAGAAACCTGTTGCATTTTTCATGAATCGCTCCGGCATTTTGCCAACTTTTGACCTTATCATAAAGGTTTATCTTCATACAAATATTAAAATGTTTAGGCTTAATGAAGCTTGGTGATGTATTTGTGATATTTATATGAATTTTTGAAATATTTATAAACTTGTTATTTTGAATCTTGTGTATTGTTTCTCGACATCCGAACTTTCACCAATCAACTTGGAGGGACTTTGAACTTTACCTAGGCCTCTTAACGGCACGTTACAATGGTAGCAGAGCGTGGTTGATCAAAGGTCACTCTCTGCTTTTAAAATTAAATGTTAAATGAAAAAAATATTGACTGGTTGATGTTTGGATGTCGGGAAAGTTTCAGGTATTCAAGGGTGAGATGCGGGGTATTCAGGCAGTGCAGGGGACTCTCAATGTTAGGTAAAGGGTAAGTTGACAGGGTTGTGAGCAAAACTGATTATCTTTTTAAATAACTGTATTTATTTGTGAATTAAAAGGTTAGTTGTTGTGATTTTTTATTGTTTTCATTGATTGTTATGTATGAATTTGTCATGTTAAGGTTGTATTGTTGATGTTTAGGTATTCATTTGTATAGTTAGGCCAGTTTTTGCAATTGTGGAGGAGCGAAGCTAGTCAAAAGTTTTTGTTGGTTTGGTAGGGTAAAGGAAGCCTCAGCAGTGTCCGCCCATGTTCTGTGAGATTTAAGTGTTGGTAATTAGTGATTGTTTTTTGTATTCAGTGTTAAGTGTTTGGTGATAGGTGACAATGGCCAAGATAAATCCAGACTTTTTGATTCGTTATGAACTGATATTTGAGGTGAAGAGTCGAGGTGAAAGTCCAGCTTCAACGGTGCCTGAGTTTAGGAAGCAACTTCGTAGTCTGCTGAAGGGAGTCAAGCAGATAGGTCCTGTGGAATTAGACGATGAAGAACAGGAATTTGACTTGTGTAAGGAACGAGCCACCGAAAATCCCGAGCTGGAGTCTCGAGTTGTGTTTCGTCTGCGTTTAAGGTTGCAGCACTTGGAGAGGAGGCTTACCAATCTGGGACAAGTGGCTTCTGCCACTAAGGAGCTTCAGTGGTCGCAAACTCTGCTCTCTTTCCAAGAATGTTTGCGGAATATCACTCCAAAAACCTCATCAGAGTTTCTTGAGAAGGATGGAGTTGTAGTTCCTCCGGAATTACCTGAGAAGACAGCGGTTGTTCCATTTCATGGAAAAATCGAGTTGGGCTGAGATCTTCAGACCACTAAGCCTGGTGAAGAGGAGAAATTGTAAACAAAGCCGGAAAATGCAAAGGAGATGGAGCTGCTTCCTGCCACTCAAGACAGAAGACAGGAAATTTCAGCATCGCTGCAGAATACGCTGCAGAGTCCTCCATTGAAGTTACATTCCGCTGGTTATGGGAAGCTCCCCAATCCATTAGGCGCTGTTTTGCATAGTCTCCCCATTACCGATGGACATTATGTGGAGCAACTTTTGAGCTTCATCGGCATATTGATCAATATTAGGGAATTTCCCGGAATGACTAATGCCTCGCTCTTGCATTTAGCGTTCCCATTTTGCCGAAGTCCGCTCACAGAGAAATTGCTGTTTTGCTTGGAGAGAGGTGTGCAGTTTGAGACTTTTCATAGAGAGATTTTGGATTTTTTTATTCCCAGCCACCCTAGAGAACAGTTGATGCAGTCCAAGTTTTTCCGACTTCAGAAACATGGGGAACCTCTCGCCAACTTTGTGGCTGACATAAAACAAATGGCTCGAGTACTGAAGGTGGGCATGTCTGAGTCAGAAATTGTAGGAGTTATTCTTGATGGTGTTGCTCCGGAGGAGAGGTGCCGAATGGTGTTCTCAACACGTCCCAACAACTTTGCAGAACTCGATCAGCTATGTGTATCTTCAAGATGCGTAGCTTATGCAGATAGCCTTCGTCAGGAAGCTCGGAATGAAGTAAAAAAGATGCCTGTACGTCAACTTCTCCCAGATACTCAGCGAGGACATTGGAATTCACGTGGGCCTCCAGTATGCTTTGGTTGTGGTGAGAGGGGACACATCAGACGCTTCTGTCGCCAAAACGAACGCAGAGAACAACCATCTCAGAGAAGTCAGAGCACTCAGGCACCCAAGGAAAGTGTTCCAAAAAACGGGGAAACTGGGGCAGAGAACACCTCCTAGTTTTATCTGCCCCAAATTTGTCGAGTTCAAACCGGCCTAAAAGGTTCAATCAACAGCATCAGAGGAATATGCTTCCGCTATTTGCGAGCAAGGGAAAAACTCCAAGCTCAAACCACTGTCCCTTTGTTAAGGTTTTGTTCAAGGATTTAAGTTGTCAAGCCCTTCTAGACTCTGGTTCGGTGCGTAGCCTCATATCTGGGCGACTGTTTGAAGAACTCAGGAATAAACGACTCATCAGAGAGGTTGAGGACGCTTCATTTCAGTGTGTCACTGCTTCTAATGCTCCTCTTCCAATCAAGATGTTGGTGTCAGTTCAAATGAAAATTGAAAGATTTTCCTGGAGATGGACATTTCTGGTTTCAAATTATCTTGGATTGGATTGTATTCTTGGAGCGGATTTTATTGCCCACTCTGGACTGATTTTGGATTTAACCTCATCTAAAGGATATTTCAAGTTCTGCAGAAGAACCCCAGTTCCATTTTTTGAATTAGAAGGATGTAAGGATGAAGTGTTAGGTGTGAGTTGTGAGGAAGAAAAGATGGAAGTAGATCCTTTGCAGCACTTAGACTCAGAGCGTAGGAAGACTATTGAAGAGTTATGTAAACGGTTCTCTGATGTACTTACAAAGAAGCTTGGGTTAACTCATTTACTGGAGTATAAGATAAATTTGACCAGTCATGTAGTGATGCGTTCGCACCCTTACAAATTCGCACCGCCAAAAATGGAGCTTATGCGTAAGATGGTGGATGAACTTCTGGAGCAAGGCGTCATCAAACCATTCCGATCTAGCTATGCCAGCCCTGCTTTTATTGTTCCTAAGGCTAATGGAAAGGGTCGAATGGTGATTGATTATCGCAAGGTTAATAAATGCATAGCAATTGATTCAGTGCCGTTACCCGACCTACAATCTGCATTCGACTGGTTTGGAAGGGCGAAGTTCTTCACCATTTTCGATCTCAACTCTGTTTATCATCAGATTCCTCTTGATAAAGCGTCTCGTCCCATAACCAGTTTGTGTGCCATGGAACTTATACGAGTACACCCGGGTTCCGATGGGTCTCGCTGTAGGGGCACAGACTTTGACACGCCTCTTGGATATGATTTTTCATGACCTGAAATTCAAGATGGTCTTCAACTATTTGGATGATCTGTTAGTTTATAGCGAAACTTGGGAGGATCATGTAAGCCATCTGGAAGAGGTGTTGCAACGTTTAAGGAAGGCAGGCCTGACTGTTAATCCCGAGAGGGTTCAGTTTGCAAGACCGGAAATCTCCTTTCTTGGACATTTGGTTTCTACCAAGGGCATCTCCATAGATCCAGAGCGTACCCAGGGAATCCGTGATTTTGCTCCACCTCGTGATGTCAAAGGAATCGCAAGATTTTTGGGCATGGTCAATTTTTACAGAAAATTCATACCTATTATTGCTGAGATTGCTGCGCCATTGAATGCTTTGAGGAAAAAGGGAGCTAAGTTCATTTGGGGTGGTGATCAACAAAAGTCATTTGACACCTTGAAAAATGCCATTATGTCTCCTCCTGTTTTAAGGATGCCTAATTTCACCAAACTGTTTGTGCTTCAAACGGATGCCTCGTCTGTTGCTATTGCCGCTGTTCTTCAGCAGGAAGTTGATGGAGTTCGACAACCTGTAGCCTTCGCATCGAGGACCTTAACGCCACAAGAAAGAAAATCTTCATCCGTTTATGAATTGGAGTGTCTCGCTGTGGTGTTTGGCATCGACAAGTTTCGCCGATTTCTGGAGCACACGGAGTTCTTATTGGAGACCGACAAACAGGCTCTTTCTTGGTTATTAGCTCACCCCAGACAGCTTGGAAAGATTGGACGTTGGCTAGTGAAGATACCAGCCTTTAAGTTTCAGGTTCAGCACGTCCGTGGTTCGCAAAATGTCGTAGCGGATGCGATGTCTCGCATGTTCCATGAGCCTGATGATCCACCTGAAATTCAGGAGCCAGGATGCAATTCTGTTCTCTTCAGTTTCCTCTGGCCTTCACCGATCTGTTGACTCACCAGCAGCAGGACCCTGAGTTAGGTCCCATTTTGGAGGAATTGCAGGGAGGAGGAGATCATCTGCCTTATGTTTTGTCCAAGGGTGTGTTATGCTGTAGGTCTCGACGTGGTGACAATTCCCCGAAGGTGGTGCTGCCAAGTGCTTTGATACCTATGGTGGTTTCTTTCTTTCATTCTTCACCAGTAGGTGGTCATCTTGAAATCCATAAAACCATAGGGAAAATAAGAAAATATTATATATGGAAGTAGATGGATAGAGGTATTGCACAGCGAGTGAAGTCATGTCAATTATGTTTTCTCAGTAAGCCAGCTCATAACACCAGACTTGGATTTCTTGCTTCAGAGGTAGCTGAACGTCCTATGGGAAAAATCCTCATTGATTTTGTGGGAAAATTCCCAATAATTAGGTCGGGGCACACTATGCTTCTAGTGTGTGTGTGGATGCCTTTTCGAAGTTTGTGTGGCTGATACCTCTGCGCCAGGCCATGTCAACTACCACCATCCAGGCACTCAAGACCCATATTTTCCAGCATTTTGGACTGCCAGGAACCATCGTTTCTGATAATGGGTCTCAGTTTACCTCTCATGCATTTCAAAGAATGTGCAGTGGAGTTGGTATCCAGCATGTGACTAGTTCACCGTACTACCCACAGCCGTCCCATGCGGAAAGGTTCAACAGAAATTTGCGGTCAGCTCTGATTGCTTATCATGCGGACAAGCAAAATATTTGGGATGAAACTCTTGGATGGCTTCAGAATGCTTTCAACTCAGCTGTTCACGAGAGTCATAAGGCTGTACCATTTGAGGTTATGTTTGGAAGTAGACCACGTAATCCGTTGACCAACGCCTGGAAGATAGAAGAGCTTCTGCCCAATCCCCCTTTTAACGACATCCGTGCTGTTTGGAGTGAGGTGAGGAAGAATCTGCGGCGGTCCCATGAGAAGAAGAGGCTGAAGTACAATCGAGGAAGACTTCCCAACCCGCTCCAAGTCGGTGAACTGGTGTACTGTCGGACGCATCCACTCAGTTCTGCCGTCGAGAAGAGAGCGGCAAAGCTGTGCTACCGGTGGAGCGGCCCTCATCGAATCGCCAAGTTTTAGTCACCTGTTAGTGTTAGGTTAGTGGATCCAAGTTCGGGTCAGCTTGTGTGTAGGGCTCACATCAGTCAACTCAAGCCCTTCAGGGGTGAACATGAAGAGGGTTCTGAAGCCGAAGAGGTACTGAACGAGGAAGACTGATCACCGTCTGAGTTTTTCACCTGTTCTCTCATTTTTTTTCTCTGTGTTTTTGTGTGTGTCAACTAGTCGGCGCCGACTACAGTGGTGGAGTGTTATAGTGTCTCCATGAAATAGTGAATTGAGAGAATCACCTGGATCGGAAGAGCCAAGCTTCTGTGTCTGAATTTTGAAAACCTTGAAAAGTTTGTGGTGTGTGTTGTAGTTTTAGGGGGAGAGGTTGTGCCGTGTTAAAAGATTTTCAACACGACACTCAGTCAAGCAGTTCGCCGCGGGCTTTAAACCGAGCGAAGGTCAACGAAGGAACGGTTCCAAGGGGGGGAGAGAGAGAAGACTCCGGAACGACGAACACTACTGTTCATGTTTCGACTGGAGCGAGCGAAATCCAGTGTCTGGACGCAGACTGATTTGTCAGTCGAACGCAGGACACGGGACCAACGACAGACAGCAAGATTATTTCGTCGGCGAAAATGTTTTCTTCAAGAAGTTTCTATCTTGTTTATGTAGTTAGTGCTCACCTTATTTTCGTCGTCATGAACTAAATAACCATTACTGCTGGGTAGGTGAATTTCAATGATCTAGTTTCGATTTTGCTTGTAATTAAAGTAAAATTCACCTTTTAGTCACGACTAGGGTTGAGTATAAAGGGTATGAAATTGTGAGATCTTTGGATTCACATATTTAAACTATTGAGAAAGATTGTAATTCATTGTTTTACGTTTATTTGTGAGCATTGAAAGTAATTAATAGTTGAATCGTAAGTTGTAAAAGTCAGCGTACTTCTCAGCGTTGCTCGCAGCCTGTTATTTCATGATTGCAAGTTTGGGCAAACGTTAAATAAAAATGAGTGTTAAAGGGAAATGTATTTATTTATTGTGAATTTGTGAAAAGAAAGTAAAGTCAGTGTTTGTGGTCGATTTTGAGTATTAAAATGTTGTTTTAGTCAGTTTTGTCAGAGGACTGGGTCCTGAAAAATTACCTGCACAAAACCTGAATATTCCCGCATTTTTCCCGATTGTCTGAGTACATGGCCCCATTGAGTACCTAATGTAATAATTAAATTGGTTTACTGTTAAATCTGATGTTAATGTGTAATAAGGAGTGAAATCAAATTATATTTGTGATTTTAGGTAAATTTTGTCATTTATTGATAATTACTTGTTTGTGAATCAGATATAGGAATTATTTAGGTTTGGTTAGGGAAAATTAAGGTTAGGCCAAACTGACTCAAGAGAAATTGTCGAGCACTGCCTAGCACTTCTGCTGGCCTATAGACTGCTTTATGCCTAATTTTCACTGGAAATTGTCACCAGGGCTCCCGGAACTGATCTTAACCCAACATGACTCCGAGACGTGACTCCGACATCATAGTACGCTGACGTGACACCGCTCCTCCTGGCGTCGGCCTACGATGCTGATCGGCTGACCTGTAGACCTGGACTTCAACTGACCGGTGGCAGTGGGCATTCAACCTTGGGACCTCTGCGCTTCACTCCGATTACACAGGTCATTTCCATCCTTTATTCAGCATGCAGCCGGAAATTCCAATACAAACAACGGCCCATAAACTCAGTTCAATTCACAGTGACAGTTTAAAACTTTCTTTTGAAATTAACTGCAGTTAAAATTTTATTAAGTTTGGCTAGCCTAATTTTAATAATTACATTTCACCGATGGACTTTATTTACCCAAACTCAGCAGCCAATCAAAAACATTTACAAACTTGGAAATTAATTAATTCGGCCGCAGTGCTTATAGACTTTGGTTCAGTGGATCAGCGATACAAGAATGATTTAGGCCTAAGCTATTTTCAGTGTTAATGTAGTATTTGTTGAGATTATGGAAATTATGTAGGCTAACTATTTTGTGATTAGGTGTTATATTGTGTAGGCTAAATATTTTTTTTCGGTTAGGTTAGGTTGAGGTTAGTCCCGGGTCGGGGGATCGGTCCTCTCCCGCTCGGGGGGCTAGTTGCCGAGTTCAGCACTCCCCTCGAGTGGGCTTGGCCTAGGCCCACGACCCGGGCTAACTTAAAGAATATTAAGTGTTTTCACAGTAATTGTTGTAAATGTTGGATTTAAATCAATTTGTTATCTTAGACCTGACTTGTAATTTTTATATTGGGGCTGTTCTGTCAGGTGAAATCTAGTCTGGCGTCCAATTTTGAAGAAGCCCCTTCTACATTTTGTCTTTAACATTAAATTTATCTTGCAGTCAAAATATTCTTTAGGACTAATTAATTAATAATTATATATGAAAGAATTAACTGATTTGAATTTAGTATTTTGTTGTGACTTGTCAATTTTCCGTAATTTGTGACTTTTAACTATTTTGCCTCCATACTTAATTTTTTTTTAATTTTTTTATTTCACTGTAGGCCTACGTTAACTTGTAGTAAAGTCTTAAATATGGTTATAACTTAACTTTATTTGTCTGTTGATTTAATTTGAATTTTCAAAGAAACCTGTTGCATTTTTCATGAATCGCTCCGGCATTTTGCCAACTTTTGACCTTATCATAAAGGTTTATCTTCATACAAATATTAAAATGTTTAGGCTTAATGAAGCTTGGTGATGTATTTGTGATATTTATATGAATTTTTGAAATATTTATAAACTTGTTATTTGAATCTTGTGTATTGTTTCTCGACATCCGAACTTTCACCAATCAACTTGGAGGGACTTTGAACTTTACCTAGGCCTCTTAAAGGCACGTTACAATGGTAGCAGAGCGTGGTTGATCAAAGGTCACTCTCTGCTTTTAAAATTAAATGTTAAATGAAAAAAATATTGACTGGTTGATGTTTGGATGTCGGGAAAGTTTCAGGTATTCAAGGGTGAGATGCGGGGTATTCAGGCAGTGCAGGGGACTCTCAATGTTAGGTAAAGGGTAAGTTGACAGGGTTGTGAGCAAAACTGATTATCTTTTTAAATAACTGTATTTATTTGTGAATTAAAAGGTTAGTTGTTGTGATTTTTTATTGTTTTCATTGATTGTTATGTATGAATTTGTCATGTTAAGGTTGTATTGTTGATGTTTAGGTATTCATTTGTATAGTTAGGCCAGTTTTTGCAATTGTGGAGGAGCGAAGCTAGTCAAAAGTTTTTGTTGGTTTGGTAGGGTAAAGGAAGCCTCAGCAGTGTCCGCCCATGTTCTGTGAGATTTAAGTGTTGGTAATTAGTGATTGTTTTTTGTATTCAGTGTTAAGTGTTTGGTGATAGGTGACAATGGCCAAGATAAATCCAGACTTTTTGATTCGTTATGAACTGATATTTGAGGTGAAGAGTCGAGGTGAAAGTTCAGCTTCAACGGTGCCTGAGTTTAGGAAGCAACTTCGTAGTCTGCTGAAGGGAGTCAAGCAGATAGGTCCTGTGGAATTAGACGATGAAGAACAGGAATTTGACTTGTGTAAGGAACGAGCCACCGAATTGATTACTTTAGTAGAGGACTTAGGTGAAAATCCCGAGCTGGAGTCTCGAGTTGTGTTTCGTCTGCGTTTAAGGTTGCAGCACTTGGAGAGGAGGCTTACCAATCTGGGACAAGTGGCTTCTGCCACTAAGGAGCTTCAGTGGTCGCAAACTCTGCTCTCTTTCCAAGAATGTTTGCGGAATATCACTCCAAAAACCTCATCAGAGTTTCTTGAGAAGGATGGAGTTGTAGTTCCTCCGGAATTACCTGAGAAGACAGCGGTTGTTCCATTTCATGGAAAAATCGAGTTGGGTTGAGATCTTCAGACCACTAAGCCTGGTGAAGAGGAGAAATTGTAAACAAAGCCGGAAAATGCAAAGGAGATGGAGCTGCTTCCTGCCACTCAAGACAGAAGACAGGAAATTTCAGCATCGCTGCAGAATACGCTGCAGAGTCCTCCATTGAAGTTACATTCCGCTGGTTATGGGAAGCTCCCCAATCCATTAGGCGCTGTTTTGCATAGTCTCCCCAATACCGATGGACATTATGTGGAGCAACCTTTGAGCTTCATCGGCATATTGATGAATATTAGGGAATTTCCCGGAATGACTAATGCCTCGCTCTTGCATTTAGCGTTCCCATTTTGCCGAAGTCCGCTCACAGAGAAATTGCTGTTTTGCTTGGAGAGAGGTGTGCAGTTTGAGACTTTTCATAGAGAGATTTTGGATTTTTTTATTCCCAGCCACCCTAGAGAACAGTTGATGCAGTCCAAGTTTTTCCGACTTCAGAAACATGGGGAACCTCTCGCCAACTTTGTGGCTGACATAAAACAAATGGCTCGAGTACTGAAGGTGGGCATGTCTGAGTCAGAAATTGTAGGAGTTATTCTTGATGGTGTTGCTCCGGAGGAGAGGTGCCGAATGGTGTTCTCAACACGTCCCAACAACTTTGCAGAACTCGATCAGCTATGTGTATCTTCAAGATGCGTAGCTTATGCAGATAGCCTTCGTCAGGAAGCTCGGAATGAAGTAAAAAGATGCCTGTACGTCAACTTCTCCCAGATACTTAGCGAGGACATTGGAATTCACGTGGGCCTCCAGTATGCTTTGGTTGTGGTGAGAGGGGACACATCAGACGCTTCT
This sequence comes from Flexamia atlantica, assembly GCA_035578135.1. Lineage (NCBI taxonomy): Eukaryota > Metazoa > Arthropoda > Insecta > Hemiptera > Cicadellidae > Flexamia > Flexamia atlantica. The sequence goes on along the minus strand of JAQJVK010000007.1, from coordinate 7,695,022 downwards.
GTCGCCAAAACGAACGCAGAGAACAACCATCTCAGAGAAGTCAGAGCACTCAGGCACCCAAGGAAAGTGTTCCAAAAAACGGGGAAACTGGGGCAGAGAACACCTCCTAGTTTTATCTGCCCCAAATTTGTCGAGTTCAAACCGGCCTAAAAGGTTCAATCAACAGCATCAGAGGAATATGCTTCCGCTATTTGCGAGCAAGGGAAAAACTCCAAGCTCAAACCACTGTCCCTTTGTTAAGGTTTTGTTCAAGGATTTAAGTTGTCAAGCCCTTCTAGACTCTGGTTCGGTGCGTAGCCTCATATCTGGGCGACTGTTTGAAGAACTCAGGAATAAACGACTCATCAGAGAGGTTGAGGACGCTTCATTTCAGTGTGTCACTGCTTCTAATGCTCCTCTTCCAATCAAGATGTTGGTGTCAGTTCAAATGAAAATTGAAAGATTTTCCTGGAGATGGACATTTCTGGTTTCAAATGATCTTGGATTGGATTGTATTCTTGGAGCGGATTTTATTGCCCACTCTGGACTGATTTTGGATTTAACCTCATCTAAAGGATATTTCAAGTTCTGCAGAAGAACCCCAGTTCCATTTTTTGAATTAGAAGGATGTAAGGATGAAGTGTTAGGTGTGAGTTGTGAGGAAGAAAAGATGGAAATAGATCCTTTGCAGCACTTAGACTCAGAGCGTAGGAAGACTATTGAAGAGTTATGTAAACGGTTCTCTGATGTACTTACAAAGAAGCTTGGGTTAACTCATTTACTGGAGTATAAGATAAATTTGACCAGTCATGTAGTGATGCGTTCGCACCCTTACAAATTCGCACCGCCAAAAATGGAGCTTATGCGTAAGATGGTGGATGAACTTCTGGAGCAAGGCGTCATCAAACCATTCCGATCTAGCTATGCCAGCCCTGCTTTTATTGTTCCTAAGGCTAATGGAAAGGGTCGAATGGTGATTGATTATCGCAAGGTTAATAAATGCATAGCAATTGATTCAGTGCCGTTACCCGACCTACAATCTGCATTCGACTGGTTTGGAAGGGCGAAGTTCTTCACCATTTTCGATCTCAACTCTGTTTATCATCAGATTCCTCTTGATAAAGCGTCTCGTCCCATAACCAGTTTGTGTGCCATGGAACTTATACGAGTACACCCGGGTTCCGATGGGTCTCGCTGTAGGGGCACAGACTTTGACACGCCTCTTGGATATGATTTTTCATGACCTGAAATTCAAGATGGTCTTCAACTATTTGGATGATCTGTTAGTTTATAGCGAAACTTGGGAGGATCATGTAAGCCATCTGGAAGAGGTGTTGCAACGTTTAAGGAAGGCAGGCCTGACTGTTAATCCCGAGAGGGTTCAGTTTGCAAGACCGGAAATCTCCTTTCTTGGACTTTTGGTTTCTACCAAGGGCATCTCCATAGATCCAGAGCGTACCCAGGGAATCCGTGATTTTGCTCCACCTCGTGATGTCAAAGGAATCGCAAGATTTTTGGGCATGGTCAATTTTTACAGAAAATTCATACCTATTATTGCTGAGATTGCTGCGCCATTGAATGCTTTCAGGAAAAAGGGAGCTAAGTTCATTTGGGGTGGTGATCAACAAAAGTCATTTGACACCTTGAAAAATGCCATTATGTCTCCTCCTGTTTTAAGGATGCCTAATTTCACCAAACTGTTTGTGCTTCAAACGGATGCCTCGTCTGTTGCTATTGCCGCTGTTCTTCAGCAGGAAGTTGATGGAGTTCGACAACCTGTAGCCTTCGCATCGAGGACCTTAACGCCACAAGAAAGAAAATCTTCATCCGTTTATGAATTGGAGTGTCTCGCTGTGGTGTTCGGCATCGACAAGTTTCGCCGATTTCTGGAGCACACGGAGTTCTTATTGGAGACCGACAAACAGGCTCTTTCTTGGTTATTAGCTCACCCCAGACAGCTTGGAAAGATTGGACGTTGGCTAGTGAAGATACCAGCCTTTAAGTTTCAGGTTCAGCACGTCCGTGGTTCGCAAAATGTCGTAGCGGATGCGATGTCTCGCATGTTCCATGAGCCTGATGATCCACCTGAAATTCAGGAGCCAGGATGCAATTCTGTTCTCTTCAGTTTCCTCTGGCCTTCACCGATCTGTTGACTCACCAGCAGCAGGACCCTGAGTTAGGTCCCATTTTGGAGGAATTGCAGGGAGGAGGAGATCATCTGCCTTATGTTTTGTCCAAGGGTGTGTTATGCTGTAGGTCTCGACGTGGTGACAATTCCCCGAAGGTGGTGCTGCCAAGTGCTTTGATACCTATGGTGGTTTCTTTCTTTCATTCTTCACCAGTAGGTGGTCATCTTGAAATCCATAAAACCATAGGGAAAATAAGAAAATATTATATATGGAAGTAGATGGATAGAGGTATTGCACAGCGAGTGAAGTCATGTCAATTATGTTTTCTCAGTCAGCCAGCTCATAACACCAGACTTGGATTTCTTGCTTCAGAGGTAGCTGAACGTCCTATGGGAAAAATCCTCATTGATTTTGTGGGAAAATTCCCAATAATTAGGTCGGGGCACACTATGCTTCTAGTGTGTGTGGATGCCTTTTCGAAGTTTGTGTGGCTGATACCTCTGCGCCAGGCCATGTCAACTACCACCATCCAGGCACTCAAGACCCATATTTTCCAGCATTTTGGACTGCCAGGAACCATCGTTTCTGATAATGGGTCTCAGTTTACCTCTCATGCATTTCAAAGAATGTGCATTGGAGTTGGTATCCAGCATGTGACTAGTTCACCGTACTACCCACAGCCGTCCCATGCGGAAAGGTTCAACAGAAATTTGCGGTCAGCTCTGATTGCTTATCATGCGGACAAGCAAAATATTTGGGATGAAACTCTTGGATGGCTTCAGAATGCTTTCAACTCAGCTGTTCACGAGAGTCATAAGGCTGTACCATTTGAGGTTATGTTTGGAAGCAGACCACGTAATCCGTTGACCAACGCCTGGAAGATAGAAGAGCTTCTGCCCAATCCCCCTTTTAACGACATCCGTGCTGTTTGGAGTGAGGTGAGGAAGAATCTGCGGCGGTCCCATGAGAAGAAGAGGCTGAAGTACAATCGAGGAAGACTTCCCAACCCGTTCCAAGTCGGTGAACTGGTGTACTGTTTGACGCATCCACTCAGTTCTGCCGTCGAGAAGAGAGCGGCAAAGCTGTGCTACCGGTGGAGCGGCCCTCATCGAATCGCCAAGTTTTAGTCACCTGTTAGTGTTAGGTTAGTGGATCCAAGTTCGGGTCAGCTTGTGTGTAGGGCTCACATCAGTCAACTCAAGCCCTTCAGGGGTGAACATGAAGAGGGTTCTGAAGCCGAAGAGGTACTGAACGAGGAAGACTGATCACCGTCTGAGTTTTTCACCTGTTCTCTCATTTTTTTTCTCTGTGTTTTTGTGTGTGTCAACTAGTCGGCGCCGACTACAGTGGTGGAGTGTTATAGTGTCTCCATGAAATAGTGAATTGAGAGAATCACCTGGATCGGAAGAGCCAAGCTTCTGTGTCTGAATTTTGAAAACCTTGAAAAGTTTGTGGTGTGTGTTGTAGTTTTAGGGGGAGAGGTTGTGCCGTGTTAAAAGATTTTCAACACGACACTCAGTCAAGCAGTTCGCCGCGGGCTTTAAACCGAGCGAAGGTCAACGAAGAAACGGTTCCAAGGGGGGGAGAGAGAGAAGACTCCGGAACGACGAACACTACTGTTCATGTCTCGACTGGAGCGAGCGAAATCCAGTGTCTGGACGCAGACTGATTTGTCAGTCGAACGCAGGACACGGGACCAACGACAGACAGCAAGATTATTTCGTCGGCGAAAATGTTTTTTTCAAGAAGTTTCTATCTTGTTTATGTAGTTAGTGCTCACCTTATTTTCGTCGTCATGAACTAAATAACCATTACTGCTGGGTAGGTGAATTTCAATGATCTAGTTTCGATTTTGCTTGTAATTAAAGTAAAATTCACTTTTTAGTCACGACTAGGGTTGAGTATAAAGGGTATGAAATTGTGAGATCTTTGGATTCACATATTTAAACTATTGAGAAAGATTGTAATTCATTGTTTTACGTTTATTTGTGAGCATTGAAAGTAATTAATAGTTGAATCGTAAGTTGTAAAAGTCAGCGTACTTCTCAGCGTTGCTCGCAGCCTGTTATTTCATGATTGCAAGTTTGGGCAAACGTTAAATAAAAATGAGTGTTAAAGGGAAATGTATTTATTCATTGTGAATTTGTGAAAAGAAAGTAAAGTCAGTGTTTGTGGTCGATTTTGAGTATTAAAATGTTGTTTTAGTCAGTTTTGTCAGAGGACTGGGTCCTGAAAAATTACCTGCACAAAACCTGAATATTCCCGCATTTTTCCCGATTGTCTGAGTACATGGCCCCATTGAGTACCTAATGTAATAATTAAATTGGTTTACTGTTAAATCTGATGTTAATGTGTAATAAGGAGTGAAATCAAATTATATTTGTGATTTTAGGTAAATTTTGTCATTTATTGATAATTACTTGTTTGTGAATCAGATATAGGAATTATTTAGGTTTGGTTAGGGAAAATTAAGGTTAGGCCAAACTGACTCAAGAGAAATTGTCGAGCACTGCCTAGCACTTCTGCTGGCCTATAGACTGCTTTATGCCTAATTTTCACTGGAAATTGTCACCAGGGCTCCCGGAACTGATCTTAACCCAACATGACTCCGAGACGTGACTCCGACATCATAGTACGCTGACGTGACACCGCTCCTCCTGGCGTCGGCCTACGATGCTGATCGGCTGACCTGTAGACCTGGACTTCAACTGACCGGTGGCAGTGGGTATTCAACCTTGGGACCTCTGCGCTTCACTCCGATTACACAGGTCATTTCCATCCTTTATTCAGCATGCAGCCGGAAATTCCAATACAAACAACGGCCCATAAACTCAGTTCAATTCACAGTGACAGTTTAAAACTTTCTTTTGAAATTAACTGCAGTTAAAATTTTATTAAGTTTGGCTAGCCTAATTTTAATAATTACATTTCACCGATGGACTTTATTTACCCAAACTCAGCAGCCAATCAAAAACATTTACAAACTTGGAAATTAATTAATTCGGCCGCAGTGCTTATAGACTTTGGTTCAGTGGATCAGCGATACAAGAATGATTTAGGCCTAAGCTATTTTCAGTGTTAATGTAGTATTTGTTGAGATTATGGAAATTATGTAGGCTAACTATTTTGTGATTAGGTGTTATATTGTGTAGGCTAAATATTTTTTTTCGGTTAGGTTAGGTTGAGGTTAGTCCCGGGTCGGGGGATCGGTCCTCTCCCGCTCGGGGGGCTAGTTGCCGAGTTCAGCACTCCCCTCGAGTGGGCTTGGCCTAGGCCCACGACCCGGGCTAACTTAAAGAATATTAAGTGTTTTCACAGTAATTGTTGTAAATGTTGGATTTAAATCAATTTGTTATCTTAGACCTGACTTGTAATTTTTATATTGGGGCTGATCTGTCAGGTGAAATCTAGTCTGGCGTCCAATAGCCGTTTATTTTGAAGTAGCCCCTTGTACATTTTGTCTTGAATTTTAAATTTATCTTGCAGTCAAAATATTCTTTAGGACTAATTAATTAATTATTATATGTGAAAGAATTAACTGATTTTAATTTTTATTTTGTTGTGACTTGTCAATTTTCCGTAATTTGTGACTTTTAATTATTTTGCCTCGATACTTAATTTTTTTAAATTTTTTTATTTCACTGTAGGTCTACGTTAACTTGTAGTAAAGTCTTAAATATAGTTATAACTTAACTTTATTTGTCTGTTGATTTATTTTGAATTTTCAAAGAAACCTGATGCATTTTTAATGATACGCTCCGGCATTTTGCCAACTTTTGACCTTATCATAAAGGTTTATCTTCCTACAAATATTAAAATGTTTATGCTTAATGAAGCTTGGTGATGTATTTGTGATATTTACATGAATTTTTGAAATATTAATAAACTTGTTATTTTGATACTTGTGTATTGTTTCTCGTCATCCGAACTTTCACCAGTCAACTTGGAGTGACTTTGAACTTTACCTAGGCCTCTTAAAGTCACGTTACAAAGTTTAAATGCCCGGAAGGGGGTTAAGGTCGGCCGGGGATGGGTTTAAAAAAGATCTTGCATTTTTGGAAAATCCAAAAATTTAAGATATTTTTTGTTTCTTTCTACAAACTGTTTCTAAATTGTTGTATTGTTGATTTTCATTTCTATTAAAATACCATGTTAAAAATGGAATTGACAAGTTAACAAGAAAACATCCTGTTACAAAGTATCCAAATAAAGATGCAATTACATAAACATAAACTTTAAAATATAGCGAATGTTCTTCCTCTTTATCTGTTGGCATTTTCTGAACAAGGTAACCAAAGTTGTAACCACATAAAAATGAAAGTAGGCAAATAACAAATTTCGACGGGTTTACAAAAACCAAGTTGTAAAGTAGTAAATTTCTTTCTTCCTCCATTGTTGAATTTTTAGTTAAAACCAATTAATGATAGCATTATTGCTTGCGCATCAGAACTAACAGTTGATGAAATTTCATTTACTTGTAGACTTGTAGTAGTTTCATTTGTAGTAGGTAATTGTTCGGAAGTTTGTGTAGATGTAGAAGAAACAGTATTATCTAGAAGCTCAGAGTCCATGGAGCTTCAAGAAGAGCCATGGAGCCATGGAGTCCATGGAGCTCGAGTGAAGAGCTGGAGCTTAAATGACGTGTGGTAGCCGCTGTCCTACTCCGTGTCGGCAGTTGTTGGTGGTGGGGGGGTCGTTAGGTTCATGCACCGAAATGTAGATGGAATCATAATTTTCTGGAGGATGTACTAAAATTTGTTTTACAAGATCTGCATCAATAGTGAAACTTTGCTTTTCAATGCAAAGTCCATCTTTAATAAAAGAAACATATAAAACAGAACTCATGTTTATTTAGATGTTTACTCTGCGAGTCCTACCAGCAAACTGATGTGACGGTGGTGGCGCAGCGACCTCCCTTGAAATGACATATGCTGCACACCTGCCTTCCACCACTACCATGAGAGACTCCTCGCAATGTTTTGGATATGTAGTGTTAGTCGTGCTGTAGGTGTTGTAGGGTGAACATCTCAGTATTAATCAATCGTTCTTAACATTTGGCTTAAAAATATTTGCAATAAAATATCGTTTTAAAATACTTATTTAACTTTGTACAAGTTACAATATTTTTAAAGATGATAATTTATTATGTCGTCTTAATACTTAGTTAAAATATTTAGTTGAAGAAATGCAAACTAAACTACAGTTGCGATTAAATATAAAATTGGTTTAAATGTTAAAGATGTAAAATCGGTTTTTGTGTCATAACTTTTACACTGTTGGAACGCAAATTGTTTAGTTGACTGTCTACAGTTGTATGGGTAACATCGTGTACAGCATTATAAACAAAATAAGTTATTTATCAGTTGTACAAGGCGTTTCCGAAACAGCTCCTTTATTGGAAAATGATGATAAACATTTTGAAGAAAATGTTGTAAAGGAAATTGATGACTTTTTAAAGTTTGGAAAACAAAATAAAAGTTGGAAAATAATAAAACAAACGTAAGAAAGAAAAGAAAACTTGAAGAAAATATTCCACCAAACATTTTAACTGAAGTTTTCCTTCGCATCTTTTATCCTATTTCATCTTGCATGAGTAAAAGTGTGTCGATAGGATTGGTAAAATCATTAGACTACTCTCCCGCAGTAATACTAAGCCATGGTACAAAGATGGTTTTATTTTCAGAAAATGCTTGGGATTCCTTTTTAAAACATCTACATCTTATTGAATGTTATTTAGCCAATAGTTTCTTTGGAAGAAAAACTAACATTCGACTTTTGGGTTGTGACAATGAAATTGACATTATTAAACATCGTGGTCAACAACAAGTAAGAATTAGAGACTCGACACAATTTGAAAATAAAATTCTACTAACACGTGAAGAATTCTACATTTTAAACTATGCAACATCACCTATTGCCAGGTATATAAAACAATTAGTATTTTCAAGCTCTGTTATTAAGGAATATCTGGTAGATGCATGCGAAAAACAACCAGACAGCACTTTACAATACGGACTAATAGATACATCCATCTTTAATAGAATACCTCACGGAGTGGAAATGTGGAGGCAGTTGAGAAACTTTGAACCTTTACTGAAATTGCAACGGAAGCTACAGAAGAAGAAACCAACAACAACAGTACAGAAGAAGAAACCAACAACAACAACAACAACAACAACAATACAGAAGAAGAAACTTTGCTAGTTTAAAAAACTACAATGTAATTTTTTTTACAAGAAATTTTTTTCTATAAACTCAAACGGATGACCTTGAACGTTTAATCGATAGTATTATTCGATTATTTTAATCGATAGTTTTATTCGATAGTTTTATTCGAATACTTTACATAAATACGTAACCTTAACGTTGAGAGGCTCAGTTCTGTTTAAGACAAGCTACAACCAACATGTCATCCAAAAGAAATAATCTACCACTTTTATCTTAGTGTTGCAAAGAAAAATGTTTTAAAATACCTGAAGATCAAGTTGACGGAAAAGCTTGTAAAAAATGTAATTCTTTCTGCCACTGTGAATGTGGTTGCAAACATATCAAAAGAACCGGTTGGATAAACTAGAAGAATTGCAACATCGACTCGGTCTATTGTGGCAGCGATTAAATGCAAAGTGATTAAACAAACGCCTACCATTTGTTATCCCCACCACTACCCCCACCACTACCCCCACTACCGACAGAGGTACCCGCAGCACCGGCTTTGCAATAACCATTCCTGCTACACCTATAGTCGAGTAAACAACTCTAGTCATGTCTCTCAACATTCGCGGGATCCACTACAACACTATCAATCTTACAACTTACAAGGATTTGGAAATTTTTAGTGAAGAACTGAAACAACTTATAGCCACTGGGTTCGGCTTATCTTTGGAACTTTATGCAACAAACAATCAAAACGAAAAAAATGTGTTTTTGCCAACTTACAACAACAAGAAGAATGAAAATAAGCAAGAAATTTCAACACCGACAACAACCTACTTTTCAAATTTGGGAGTAAACTTTTCAAACTTAATGTAAAATAATACTTTTGTAAAAAAACAAATAAATAAAAAAGAAAATATCTTGCATATTTCGGATTTTCCGAAAATGCAAGATCTTTTTTAAAAACATCCCCAGCCGACCTTGACCCACTTCCGGACATTTAAACTTTAAATACCCACCATAGCCGGGCATTTAAACTTTAAATGCCAACCCCAACACGTCACAGCTACGTCACAGCCTATGACGTCACCAGACCGGATGTAGCTGTCAAAATTTGATTTATGTGAAGTGAGCCATCAGCCCCACTATTGCACTACTGACGTGTAAATAAGTGGTAATCGCTTGAACGAGTTCGTGAACCAGCCCGATCAGACGGAAGAGGGGGTAAAGAGAGATAAACCCCCAAAAAAGGGTTTTTTGAGTTTTTTACATAGAAAAATAAAATGTATCGAATTTTTGTCGGCATCATTGAACTCAGTTAAAAAAAAAACAATTTATTATTTTGAATCACTGCTCTATGTCCATTGGTTACCGGGATATTGAAAGCGATAAACAGAGTATGTTGTCCCAATGTTAACCTTATGGGAAATAAGTAAAATTCTATATCTTGGTTATTTCTCAACATATCTTGATAAAACTTGGTAAATAGCTTCTTCTAGTTCGGATCTACTAAATATTGAATTAAAACCATCCAGTTTTAATATCCCTGTATCAGCAAACCTGCATACTCAATCCCCATGTTATTCTTATGGAGCTTACCAAAACATGTCAATAGTGTAAATATGAGAGACCTAGGACGACATGTAAATCAAACGTCTGAGAGTTCTGGACCAGCCGAACGCATATGGTTGAGAAAGCTGAGACAGTGAGAGTTCTGGGACGACGGAAATGTCCAACATTGGCTTATACGGGTGAGAGTTCTGGGCCAGTAGACGTTCAATACCGGCGTATCGGGTGAGAGTCCTGGGACAGTATCCGTTTAAAAAAATAAATCGGTACGGGCGTACGGGCGAGAGAGCCCGACGGCCACAACGACGGGTCGGCGGCGGCGGCGGCGGCTGTGAGGACGGACGGCAGTCCTGTCCTAATTGTAATATATATTTAATTAACATATGTATTTTAACTTTTTTTAATCGATAAAGTCATCGACTGACTAACTTGGTTATATTTCAGCTATGAAATATTAAAAAAATTACGATAACTAAATTACTATATAGAGAAATAATGCCGTGCTGCAGGGTAGAAAAAGCCTTTTTGTAAGTAGCATTACTGAAAGGAGGATTGTAGGACGATGGAAGAAAAATATGTATTAAACACTAAGGAGAAAAATATTTTTATTCATTAGATATATTACTTTAAATGACGACCTACACAGGTAGGTATTGTATTTAAGCCAAATATGAACAACAGATGAGCGAAGGGCGATTATAGCGCGATCTTGTAGTCTTGTTGCTAAGGCAGACATTCATTAGTTTCGCTTGATGACACCGTAGGATCCTGTACGGGTCCTGGACTCTCAGGTCTTCCAATTACCTCCGAGTCTACTTGAAAGCTAGTTTTAGCGAATTTCCCCTATAGGGAAGAAGCTGTTACCGTAGTACTCATGGTAAGACCTAAGCCCGAGACAATGCGGTTCCTTCAATTAATGTGATTCCAAATGCGTACAGTAATGTATTGCATTTGCATTTCATTTTAGCAGGTGCATTTCACTCGTAAACTCGCTAAAATCATGTTTTTGCCGTGATATTTATTTTTTCATTTCTCGGATGGACCGGTCCGGATCATCCGGGATCCGAATAATGTGGGGTCCGGATAATCCGAGGTGTACTGTATAACTGTCGGAGCAGTGCCTTTCGATCTAGTGACTGTCGATCCAGTGCCGTTCGATCTACTGCCTGTCGGAGCAGTGCCTTTCGATCTAGTGACTGTCGATGCAGTGCCTTTCGATCTACTGCCTGTCGGTGCAGTGCCGTTCGATCCAATGCCTGTCGGTCCAGTGCCGTTCGACGATAAAACTTTCAAAAGACGAAAATTTGATTACAATAATTTTAAAATAATCACGACTTCCCAAACCTAATACGGATGTATCTTCGAAAGGCACTGCATCGACAGTCACTAGATCGAAAGGCACTGCTCCGACAGGCAGTAGATCGAACGGCACTGGACCGACAAAAGTGTCGATCCAGTGCCATTCGATCTTATGACTTTCGATCTAATGCCGGCGCCCGGTCGTACTTGTCACTAGTCCCCTTTGAATGAGATCGTATGTCCCCGCTCTTTTTTGTTTATTTTCGTATGCTTGTTCTACGATTTGCATTTTAAATTTATCACTGTATCGAGGCAACTGCTGTGAGTCATCACCAGACATGATAGTTTTTTAGAATATAAAATAAATATAACTTGTGAGTATGATATTAATATTTTGTTAAAATAGATTTCCTCGTCTGTGATAAGTGTTATGAACGGTCATTGATAACGCGGGAACGTCAAATCAAAAATCGTTTATTTCGCTTTAAAGTTTACAGTTCGCATTTTTTTTACAGAGTTGTCACATACATTTTAGTTACATTGCATCTTAACCTAATCTTAAATTAACTCTTTTGTTATTAGCGAAATTAATCACTTCATAGAAAACCCGTGTGTGGGGATGAGTCATCATTTGATATAAAAAACTGCGTTAATTGGAGCGTTGAGATATCGCTTAGCAATCTTTTTAACTCTTTATAGTTTACTATTAATATAAATTGAAAAGCTGATAAAACTTAATTGGCTAAACCGTTGAACGCACTATAGTTCGCAGCACGTTTTTTAGTCGCAGAAAGGAAGTGTTTAGTCTTCGGTTATTTATTTCTTGTGATAGAAGATGAATGCATACAGGTTGGATGTATATGACTGGGATGAAGACTTCGGTGCCGTTGGAACGAATCTCGAGTTCGGAATCCCTCATTAAGGAGGCTACACGTGCTCGCCGCTGTGTTTCATCGGAACAGAGAGCTCAAGCGTCAGTGTAGCGGCCACCGCCTTCCTCAAATTCGTGAAATACTATTCGCGAAAAAATGCATGTCTTTGCGTATGTATAAACATTCCCTTGTACCTGCCGCAAGAACTTGAAAATAAGATACAGGAACTGGTCGATGCGTACGAAACGTCGTACGAGAGGTGTCTGGCTTTTATAGAAGTCGGCCTTGACTTGAGCCCCTATGTAGACGTTAAGGCTACTGTAAACATGTAGGTTTTATTACCTTTAAGTTTACCTGTAGGTAATAAAGCCGATAAGTTTCTCCATATTTTATTTAAAAAATTTAAACCCGCATTGGTTTTTAATTTATTTTCTATTATTTTATTTTTTTAAATTCAAAATTTAGTCTTTTGATTTTTAGTTAACGTTTAACTATTTTTTCCAACCTGTCATAAATTAATTTTTTTAAATCGTGTTTATGGTACAGAACAGATCGGAAAAGGGTTTTTTCTCCATAGCACAGTTCTTGTGTGTGGCAAAGGCTGTGTGAACCTCTTTTTCCCTTTAAAAAATGTAGTGACCTCCAAGACGGTGGGGAGATTGACGTTCTTTGGAGGCTTTTAACAAACACCCACTAGTCACACATTTTAAACATAAAAACTTTTATTAATTAAATTATATAACATAAATATTAAACATAAAACTGTTATTGGTCAAATTATATAAAAAATACTGAACATAATTAATAAAAAACTTTATAATATAAAAGCTTATTAAGAAATTTAAGAACCGAGCGCTACCTATTATGGATAAGACAAACTAATATGAGCGTATGATGGTTCGGAGCATATTGTTATTTCATTTAATAAAAATCGTATTGTGAATTTTTAAGATAGATACTAAGATTTATTAATCCAAAACAGGTATTTTATAAAACGTTTAAAATAGATCAAGTTAACTCAATGCCTTCTGTTTTCCCCTACAACTATTTACAAGACTAGTACTTTGGCACTGAGCTAACTTTATCTATGAAATAGTTTGCTAAACCGTTGATGGTAAACGAATTAATGTATATTTTTCAAGGTTGCAAAAAAACGGATCGTTGAATACATTTTCACTGGAAAGCTGAGTCATTGGAGAGGGGAGGTGTGATCAAACATTGGAATGTAAATTGAGCCCCTTAATTGAGCAGGAATATTATTAAAATGTAAGTAGATTTCTGATGACAATTTGTTTAATTTCATCGATTAAATCATACAATTTTATTTTTATCAATCCATGTGTTTTTAGAAGCTGGAAATCCTAACCACTTTACGTACACTTGGTTTTTTCTCCTTTTCAATATTTTTTCTACCAAATAAATGTCGTGATACTTTACTTTTGTCAACTCCTCTTCATAAAACCCGCCCGCGATTGGTTCTCCATCTGCGTCATGAAGTAAATAAGTTGTCGGTTCGGTTTGTTGTACTTTGCTAACCCTGAATATCTCTGCAGAGAAATTAGGAGAGCTATCCCTTATCTAATATCCCTTTGCACTTGCTTATACGAACATAATCGCCCGTATGGAACTTCGGGTCTTTTTTCTTTCTTACTCTGCTTGTCGTAGGCATAAACAGTACGTAACAGTTCACCTTCGACTTTTTTATTGACATCAATCGGCTTCATTTTAATTGTTCAATGTTTTTTATTATTATAGGTTGAAACTAAATCAGGCAACATAGTTATCCATTTATACGTTCCGTTAACAGAAAAGCGAATCCACATGAGATTTTTTAGTGTCCTATTAAATTCTCCATTACACTTTCCTTCAGATTGGAATATGTCGAATAGTGATTAATATGATATTTCTCCATTAGTTTTTTAAAATGTTCGTTGTAAAACTCCGACCCGAGATCGGATTGTAAGTTCTTGGGTACACGTCCTTTTTTTAAAATATCTTCCATCGCGTCTCGTACATTTTTTCCTGTCTTGGCTTTGATCGGTTGTACCCATGCAAATTTCGAAAACACATCTATCACCGATAGCAAGTATTTATAACCGTTGTTATATTTACTGTATTTTAATAAATCATTTAAGTCGATTTGCCATAAATCGTCAAATCCGAACACTACGATCTTCCTCCTTTTAAACACCCTACGTGCGGGTCTGTGTATTTCACGAGCGATTCGCTCTTTTACCTCCATGAACTATTCTATAACGCCTCGATTTCTTAGTTCAGTAATTATGTTAATCATTTCATTGCCGTGACTGTTGTTCCCGGCTGCTTCTGACGCTTTGAGCTTCCTCAACCTGTCAACAACTTTATTTATATCGTCGCAATGCACGTACTCGGGGGAACAGGGAGCGGTAGAGAGTTTCATATATTCATCTTTCATTCCCTGACCTTTTTTAAATAGCTTAGATATATATTTTTTATACTTTGGACTTTTATTACCGTTAATCCTCTCCCCCTCTTTATACCTCACTAAATGTCCGTTTGTCAAAATCAAAATTTTTTTATAATCCTCTAAATCCGAAGGTGAAATAAACCTTTTTATAGGATTCTTTTTAAACATTAATTCCATTAGTCCTTTTGTCGGTTTGAATATACGATTTTTAATTTTAATCGAATTGTCGTTGGGAATGAAGGTTATTCTTCCATTTCCTATCATCCACTCTCCACCGCCACCGTGATATACACCGTAGGTATGATCCATGTCATCGTTTATATTTTTTATCGATTCCTGTAGGTATGACTCGAACGTCACCGGTCCCTCGCTATCATTATCACTTCCATCATCATCATTATCATCATCATCATCATCAGATCATGAACCTTCATTATCTGAGATCGGGTTGATTTCATCAACGTCATCCCTCTCATGTTCCTCACTTATCCTTGCGGTGTTTATTTCTTCGCCCACGTCTCCTATGTTGATTCGATCATCATCATCAAAGTTCTTATTTTGTTCTTCAACCATCCTCTGCTCGTTTCCATACTGCGAGACCGGCTCTGGGGTATTTCGATCGGCTTTTTATTTTCTTTTTTCAAAATTGAGACATCACTCTCTTTATCTTTACGTTTTACTGATTTTTCTCTTTTCCTTTTACCCTCTTTACTGTTTGATATTTTTTCAACGATCTCGTGTATAGGGTCTACAATGGGTTTGAATTTCGTTTTAAATATCTCTTCCTCCTCAGCAACGCCACGTTTTAAGGCAAAATATTTTTTTCTGACCGCGTTACTGGTCTTAATTATTTCTTTTTTCACATCCATATTGCATCGTTGTTACTATTCAACTAAACCTTATGTAACGGCTGAACTTGTTTTTATTGATTAACATTTTCTTGGTTCATTCCTAATAGTATACCATACTGAAAAAATCTACCTTGACTTTTCATAAATCAAAATAGTTACTCTATTACTAAATCTTTGTTATTTATTTAATGATAAATTTATCGAATCCTATTCGATATCTACCTTTGTTCGGATCCCTTTCCTTATCAATTACTAGGAAGCCGAACTTCTGTTGCCAACATGCCCGACAAATATCTTCGAATTCAGAAAACGTCATATCCGGATTTACGTGATTATTATATATATGTTTCAGATTCACACTGTCCTGTTTGAAGATAATTAATAGATTAGCGTTATCTTTTATGAGTTGCTTCGGTATGCGACTGTACGACTGGCAGAGATAAAAACAATCCACATTTTTATACCTTCCCATTAAAAAAAAGCGGCTATATTTTTTTTGACCTCCACAAATGATGTCATCGAAAATGAATATTGAATTTTCCTTTGCTTCTGACGGTTCTATTACCTCTTCATTGTTTGAAAATTTAAAGTAACCAATACCTTTTACATTTTTTATTACGTTCTCAAGAAACTGATATTTTGGTTGATACAACGATTTAGAATAAATGTAAATATTTTCAAATTTTAAACCATTCGGATCATGAATTAGACTTAATATTGTTGCTGTTTTGCCACAGGACGAAGGACCAGATATGATGCACCTAATTTGATTGGGAAGCAGCTTACTGTGTCTGACTTTACGCTGATCCGAGTCTGCCTCAAAACACCTGACTGGCAATTGTTCTTTTTGCTGGACTACCTTCATTTGTCTTGGTGTACATATCCTTAACCCGCAAAGGATGTAAGTATAATGAACCAAGCAAATTCGTGACTAATATTAAATATTAATTTGAGAAGAGGAAAGAAAAACACATGTTATACAATTATCGCCAATGCACTCTTTTATTAAATATATTATTCAAAATTACCATTCTTTTCTTTATTTCCTCAACACGTGCCAATCTCTGGATCCCATAAGTATTCAGGAACATAGAACATACTCTTCGATCTTTTTCCAAATCGTCGACTCCGTTAAAGGTGTTTATAAATTCATGCGAACAGTAAAACCTTGATCTGTGCCTTAACAATATTGAATAGATACCACAGTTATGTGAAAACACACTCTGAACTGTCTTGTCATTATACTTCCAGTCAGTGCAGCTTGCTTCCAGGAATGTATATATTTTCAGTGGTGGCGGCATACCAAAGCTATCGAAATACTCTCCTTTTTTGAATTCATCTATGTAAACGGCAACGCTGATGACTTACAAATTTACTCTCACTTTTCAGTCAATGATCTGGATAACATAGTTCAACAAATGAACTTGGACGTCGACTCAATTACTCACTGGTGTACCCAAAATGGACTTAAACTTAACATTGACAAAACACAGGCTATGCTAGTTGGTTACCCTCGACTACTAACCAGGATAGATTTGCGGACTGCTCCCAGACTAACTGTTCACGGAAATGACCTTGAATACTCTGACAAAGTTAAAAATTTGGGACTTACTATGAACAAACACTTGAAATGGACTGACCAAGTAAACTTAACTTGTAACAGAGTCTTTGCTGCAATCCACAGTATTAAGCGATTTGCAACGTATCTTCCACTGAATCTTAAGACCATGCTGGTAAAGACCCTCGTGCTAACTCACTTTAACTACTGTGATCTTGTCGTCGCTGATATGATCGTCGAGCTTTCGAACAGACTCCAGCGAGCTCAGAATTACTGCATTCAGTTCATTTTTGGTTTGAGACGTTATGATCATGTCACTCCTTATTACAATTCTTTGTCTTTATTGAAGTTGAAAGAGCTTCGTGAATTTCATTCTCTTCGACTGTTGCACTCAGTAATCAAGAATAAAGATCCTGCATATCTCTCAGATAATTTTGTATTTGTTTCTGAAATTAGCAGTCGTTTTACTCGTAGGGGATCCCTTCTATTGTCCATTCCAACGCACAGAACAACAATTTATAATAACTCTTTCACTGTTTCGGCCTGCAGACTCTGGAATACTCTCCCTGATTCTGTTAAAATTCAGGAGAGCCATGCTCGGTTCGGGGCAGAAGTTAAAGATCTTTTACTGCGTGGTGGGCGGGAGTGATGGCCTTTGGCGGTGGCATGACGGGATATAGGGCGACTTGTGTGTTGCGTGAATGTTTACATATTTGATCAAGTTTTGCTTAAGAAATATATGCCGATGCTTATTTTATTATTATTATTATTTTTAGTTTTTACATAACCAAGTTATTTTTAGTTTTATCCGAAGTTAAGTGGTAGAGAGGACTTGCTAGTCCTAACTTCGCTTCGAAAATAAAGTCATTTTTCATTTCATTTCATTTTTTCATTTCATTTCATTTCATTTCAACCCAGTGACTGCCGACATTGAAAACAAAACAACTAGGATATGAGACATAAATCGGCATATTAACAGAGGTATCAAAAACGCTGGGACACTTTGATGCTATGTATTCATCGTTGTTGATAAAGTATTCGACTTCGAGAGCATACATGATGATACGCACCCGGATTTCAACCTCTTGCTACTGAGAACTCACTGTTACAATGTTCATCACAATAAATTCAATCTTTTAATCTGTCTTTCATGTGCACCGGCAAGAGATCCCAGAAGTAATGAATCTCATCACGTGAGACGTGGTGTAAATAAAACTCTTTCGCAAGGTATTCCATTTCGGTTATCTTCAAATTATTCAGTGACGGTTTACCATACTTTTTTTGTCATTAAATTTATTAATTATCTCACCGATCTTTTAGATCGATTGTTGTTCAGTCATGGGTCGGGGGGAGGATGGACCGAGGTGTTCTTGCACGAACCACCTGTGTAATATTCTCACGTTTTCCACAGCGCACTCGTGCGTTGAACAGCGATGAAAAAAACACTGCTTCCGACGATCGTATTGATTTCTTAACCTCGACAAGGATGGACAGTCCATTGATTCCATGTTTATGACACTAGTTGCGTTGTTGCGTAATATATTTTCTAAAATAACTTTTTTCTCATCGCCCTTTACAAACACTCTCGTGTAGTTAGCTACTATATTTTTAAACAGTCCTTTCATTTCACTATAATTTATGTAGCCGTCTTCCCAATCCAATCCGTAGTTAAAATGTTTTAAATAGTATGCGACCCTCTTCTGGGTCTCGTTTAAATAGGAAAAAGGATACGGAGATTTAAATACAAACGACCGCATCATTCTTCCTGATACCGACAGAAAAGCGGCTTCTTTCAATACGAACTCGTTGTGAACACCTCTAAGGCCCTGAATATCGCAGATAACCGTTCTGGAACACATTCTTCAACAAACTGACGTTGCTCGTCCACTTATCGCATGATTAGGAATTTTAAGATAACCGTTTTGTTATATAACATGACCGACTGACCTGCCTGTCTGAAATTTAAAAATGTAATTGCGCTCAGACTATCCTCTTGACCACGTTTGTCATCGGGTTATACTCGACGATTTTATCGTGTAAAATTAAGCAGTACGCTGTCGTTTTATCGGGGAAGTCATTCCTGGATTCAAATTCCAATCGTATGTCGACCGGTCCTGATTTGATAGATTCGTTTTGTCTTGAACAATCTATCACGATCACAGGAGCGTACGTTTTAAACTCCTCGAAATCGAACAAAGGGCTGCTCCTCTTAAATTAATAACTTTCCTGAAACTTCACGTACATATCAAACAGAACGGCTAATTGGTTTTTCGAAGAGTTCAAATTCATATCGTCGTAAGGATAACATTCGGAATTTAGATACAGTTTTACGTTCGATATATCACATAAATTGAAGTTTCCAGCGTTTTTCTTAACGTTGTTAAGTCGGTCCGTTTGAAAAGTCAATATGATATAACGCGGCTTTTCCAGTTGGGTCGTCGTCTTGACGTTCCACGTCTGTTTAATGGTCTTCGGTAGGAGCGGGTACTCGTAGAGCTCCCAAGCCCTGAAGTTCATGTAAATCGACTTATTCGAGTTTACCACTTTGAGTAGCGAGAGCCTATCCCTGTCGGACGGGAATACGTAAGGCACGCGCCATTGGATCTTTTTAATCTCTACGTTCGCCGAGGGCTCCACGGTGGTCGCCGCCACTCCCGCTCCTGCGGTGACGGCCTCGCCGAAGACCGCGTTCACGTCCGACCTGGAACTGAAGAGGATCAGTTCTTGTTTCACATTTAAAACGATCTTACCGTAGTCTTTGGCGAATCCTAGAACGGATTTCAGGGGGATGCATACATTGAAGTAGTGTTTATCGCTCGATTCTGTATCGCTTTTCAGCTCGACCAGTCGGTCCTGTTTCCCCGTCCAACCGGCGTTACTGAGAGCTTTCAGGTCGCTTTCGCTAAACGATAAGTACCCCTTGATAGTACTTGTTATCCCGACGTTTTTCACTCTATCCACCTCGACTCCGCCGATTTCGTATCTGATTTCATCGAATAAAAACGAAAAGCCGTTGTTTATGAATTTACACGATCCGGTAGTCTTGACCTCGCCTTCTATGTACAAAGAACTTTCACTAGGTAGGGTATATATGTCCTGATGTTGTATGGGAATCCTGATTTCATCATTGTTTTTGAACGAAGAGTTGGCGTACGGTAGATGAGGATGAATTTCTATCTTATTAATACTTTCGTCGAAATATATTTCCTCTTTAACCTGTAAAACGCTACCAGCCATTTTTCACTTTAAACCCGAGAGACCGTAGAAACTCTCTATTGGCAGCGGTCAACGATCCTCTTGTCTCAACGTTCGGTCGTTTAATGATCCTCGTCCCGACCGAAGGTCGATTTATAATACGAGGAATATATACTATCCCCATTACTGTACCTGTTTCAGGTGAAGTGTTATCGTGATGACTTCGTTAAGGAAATTGATGAGTTTTCCGTCTTGATCGACGATTTTAAGGGATAAGGTTGCTGATTGTTTTCGTATTGATCGGTAGGTAAATCAAATTAGCTGGCGTTTCCACGATTTTAAATCCAGGAGGAACTTTAGGAAAAAATGTATGCAGCGTGTGACAAGGGACCCCGTTCTTGTAGGATGACGTAACTATGTTACATTCGATAACAATGGAGTTCACCTTAAGTATGTTGACTGTGGAATCCGAAGAATGCACTGCATACCTTAATAGCTTCTTTTTCTCAAATCCTAACAACGGACCGATCGAGTCGTCCTTGGAAAAATCTACCTCGTGAGAACATTTAATCTCGCTCTTCAAGGTGTTATTATTCGGATAAATCGACAGATACACCGGCGGACGTTTGATAATAAAACTTGTGACGTAATTTTCGGGGGTCAAAGGAAATACCCACGTGATATCCTACCCCGAGAAATCCGTCACCGTAAGAAAGCCTCGGAAATGCTCAGAAGGAGCTAATTCCAGCGTTCGTTTCGAGTTCGGAAGAAAATAATCGTGGGGCAACTCTCGCAACTACTTCACGCAGGGCTCAGAGCAACCGGATGCAACGATACAGTTCAAAGAACGAGTTGCCTCATCCTCGCCCTCGTGAAAATGAATAACTTTGCCTAGAGATACGGAACGTCTAAGTCGCGCGAAGAATCGCTCTAACGTTAACCCCTGCTCACACCCTCGCTTGCTAAAGGGTTACAATGAACAAGAGGCTCCACCCAACCGTTTTGGGTTACCACGGGCTAAGTATGAGACCGTAGCGTGCCCCGCGATTCTACACGGAAATCGTGAAAAATATAAATAAATCTTTCCGGGGCTTATTCGCAGGCGTAAGGCCTAACCGAACGTTGTTCGTACCGCTCAGTGCGTCACGAGCGTCGAACAACGTGACGCACGTGACGACGATTATTAATTGGGTTGCCGTGGCGTAGCACGTGCTCCGTGACTTGTCGCGACGTGAGTGCAAGTACGGAGTAGACGGAAAATTAAGTCACTGCACTGGAAAATGCAACTAAGTCGTCTAGTATTTAATGGTACGATATTTTCGTAAAGGTGAGAGAGGCTAGGCCTAACAAGAACGTGAATTAATCTATTTGTCTATTCGAGAATAATCGCCTACGACAAACTCGGTCAGGTTCGTGAGGACGTAAAGTCGTCTAAAAGTCCGTAATTTCGTCTCTATCGGAATATTCCCGTGAGTCGGGTCGATAAACGTGTTAGTAAAGCTAAACGTTACACGACGAAACGTAAATGGCGAGGGAATCGTACCTCCGTATCGTGTTTAACCATGGTCGAGTCGAGCGAAGTGTCTCGAGTCGTGTACGCCTCGGCGACTGGTCCACGAATAATCGCCACGAGGAGCCCAGTCCGGGTCCTCTCCCCTCCTGGATTTCCCAAAGTAGGGGTAATCAGCTGTTCACCCCGTGACGTAAGAAACAGCTGATCGATGGGATCGGATGATGGGCCAGTCGGAGAAAAGAAGCCCCAAGATGGCTACCCTCAATGATTGTCAACAAACGCTACGGGGTTATGTTTGGGTGATGCGAGACGAAGCAAAGTGTTTAGTGGTCTATAGTAATTTATAACAGCCATTGTCATCGTAATTAAAGTGCTTTTATTGGGTACAGTGATTTGGTAAATGAGTTATTACCCAGGATATTTCGTAAAGTGGTAATTCAGTGTTGTGCATATAGGGGTCGCACTAAGCCTAGGCTCCTACTAGCCTAGGTTAACCTATAGGCCTGAGGTGGCCCAGACGTACGGGTGAGTCGAGTAGCGTTTGTTTACCAGCTTAGTCGTTTACCTTTACCCCCCCTACAAAAAATTCACCTTACAAACTACTCCTAGAGTTCGGATCGTCTGTCTTTTTTCATCATCGATTTCACCTCTTCTATCACCCAGCTGTTTTCTAAGGTACCTTTCTAGATCCGAAATCTCGTATGCACCCGTAGGAATCTCGACGCTTTGAATATCGTTCTGATCGTCGTAGTAGTAGAACTTATTGCAGCCCTTGTCAACGTTCGGTATCGAGTTGAAACTTTGAAAATTAATTAGACCTATACGTAGACGTCATCGTCACTCCCCAAAGAAATAGGAGGGAAAATATCACACGATATTTCCGAGGTCCTGCTCGTTAGAGTTAGTAAATAGGACATGTTAACGTGTAGAAATCAATTACTGTACTAAACTCTGATGAATGTATGCTTATGTTTTATTCGCACAAAAATCTGAAACACAAATGACCGCAAATCTCAGTGTTATAGTTCTGATATCTCTTGAAGTTATACACAATAACACATCCTTTCAGATACCTGATAACTTCTAACGGGGGTTTTAAGTTGCCGAAGCTGTCGAAAACACCGCGTATCGACCTTCCTTTTTCACCGCCACCCAGTGGGTCCCGGGTCGGTGCTGATCGTCCAGATTGATGATGAGCGATTCTCGTTCCTTCGGCGTTGCGGGCAACGCGTCCTTCGTAAATACCCCTCTGAAATGCGGGATCTTCAACTTTTTTGCGTACCTCTCGATTTCGAAACTGTTCAAGGCTTTCGATCTAAAAAAATGCCCATCCCTTGCTTGTACGGTTTCAAATATAGTCCTTTCCCTTTTTGTATCTTGATCTCCTTCGCGTCTTCACGTATAGCCTTCTGTACGTCGTGGATGGCCTTGTACATGGCCGCCGCGCCGCCGGCCAGACTCCCGACGGCCGACAGACCGGCGAACAGCGGTATCAGGAACGGTAGCGCCCCGCCGGATTTCGGTGGCAGCGGTATTATGCGCGGTCTCTTGATGACGGCGGCCCGAGGTCTCCCTTTCACCGCCATCCTCACCGCCCGCAGCGCCGCGGGGACTAACGATTTGATGTCCTCGTTTTTTCTACCCTTCAAAACGGCTTTCGCCGCTCTATATGCATCCTTGAAATGGACGGTTTTCTTCGTTTTCGCCATTTTATTGGAATCCGTATTTTTCTTCTTGATTTTCCTGGCGCCTCTTTTTTTTCATATTACGCGTTTCACCTTTGACGGACGTCATACCGGCTCGTTTGACTTTTGCCTTCATCAGGTTGGTGACGGCGTATGCGGCGATCTTCTCACCGAGCTTTGCGTCGGAAGCGGTCACTCTGGTCCAAGCCTGGTCAGCCAATAAGCGATCCGCTTCGTGTCTGCTTTTTAAATCTTTATTTTCGCGTACGATATGTCGTGCTGCTTACAGAAGGAGTCTAATTTGGTCACCCCCTCCTTGTTCCTAGCGAGCCTCTCTTCCAGACGCGTACCCGGGCCGCAGAACCGATACCCTCTTAAATGAACCTCGTAGGGTAGGTTTTCGATGAGCCTGTTAACGATACCACCGCCCCTCTGGAAACGAACTGACATAGTGACGCGAGTTCGGGTCTAAGAGGCGCTATATAATTTTTCGTATTCCCCCTCTCCAATCCGTTTGTTAAATATTTTTGTTTAAACTAGTATAATGTTTTTTTCTCAATATTAACCGTCCAATTTACTGACTCTATCCCAAAAATCATCTTTTTCGTTCTCATTCAATTCATCCAGATTCACGGTCAGAGTGGATAATTTCGAATTCAGTTTTTTTAATCTCACCTTCCATGGTGTTTACCCTAGCGCTTAAGTTGGGAAACTGCCCGGCAAAAGCACTATCAGAAGGTTTTGTTTTGCTTGAGTCCCCAGACCGTTCTTTAAGCGTCTCTATTTCGGTTTTAATGTCGCTAATTGTTTGCTCGAGGCTTTTACCGTCTACGACGGAAGAAGAAGACCTCGCACTCGGATTTGGAGAAGGATAAATCACTTCCAGTTGACTGTGTATTCTATTCAAATCCGATTCAAGCTCGTATCTAAATTTATTGAGGATATTATTGTTTACAGGTGAGTCCATATCATCTGAGTCGGGTACTTTCAGTAGTAAATTGAGCAGTTTAAAGTCGATGATACCGTTTTCCGGTTTAACACACCCAGCGATCGTGTCCATGACAATAGTCATTAGCGTTGTGTTGTTATTTCTCACCTCTTCGTCAACGTAGGCCTTTGTGCTAGCATCGTTTTTGTTAGAAGGCGCTTGGAGATTTCTAATGAAAGCGTTTTTAACATCTATCACGTTATTTTTACCTATCGAAACGTACTCTTTCCAAATTGATGTTAGCTGACCGAGGTTAACCGGGGATTTCACATCAGAGGCCTTGTTTACGTAGGTTCTGAATGCTTTTCGATCTAAAACTTCTTTATCGAATTTAACAAACTTGTCAGTATATTTATGTATGTATTTTTTATTTCTACATCTGAGGACGAGACAGACGTGTCAACGTAATTTTTAGTTGCAGCATCGTATTTTTCTTTAGGATCTTCAAATTTTACATTGAAATTCGTTAACGTGTACCCGTTCATATTTATGGTTTTACCAGGACCGTATTGAACGCATTTTTCAAATTTACTGCCTATGAACTTGGTGTTATAGTCTTTTGTAATTACATAGTTTGAAAATTCCAGACTTCCGATGTTAGAGATTCGTCTTTTTCTAGCATCGTAAGAATTGTCTTTGAAGCCGAGAAAATGATCCTTGATAAAACCTAAATTTGTTGCATCGCTATCCTCTGAAGGAGCGGATACATTTCTTAAAACATGTCCCTTACAATCGATTTCTTTACCAGTGTTGTTGTACAAAACGTAGTTCGTTAAGTCTTCCTTGATATAGGTGGTACTGTAACCTTTATTCGTGACGTCCGAGTCGTCAGTCGGTTCGTCCACATTGGAAATCTTCCGTTTTTTCGCATCGAAACGCTTCTCGCGCGAGATGAAGCATCTGTCGTGCAGGTAATGAAGTGAAACGGCATCGTTCACTTCCGAAGGTCCGCCGATATTGGTTATTCGTTTTTTTTCCAAGTCGGAATCACCTTTTTCGGTAAGTTTAAATCCTCGTCCGGGCGGTCCGTGGGTCACGCCGCCGTCGCCGGCGACGCTCCGCATGTAACCCCCGAACTTATCTATGTTCATGATCGAACCGGAATGACAGCGAGTCCGAGTTGAACGGTTCATTTATAATTTCGACCAGTTCTATTATAAACATAAATAAATTATCAATCATGCGCACGCGCGTGAATTGACTTTTTGTTTACAGTTAGATAACCTATTTGGATGACCTTACCTACGCCATATTTGACATCGATGTATACATAGAGTCTAGAGAGGAAGGACTGGAGGTAATGGGTAAGACAGGGTAAAAAAAAACAATTTCACAATAGATACTTCTATTTATAACCATTTATTTATCAACAAACAAACAAAAAAAGCTAAACATTTAAACCATACTTTTTTCAAACTAAAGGTTGCATTTAAACTACGGATCACATTTCATTCTTTTAGAAACAAGTTCATTGTGGACGTCAAGTTTTTTATCATCGTTAAGTCTAAAATGACCATAGCTTAATGTATGAATATTATCGTTCAAAACGAAACGTTTATCATCATGAGATGATAGGGCTAGTTTCCTGACATTAGTCGTATATAAATTATGCTTTTTACTTCTAATTATGTTCATATCTCTATACTGGTTTTTATTGGCAAACAAAGCTTTTTCATAATCCTCAAAGGTTATTCCATTTTTAACTACTGATTTTTTTATACCCTTAGCACGTTTTTTACAATCATTTTTTCCTAACAAGGTATACAACTTACATCTTAAGCCTAAAAACTTCTTTAAGGGTTTTGAATTACATTCGTCTTTTGTCAGCCCAACTTGTTTTTTTCTTTCAGTGGAATGACAAAAGTGCGATTCCGGATAATCACTTGTATCAAATATGTCTAGATGCTCCTTTATTCTTAAATACACATCATTTGATTTTATGTTTAGAATAAAAGAATCAGTGTCTGTGTATAACAGTTCAAACTTTCCAGCCCCGAAAACACGAGGAAACTTTGTAAAAGTAATCATACATAACAATCTTACTCAATTCAAGTATTGACATACCAATAGCAATTGGCTTATTAAACTTTACTTTGGTCTTTCTTATGTGGACGGCCACTATTCGTTCAGTGAAAATCGTCATGTCCTTAAAATTGGGCTTGGCTGTGAGTTTTTGCAGTTTCTTAAAGTCAAAGACTATTTGGACGTTTAATCTATTTCTTATGTTCTCCATCGTTATTCAAAAAAAACTATTATTCATCAACTTAAAGAACTCTTTTCGAACTCATTTTTAGCATTTATCCTAAAAGCAGTGTTTTTGTCTATGTAAGAAGCTATCCAACGAGATTGTTTGAACTTTATTCCTCTTTGTATTTTAACCAATATTTACTTCTTGGAGGGGGTTTCCGTTCAGGACAAAACGGGAAGTCATTATGCAATTCATGAAGGTGTTTAGGATAATCCAGGTCTACCTCTAAAACATATCCCGTCTCATCGTCTTCGCAAGTATCCAAAATTTTGTCCTTCAAATCACGAATTTCATTAGGATCTAACCACTGGAAACCATTGAGAGGTAGACTACCACCCATTGATTTCCCGTACAGGTTATTGACATCCAGGTAAAGAATGAAATTAGACTTATTTTCGTTAGAGGTAGACTCGTTACAATCACCACCATCACTACTACTACTACTACTACATTCACCCGGACTATATTCTTCTTTTGAATAACTATTATTTGCCTCACAGTATCGTTTACAGCACATTGAAATACCTCCCCTTATCCCTGCTTCAAACATTAAGTACATATCATAGTCAGACAAAAGTTCTATTTCCACTTTAGTTAATTTTAAACAGGCATCGAACGAAAGACCCGGCGCGGTGTAATACCAGGCCGGGTCGAGGTCATAATTTGAAATACAAACCCTACGAAAGTTTTCAAAAACGTCTGCCAACAAGGTGACATCGGTTTTTAAATACACATCTGAATAATCACCCAGTGTTTGACAGTTGAATTTTTCCCAGACATTCATAGCGTGTGAATATTCTTGTGCTGTTATGTTGGATTTATTGAGTGAACTATAAAACTTATCAATAGATGGTAGACGGGTTTCTGTAAGTTTTTCACGATTGTCTACGCATTCATAAGGAAATACGCCTTTTTTAGTGACAATGTCTAAGTTATCCTGACCAAAACAAGCAAGTGTTTCAACAAACTGATCTCTATCGAGATTCCTAGCCAACTCATCTAGGCTCCTACCCATAAACCTAAAAGAGTCTATAAATCTTATTTCAAAGTTAGCTGTTACCTTTTTTGACGGTGAAATGTACTTTTCTTCGGTGTTAGGAATCACAGTCACTTCCATGTCATCATAATCAAGACTTTTTGCAATAAAATGTAGATCGTAATTGGTCATATTGTGTATTACAACAGGAATGAAGTTCGGATTTTGATATAACAAATTACAAGTTGAATGACTCGCTCCTCTAAATTTTCCTGTGATAGAATCGTGGTCCTTTACTTTTTGATCTTCAGGTGTGAAATCATTTTCGCATATATGACACTTAGAAGCGTTTTCGAAGGATTCGACCTCAATATTGGTCAGTTCTGACATTGGTAATCTGTTAGCGAATTTCCCCTATAGGGAAGAAGCTGTTACCGTAGGTCTCATGGTAAGACCTAAGCCTAAAACCATCATAACTTTTCTTTTTGAGGTCCTCAGATGCCAAAAACACCATTCGTTCACTTTCATAAATATATATATATATGTGTGTGTGTGTGTGTGTGTCTTTAAGCACGATAACTTGCGCAAAAATAGTCCAATCAGAATGAAATTTGGCATAGACGTGTAAAGTAGTAATTATTCGGACGAGTTCGTAAACCAGCCCGATCGGACCACCGGAAGGGGGGGTTAAGGGGGGTAAACCCCCCAAAAATGGGTTTTTTGAGATTTTTACAAAGAAAAATAAAAGTTTTCTAATTTTTATTGGCACCATTGAATTCAGCCCAAAAAAACAAACAATTTAGTATTTTGAATCATGGCTCTATGTCCATTGGTTGCCGAGATATTGAAAGTGGTAAACGCAGTACGTTGTCCCAATGTTAACCTTATGGGAAATAAGTAAAATTCTATATCTCGCTTATTTCTCAACATATCTTGATAAAACTTGGTAAATGGCTTCTTCTAGTTCAGATCTACTAAATATTGAATTAAAACCACCCAGTTTTAATATACCTGTAGCAGCAAACCTCCATACCCATTCCCCATGTTATTCTTATGGAGCTTACAAAAACATGCCAAATCTCGCTATGTTGGATCGAAATATGTTGTTTTGCACTTGAAATTCGCTGAGTATGCAGGTCTGCTGCAACGGGGGTATTTTTGTATATGTCGTAGATTCCGAGTGCTTCTTCTTTGATTTTACTGAAGAAGGTTTCAACAACATTTTCACCTCGATAGCACCTGGTTCATATTTTTCACATGTGCTCGATACCTTATAGTAACAAAAGGACATTGGATAATGTCGTTGATAATCAACGGTGGACGAGTTAGCTGCTGACGCTCTCTGTTTTGGTTTTTTACAGGTCTCTGAATTCATGCAGAACGGTTTTTTTACAATTTTTACAACAGTTATTCATATTTTTAAAGTTCACCCTGAAACAGTTTTTACAGCATTCATTTGGATTCTTACAGGTGAGAGTATTACAATTTCGACATGGAGTTTGCTTGACCAAAATTGACTCAAAATCAGCATATATAACGAACGGGACTTGCTGTTTGTGTTTATAGTTTTTGAATTTAAGTGTCCGGTCTTGTTCGGTAGGCATTTCAACAGCAACGGGGTCTTGTCGGTCACATAGTGACTTGTGTTTGTTATATGCGGTCTCGCTATTAAAATGGATCAAACACGTTTTACATATGAATTTACGTCCGTTATGGTTCGACACTTGAGTACTGACGATTTTGTTGAAATCCTTTATCCAAGCATAATGTGATGTGGTTTGATCTTTTAACAGTAAGAGATCACGATGATCCGGTTTCTCAGTTTTACAATCTTTAATGGGATAGACAAAGTAGTCATCATCTACCCGTTCAGTGTTATTTTCTTTCTTCTTTTTTTCAATTCCAAAAACAGTAATTGAAATATTATTTATCCTTTCGAATTTAGATATAGATTTTAACTTTACGGGATAGGTTATGCAGTCCCGATCGTAAGCATCTTCCATCTCCGGATTATTTCTGTACTTGGAAATCCTTTCAGGGTGAACCGGGATATTTTTACTCCAAACTGCATATTTGAAGCAAAAATCATCCTTGTTCTGTACGTTTACTACACATTTCTTATTTGCTATAAATGGTGGCAATGATATATGTTTACAGCCTCGAAGAGGTTGATACTTATTGACTCTTAACTCTAGTCCATTAATTTGTTTCAAACTCCAACCCGACCCTTGGTTTTATAATCTGCTTATTCTTTCAAAATCTTATCACTGATGTCTTTGCAATATCGGTTTAGATCAGTTGCGGAAAATATTGGCTCGTTTTCTGTTGTAAAACAAAGTTCTCTATTTTCTTCAGTTTCAGGTTTTTCGTAATCACATTTTAAAATAACGTTACATTTCAGGTTCTTTGTAATTGACAAATGGGTGGTAATCTTCGATTTAATCAATTGCTTACAGTAATTCAAGAAATGTTCGGTATCTAGGTAGCCTTCTCCGTTTTTAATCCAATATGTTTTGAGCCTACATTTAGCTGCTGATTCTATTTCTATTATCGGTGAATAACCAAGGATATTTCTCAGGTGGGTTTCACTCGAGATATGACCATCTGAATTACGATACCACTCTTGACAGGTTCTACAAAATTTAAGATTGATCGTTGATAGGTAATTTTGCATATTTTTTAGATTTGAAAAATATCTAAGATTTACTTCTCTTACAGCACAGGACTGAAGGGTAGATCGAAGGCATAATCGCATTACAAGAATACATCTAAAGACGGACTACTATTACCACACGGGACTGTCTGAGGGTACAGCGAGGGGCGTCATTTTTTCTTCTCCAGCACCTTCGATCGTAGCTCGGAGAGGCGTTTGGTCTGCGGTAACGAAAGATCCGCCCCCAAGGAGACGACAAATATCGCCCGTGCGTAGTCCCCGAACTTGTTGATGGAGGACAGCTTCGTGCAGTATGGTAGCCTCATGCGGTATGTGATCTCATCCCTTTTCTCGAGCTGAAAAAAAAACAAAATACCTTTAATAAAACAATTTATATACCAAATGTAAAAGTAATTTTTGAAAAGGTATTTTAAAAAATAAAACAATTTGTTGGTATAGCAATTAAGTTATAAAGAAGCTTAAGCCTTTTTAAAAATATTAAATCCTCCAGAATGGATATAATGGATACGGATATAATTCTTAAGAAAACCTTTATTCTGTATGGTCATGTATAGTTTGGAGATAGTGTTGATACAATTTAATCGAAAGATAATTAAAAATATATTTTAAGAGTTACCTGTATATTCCCTTGCGGGAATGTAGCCTTGATGACAATCAACAGGTCTTCGAGCGACTCGAGGCCCGCTCCCTCTATTATCGAAATGTCCCAAACGGAGGGAGTTGTGCGTGCGTTGGATCCTGATGCCATCATGGAGTAAATCGAAAATGAGTATGCCTTATCTGCGATAACAGTCGTTATCAAGCATAAAAAAGCTCATTATAATCATATCTGAGTAATAACCTTAAGGAAATGCCAACAATTACAGTAAATCCTAATTAGTGTCAAATTAAAAAGATAGCAAACAGATAAGAAATAACACTATTTGCTGATGTGGTCAATTGTTGGCTACTACATAATATGTTGTCGTTTTAAAGACATGTCCTATGTGACAATAATAAACAAACCAAAAAAAAGTTTTCATCACCTCTACCCTGCAGCACAGCATTATTTCTCTATATAGCAATTAAGTTATCGTAATTATTTTTTAAATATTTCATAGCTGAAATATAACCAAGTTAGTTAGTTACTAGATGACTTTATCGATTAAAAAAGTAAAAAAAAATATGTTATTAAAATTATATTAAAGTTATAAAATAAATATTTAAAAAATATATAATTTAAAAATATATATTAAAATTATAATTTTTAAAGGACACCCGCCCCCGCGGTCGGGGCTGCCGTCCGTCCTTCCAGCCGCCGCCGCCGCCGCCGACCCGTCGTTGTGGCCGTCGGGCTCTCTCGCCCGTACGCCTGTACCGATTTATTTTTTTTAACGGATACTGTCCCAGGACTCTCACCCGATACGCCGGTATTGAACGTCTACTGGCCCAGAACTCTCACCCGTATAAGCCAATGTTGGACATTCCCGTCGTCCCAGAACTCTCACTGTCTCAGCTCTCTCAACCATATGCGTTCGGCTGGCCCAGAACTCTCAGACGTTTGATTTACATGTCGTCCTAGGTCTCTCATATTTACACTGCTCATGTCAAATCTCGCTATGTTGGATTGAAATGTGTTGTTTCCATTTGAAATTCGCTGAGTATGCAGGTCTGCTGAAACGGGGTATATATATATATATATATATATATATAGGTGTTAGCACGATAGCGGCCGTAAAAAAGGTCCAATCTTAATGAAAATTGGTACAGACGTGTAAAGTGGTAATCACTCGGTAGAGATCGTGAACCAGCCCGATCGGACCCCCGGAAGGGGGGTCAAGGGGGATAAACCCCCCGAAAATGGGTTTTTTATTTTTTTATATAGAAATATAAAATTTATCGAATTTTTGTTGGCATCATTGAATTCAGCTTAAAAAATTAACATTTTAGTATCTTGAATCACATCTCTATGTCCATTCGTTACCGAGATGTTGAAAGTGATAAACACAGTACGTTGTCTCAATGTTAACCTTATGGGAAATAAGTTAAATTCTATATCTCGGTTATTTCACAACGTATCTTGATAAAACTTGGTAAATAGCTTCTTCTAGTTCAGATCTACTCTATTTTGAATTAAAACCATCCAGTTTTACTATACCTGTAAGGTTGTTCTTAGCGCAGGTGGGTGGCTTGTAATTAGGTGGCTCGTGACGTCAGAGGTCTTACCCCTCCACCCGAGATCAATTACCGAGATAAGAGTACTTAGCCCTCCCGATATTTTTTGGCATTTTTTAGCAAATTTTTTGCAATTTTTAAATTATTTTGCATATTTTTATTTTTTATATATTTTTTGTTATTTGTTTGCAAATTTGTTTTTAATATTTTTTATTTCTTTTTTAATTTTTTTTGGTGTGGTTTTTGTAATGAGGTGGCTCCCAAGATAAGAGTACTTAGCCCTCCGAATTTTCTTTTGCCATTTTTTGCGTTTTTTCCATTTCTTACAATTTTAAAATTTTTTTTTAATTTTTAATTTTTAATTTTTTTTGTAATTATTTTGCTAATTTTTTAAACAAAATTTTCATTTCCAATTTTTTAAAATTTATTTTTGTCTTTTTTTGCGTTATATATTTTTTTGCGTTAAGTTATTGACAGGCTTTTAAGGTAACATAGCCTAGTTCTGAGAAATGGGACTGTTGCCAAACCATCGTCTTCAAACCGCTGGGAAATTCCACACTAACACTCCCCGACCCTTCCCTTTGTAGGAACGTTTTTTTTTTTGGATTTGGAGTTTGTCGCGATTAGACCGTCTAACAGTTCCGCGCTTGCGAGCGACAAGTAGTGTTTTGTAATCGTGTTACGACTGTGATTAATTGTGAACTACTTACTGAACGTACATATTGAATATTATCAACGTAAGTCAGTGATATTTTTTAATCAGCTGGAAAGTGAAAATTGTAATTGGAAATAATCAACGCTATACATCAATCAGTAGATTAAGTAGATTATCTAGCAAAAAAAGGAATTTTACTCATTAAAAATTCTATTTGCTGCTATTTGAATATGATGTTTGAGATGAACCAAAATGTTCAAACGAATTGGCTTATTTTTATTAAAAATTTGTTAACAACTAACTGCCATTTAGTGTTAAGCTCAGGTCAAACTCGGATCAGTTCACGGGTTATACAAGCTTATACTCATGGCAGAAATAAATAGATTAGTGTTGGGCGAAAGCGTTCGTTCTATATCGAGACACAGTAGAGAGAGCATCACGATTACATATTGTTTCCATACAGCAAAGTTTGTTTTGTGTTTCAGAATGGAGTTCCACTGCGAAAAGTGTGGGAAGGCATATACGTCCAGGGATATTCTTCATCGTC
The DNA here is from genome assembly GCA_035578135.1 of Flexamia atlantica. Classification (NCBI taxonomy): domain Eukaryota; kingdom Metazoa; phylum Arthropoda; class Insecta; order Hemiptera; family Cicadellidae; genus Flexamia; species Flexamia atlantica. The sequence goes on along the minus strand of JAQJVK010000007.1, from coordinate 7,661,531 downwards.
ACCAGGCTGAGCACGCTATGCAACCGAAGTTGGACAACAATCAGAAGCCAGAATGGGTGCCGAAACCAATAGACGACTCACCAATTGTTACGTGGATGGGAGGTGGTAATTTATATGCAGTTCAAAACCCGGCTAACATTGGACCTTTGCTATTGAAAATAGAACTTTATGATGATGTGGAAATGGTAAATATTTGCGGATTATATCTGGAAAAAGATAGTGAAATGCATCAAAATGTAAAACATTTATTAAATAAACTGGAAAATATGTGGATCGACAAAGTGACTGGTGTGCCAAAAATTGACGGACTTACACAGACCATTACGCAACAAAGTATAGTTTCGGCGCCAAAACAGACGAAGCGGGCACCATCCAGAAATTAAGTAAAAAATCTACATGTCTAGACATATCACCCTAACCGTCTGAACACCTACACGCCAGACATTTCCCCCTTTACCCCGCACATCGACAGCTGCGTGTCTGACCTTCACTTCCTCCCCTCCACCAACAAGAATGGCGCATGGGGCATAAAACCCGAGACGCGAGTCGGCAGAGCATCAGTCCTCGCCAGCACACCAGCTAGCTTCAGTGTGTTCCATTGATATCACCTATCGTCACTACTACAAGATGGCTTGCTCACAGTCAACAACTGCTACCACCTCTGAGATTTCACACGCCATCGGCCTGACCATGGACCTGAGGACCTCCCTCAACACCTGTAAATCCAGCTCCCCGGCATACACCAGGCTTGCCGATCTTTGGGAGGAGTGCGGCTACCTCATCACAGCCATGGAGAGGGTCACCACACCGTTCGGCGAGACGATTATCGTCATCCTGGAGGGTCAAGTCGGGGACGACTTCTTCCAGCGGGTCTACCTTCCCAGGCGTTTCAACACCGTGCTGAGCGACAACGACATCGAGCGCTACAACAAGTGCTTCGGGGATTGTTTCCATATGGTGAAGCAAGCTGCAAGGCCAGGTACAAGTTTAACTCCGCTCGAGTTTATCTAAAAAATTTATTTTTGTAAAGCAAGACTAAAGAAGACTGAAGATATATTCTATGTAGAACTTTACACGTGCATATTTTCGAGTCAATAAACATTTAAATACTGTACAATCTGTGTTAATTATTGAACTTAACACAAAACCCCTTTAGCTGTACAAAAACTGAGGTATAGAATTAAAGTGTTGAAAACTAATCATTAGACTGATGGGTATAGTTTTAAGTATTGAAAAATCGGTGGGGAATAGTCAGTAGTAATCATGGACTTGAGTTGGAAACACCCGTTCTCAGCCATAGTGGCGGGACCATTGGGTAGTGGAAAGTCAGTGTTTGTATCGAAATTTATAAAACACATATCACAAATTTGTGATACAAAATTTGCTAGAATAAACTGGCATTATGGTAGCAGTGGCGGTGCGAGTGGTGACAACTCACAAATAAACTATATTGAAGGTATGCCGAACTTGGAAGATTTTGACGGTAAGGAACCGGTTTTGGTAATCATAGACGACATGATGCGAGAAGCAGACAATATAGTGGTCGATTTGTTTACTAAAGGCTATCATCATAGGGACATAAGTGTGTTTTTTATAACTCAAAACCTATTTCATCAAGGGCGAGGACAGCGGGACATATCTCTCAATGCTCATTACATGGTCTGTTTTAAAAATCCGAGGGATAAAGTGCATATCAAGTGTTGAGCCAGACAAATATATCCTGATAATCAAAAGTTTATTGAGGAAGCCTACACCGATGCTACGAATAAACCACACGGGTATTTACAAATAGATTTAAAACAGGCTACGCCTGATGATGTGCGAATAAAAAGCTGCATATTTCCCAATTATACTTATCATTTTGTGTATGTACCGAAACAAAAACGCAAATAGACTAACGTGTTAAGGTTTTACTTCAGTAGTCACCATGTCGTGCTTGCGGAAGGACAGAGCTCTGCTCGAAGCTTTGATACACGCAAAACTCAAAGAGCGCAAAGCTCTGTTAAAGGTGTGTGATGTCAGTCGCATTCGATCAGTATGCGCTTATAATGTGTTGCGAGGTAACGTTCCTCTGTCCGATAAAAGTAAAAGGCAATTGAGCAAATACAAAACCGCACTCCGGCGAATTATTAAACGAGGTGAAAGATTGTCCAAGAAGCGTAAGTATCTTGTAAAGCAAGGAGGTGGATTTTTTATTCCACTAATATTAAGTACAGTACTAGAAGCAGCATTAAAGTCAGCTTTAAGCAACTAATACAGGGGTAGATATTTCGAGTCTGTGAACAATGACTTATGAGATGGTTGTGCTAATTCTCTGTCATTTCATTTTGGGACATCATGCGTGAAGTTACACATTAGGAAGGTAGTATCAGAAAGAAGGACGGTGAACAAAATGGATCATGCAAGAAAAATGATTGTTGTACCACAAGAGCTACTTGAACGTCTACAGTCTCCATCTACTAACGAAAAACCACAACATCCGTCTCCTGCTAAACGATCCTACAAGAGTTTGGATGAGGGAATGGAAGATATAATGAATGATAAAAATATCGATGACAGTGAAAAGTGGAAATTGTATAACCAAGAATTAAATCGATTTTTAAATATCGCTTCAAGTAAACGTCAACCGATCAACATACCGATTGTGGACACCGGAGTAGGTGGTGGTGGTGATGTTGCTGGTGGCGTTGACGGTGAAAACAGACAGCGACACAATCCCGACCAGTTAGAGGAAATTGTCGAAACATTCTCCAAAACCTACAAGTCAGATGTCCGCAACGTATGACGGATGTTCTCACGAGGAGATAGTTTAATCACATGGGACGACAATTTGACATTGAGTGTAGACGGAGTGAAAATTCCAGGCTCTAATTTGATAGACGTTTTAAACTATATAGTGAGGATACGTATGTTTGATCAACCACCGCCAGGATGGCACGATGCGATTCAAGCGATCAGACAGATGAATATTCCAAGGGGATATATCCATAATAAAAAAGTGTTAAAAGCTATAAATGAACAGTTCATTGCAACGTCACACAGAGACGCGGAGGGTGCAGAAGCGGCAGGAGGTGTTTCAACGAGAGCGATCGGCATCTCAGAAGCGTGCGACGTCACCACCGTATCCATCACTGTCAGACGTACGTGAAGCGAGAAAAGATGATGTTTTCGAAAAATGGGAAGAGTGGTATGACACATAAGTGATGGAGCGATTGTATTACGACCCAAACGAGCCTTCCTCGTACGGTGGTGTATCACCACTATTGCAAGCGACAAGAAATGAGAAAATCCCAAAACGTAAAGTAATTGATTGGTTATAAACACAGGACACTTATACTTTGCATAAACCAGTATTTTGACTTTGTTACGGGGATTGAGTCCGCTGTGTCTCAGCTCCCTGAGACTCAGGGGGATCAGTTTCGGTGCGAGGCCAGCATCTTACTGAATAAAATTCTTGTCCCAAAGCCCAACCTAAAGAAAGAGGAAATCAAGGCAGTATCTATCCTTGGGAAAGATGATACTATCAAAATATTGCCCGCAGATAAAGGAAACGCTACTGTTGTCTTGGACACAGTAACATATAAAGAGAAAATATTGGAAACTCTCCAAGCTGGTAAATATACTGAACTAAATAAAGATCCTACAGAAAGTTTCGAGCGTAAAGTTGCAAGCACTCTTAGGAAGCATAAACAGTTTTTTTCTGATAAACAAAGAACTCGTTTAACACCGCATCACTCGAAAATCCCACACATGTATGGGTTACCTAAAATTCATAAAACTGATGTACCTCTTAGGCCTATAATTAGCTCTCGCGACTCACCGTGTAGGGAACTGTCTAAAGTCCTCCTGGACATCCTAAAACCATTGGTGGGAAAAACTGACTCGTACATAAAAAATTCTAAAGACTTCGTTGAAAAGTCAAAGGACATAGTGCTGGCTGAGACGGATAAGCTGGTTAGTTTTGATGTTGAAAGTCTGTTCACGAATGTCCCAGTTCCTGAAACCTTAAAAATAATCGAGTCTCGGCTCGAAAAAGATGAAAGTCTAACTGAACGTACTAAACTTCCTGTTAAAGTCATTATGGAACTGCTTGAATTATGCACTCAATGTAACTATTTTGAACTAAAAGGGTAAATTATACCGTCAAGATGAGGGGATGGCCATGGGGTCGCCATTGTCGCCTATCTTTGCTAATATCTTTATGGAGGAGTTTGAGCAAAAGGCTTTGTCTTTGGCTCAACTCAAACCGAAGATTTGGTGGAGGTACGTCGATGACACCTTCGTGGTATTTCCGCATGGAGACGATGAACTAAAAGACTTTTTAGGGCATCTTAACAGTATTTCTCCTTCCATCCGCCTAACAATGGAAGAGGAAGTCCAAAACAAACTAGCATTTTTGGATGTGTGCGTAGAAAAGGATAGGGACACGCTTAGGACAACTGTTTTCAGAAAAAAGACACACACAGGGCAGTACTTAAATTTTCAATCAAACCATCAAAAATCTGTCAAAGAAGGGGTAGCTTACTCACTATTTGACAGAGCAAAGAGCATTTGCTCAAATCAAGATGGATTAAATCAGGAAATCAAAAAAGTAGAGCAAGATTTGGCTAAGAATGGATACCCTCAATCCGTAATAAGAAAGTGCAAAACCCGTAGGGCTAAACACAATGAGTCAGAAAACACTGACAAATTCGTTCCTATGTCAATCCCTTATGTGCCGGGATTATCGAAAAAAATTAGGAGAGTTGCTAGGAAGTTCAAAGTTAGAACCGCGTTTAGGACACAAAACACTCTTAGGCAATGTCTCGTAAAAACCAAACCAAAAAATGGCACTCAGGGATAAAAAAACTGTGTTTACAGAATAAACTGCAATAGTTGCTCTAGGCCGTATTATGGCGAGACAAAAAGACCTTTAAATGTTAGAATCAAAGAACACAAAGATAACACGAGGAAGGGCTTAGTGGATAAATCAAAAATTGCTCAACACTGCTGGTCTGAAAATCACCAGATGAATTTTGACGAAGCAAAAATAGTACACCGCGAACCTCATTTTTTCAAAAGAAAACTAATTGAAGCTTCATACATAAAACTAGCAGACCAACCAATCAGTCAATCTTCACTTGAAATAAGGCCAGTATGGCTACCAATATTAAACAAAGAATTGAAAGACAGGGAAAATAAAGTGTCAGCAAATAGGGTAATTACTAACAATTCTGTTCAAAATTCTCATAACATGTTAACCCGTAGCAAGGCCAAGGGGCAAAATAAGGTTAAAAATTAACTAAAAAAAAACACAAACAGACACACGGAATTTGCATATCACATGTCTCTGTCTCAGGTTTTCGCCACCGGTAGCGCGCCGTGATTTGGTTGGCTGTGGGCGCCGCCATTTCCGTTGCCGCCGCCATTTGCTTTCCTCCCACCAGTCTCCTGCCTGGTGATTCTTGATACTTGTGATTCCTGTGTTATTTTGTGTATTGTTTTTATTTTCAGCTTATTGTTTTCGTGACTGCTTTTACAGTTCTCTGTTTTAGCTGTGTTTTTCTCCAGGTTTTCCTGGCTATGTGTTACTAATCGTGTTATGTTCTAGGTTTTCTTCCACCTGAAGACGGGATCAGATTCCAGATCCCGAAACGTCGTGAAACTTGTTTTTTACTAATCAGTGATGGCAAATGTCCGCAAAAATCCTAATCAAAAAAAATAAAATAAAATCACCATCACCAACAATGAATTTCAAACAAAAATAAACCAGTACGTAAAGAATTTACACGCAACCCGTATATAGTGTTTGGACCGTATGAACTTTGGCAAGCAGACTTGAACTACATGCGTGGACTGAGTAAATGCAATGACGGTATCAATTACTTATTAAGTGTAAGATATGTGTTTAGTAAACGCCTATATGTGAGAGCGTTGAAGCGGAAGGAAGGAGCATAAGTGGCTAGTGCTTTTGAGGATATATTCAAAGAAGCGACTACAACACCACGTTGTCTACAAACCGATAAAGGCACCGAGTTCACCGGCAACAAGACGAAACAACTATTTAAAAAGTATGTAATAAAATATGTCACTACGCAAAACCCCGATGTAAAAGTACACACGTACTTTTACACTTAGCTTACTTTTTTTAGCTTACACGCTTGAGCGTGTAAGCCGCACATTGAAAACCCGCATGTGGTGATATTTGTCTTATAAAAATACATTCAGATATATCGATGTATTGGACAAACTAGTGAATGCCTACAACATCAGCCCGCACAAGAGCTTGGGCAACAGACTGCGTCCAGTCGATGTGGATGCTAGAAACAGAGAGGTAGTTTTCAGTGTGTGGAAACACATGTACAAAAATATACCGAAACGCACTAGACCGAAACTGAAAGTCGGGGTTACAGTGCGTATAGCTAAGGAGAAGGGTACGTTTACCAAAGGTTACGAGACCAATTGGAGTATGGAGGTGTTTTTAATACACCGAGTAAATACACTTATGCCATTACCACTGTACTTGCTCACGGATCTCAACGGTGAGGAGTTGTCCGGACAGTTTTACGAACACGAAGTGCAAAAAGTGACAATCCAACGTGACCACCTGTTTAAAATTGATAAAATACTGGACACGAAAGGTCGTGGTCGCAGTAAGCGTTACCTGGTCAAATGGGAAGGTTACGGAGACGAATTTAACTCTTGGGTGAGAGCGCAAGATTTACAACATGTCTAGTAAAAACCAATTTTACTTGACATTGCCCAGCAATAGTTCTATGGATTATTTTCCCAAAACACCGTGACGAGTTACACTACACACATGCCTAAACAAATACGACTGGAAGGTGGCGAGTGGGAGATGGCATTGGTGGAAGCACATTATCCGTATTAATTTATGTCAGTCAACGATCATTCGTACATTTGGGTCGATTATCAATTCCCTCGATTATTTAAAAAGGAATCAGTGATGGTCAAAATAAAACCAGAATATTACAGAGGTATTACAGATTTATTAAATTAAATCTTCAGCGATACGCAACTATATGAATTTCTTGAATTTGAATACTCGACCGATTTAAATAGAGTCAATATGAGGGTGTTGAAAACAAATGATGTGAACAAAATTTCGATAAGCCACGAACTATCTCTACAGTTGGGTTTTGACCCTTTTCAAGATAATCTAGCACCGGAAGGTGTTTCTTCAGTTCTCGGCTTATGGGAACCAGATCTAACTATGGGGACCCCACCACATATATAATTGTGATTTGGTGGAGCCGAGCCGCAGTTGATTGGTGACACTACAGCACCGCTATTGAAGATTGTCAATATCGAAAGAGATAACTACGTTCATGGTGCTTATAAAACGATGGTTTATACAAGTCCGCATTACGTACCCGTCATGAAGACTACATTTGAAACTGTCGAAGTCGACTTAAGGGATCAAACAGGGAAAAGCCTATCATTCCTCTTTGGATCGTCGTACGTGAAGCTACATTTCAAAAGAGCGCAGCAGCAGTATAAATGAATTCAAACGACCCGTATGTGGCGTACTACCGCCGTCAACAGTTGCAGAACGGCGGTGCGATCGACCGAGTATTTCGAGGAGTGGCAAACTACTCGTTGTCTTCGAGTTATCTTAATGTGTGCACAGCGAGTATCATATACTCCCAGTAAACACTGCAAAGGAAGAGTTATATTTTTCTAAGCTTGAATTAAGAAAAAATATAATTAATAAGTACAATGGCACAAGACAGTTTAAGTAGCTTAGCTCGAATCTCTATTGGAAACGACGGAGCTCAAAAATTATTTTTTAAAGTAATTGCTGACTGCCTGCACGAAGGCACAAAGAAGAAAACAAATGTTTCAGTAATAATACTCCCGTCGCAGCAAACCTTCGTACTCAGAGAATTTCTAAAGAATTAATTTTTATAAGGGAGCTTATTTAATTTATGTAAGGGAAACATTTTCAAACATTTTATATAATTAATGCAAAAAGTACATTAAACATCAATTCAAGAGCTTTAGATCTAAGCGAAATGATCATGGGAATCACATCAGCATCCATTCCAGCAATACGCTTTTTGTTATTCTTATAATTATAGTCTAATATTTTTTTTATAAGCGTACCCTTGTTATAGTATAAAAATGTAAGCAAACATATAATCAATGGTATAAAATCAGTCAAAATAAAAACAAATAAAATAATCACATGAAAAAACATATGATTTATCTTAATATTTAATTACACTTGTAGCAGCAAACTTGCATACTCAGTTAATTTTTAAAGGATTTATTTTTTATATGTGGGCATGTTCTTCATAAGTTAAGGAAATTGTTGATTTTGAATATTTCGAGTAAATATTAATCTACATAAAGTAAAGTTTATCATTCATGATCTTATTTCTCAATAATTATTTATATTCTGATAATTTTTGACAAATGTATACTTGTTATAGTACATAAATGTCAGCAAACATATTACCAATCTACTCAGATCCAAGAAATCAAAACTAATCAATCCATCACATGAATAAATTAAATCCAATCATGAGGTCTGTATTATTATTTTTTTTAAATCCATTTTAGGGAACTTTAATGAAAAATGTGGGGTATTCATACCAGAATTTGGATAGTGTGTGTCCCTTCAGGGAAAAACAAAAGACAATGTACTGCATTTATCAGATCCAATATCTCAGTAGCCGATTGATGTAGAGTAATAATTCAAAATGCTATATTGTTTATTTTTTAAGCTGAATTCAATTCTGACCATTACGTTTTCATAAAATTAATAGAAATATGTTAAATCTTGAAAATAAATTTTATTTAGTCAAAAAACCACCTTAGAGTGTACCGATCTTGCTGGTTTTCGAACTTAAAGTCATGAATATCGCTTTAAATGTCTGTTCCAAATTTAATCATGAGCGTACTTTTTTACGAGAGTTATTGTGCCTACGGACACACACATATATATACCAAAATGAACGAACGTTGTTTTTGGGCTCTAGGGACCTCAAAACGAAAAATAACATGGTCCCGGGCTTAAGTCTCACCTTGCCGCCTAAGGTAATAGTTACTTTCCTATAGGGGGAAATTAGCTAAAATAATATGTTGGTAACTGTGTTTTGTAAAGTAATAGAAACAATAAAAAATGTTAAGAATGAATGAATGAATGAATGAATGAATGAATGATTAATGATTAATGATTAATGATTAAAATATTGTAATCATTTTGAATTCTTTTATATTACTATCAGTTAGCTCCCTACACTATTTAGTTTTATCGATTATTCGTAAATTGCGTTATTATTAAAAAAACTAAATACTCACAACCCCCTAAAAATGGTAAAAGTAGTTGAATTTTGTTTTATGATTTTTTTGACATTCGAGTAAGATATGGGGGGCCCCATCAGCTTGTCTTGCCCCCGGGCCCCCAAGTTTAACGTTACGACCCTGATTGTAATGATGTTTCATACTGATGATCTAGTCTTTGCCGCATGTTACTTACTTCTCACTGTATGAAACATACTTATTCTAACTATGTTTTATCCTGATGAATTATTCTTGGTCGTATGTAACTTACTTGAAACAATATGAAACATTCTTATTGTAATGATGTTTCATACTGATGATCCAGTCTTTGCCACGTGTTACTTTACTTCCCACTGTATGAAACATACTTATTTTAACCATGTATTATCCTGATCGATTATTCTTGGTCGTATGTAACTTACTTGAAACGATATGAAACATATTTCTTGTAATGGTGTTTCATACTAATGAATTACTCTTTGTTCTATGATACTTACTTGCCAGTATGTGAAACATTCTTACTTTAAATATGTTTCATTATGTTGGGTTATGCTGCTTCTGCGAATAAAATGTAGTTTTCACAAATAACATTTTGCCAATATTGTTAGTTACTTTAGGTTGTATGGTAATAACTGAATTACTTGCTATGTTATCTAAGTTTCATAATGATGCTTTGTTCTGTTTACAATTACGTTATTATAATAAAAACAAATTTTAAATTTTTTACCTATCTTAATATTATTTTGTAAAAGTTAAGTAGCAGACGTTTGTGAGAGTTAGGTAGATTAAAATCTCAACGATATGGCTTATTCCAGATTTCGACTAATGCCATTTAAATTATATGTCATATGATACTCAGATTTATATATTTGTAAAAATTTATTATTATTATTTAGGCCTAATTCACGATGTTTTAATAGTGTAATACTGTGGTAATCTTTTTGTTACATAAATAAATAAACTTGGATGTAGGTAAAACGTCTTAACTTTAAAAATTAAGCTATTAAGTACATTTTTTTAGCAGTCAGATTTCATACACTGCCTACAGATATCTAACTTAAATAATTATAAATAAGTAGTAAGTACATTGAAAATAAAACCTCATTCAATTTTTCTTGATATACAAATATTATTTACATATACATACCAACAAAAATATCAGTCTTTGCTGATGCCACTAGTACAATTATAAAAGATAAATTTCATCTTTAGAAAAAGCAATTAAATCAACATCAGATCATCTGAATGCTGTGTTTTGGAATTATGCTCTTATAAAATGAAAGTACAAAACAGTTTTATGCATTTTCAAGCTAGACATAACAGTAACTATAATTTTAATTTTGGTAATATGAATATTAATAATGACCATGAATGTCTAGGAATAATCTTAGAAAAAAATCTTAATTGAAGAAATCAAATAGTTTTTTGGCAAAGAAATTAGGCTTTTTCAGATTTCTTGTTCTGATTCTTTCAGAATCGTCAGAGCGCGGACTCGGTAGAGCGGTCCGCTACTACGTTTCATCTCGCTCGTTTACATACCCTACAAATATATTTTGTTGTAAAACCTTATATATTTGTAGTCTACATAAATTGACTAGTTTAATGATGTAAAAATCGTGCAGGTAAGACTTCCAAATATTTTTTAAAAAACTACAAAGTTTAATAAGAATATTTATTTTTGTGACATGAAAAAGTTAGTCGGCTACTACGTTTTAATTTTTGATCAGCCAAGTTTCGTCTGCACGATATTTGTAGGAAATCAAATGAACTACAAACATACTATTTAACTTTTCACCGATCTGGTCTAGTTTTTTTCGTAACGGGAGGCTTAACAGAGCGGCAATATTCAAACACGAGGGTGCGGTGCGCCATTTCATTGCTTAACTCACTGCTTAATCAAAATGTGACGACTTACTAATAATATAATACTATACACTGTTTTGGCTAAAACATATACTTAACGTTCATCACGTTGATTCTAAGTTAACTTCCAGAGGTTTTTGGGACTCATAATGATTAAATGTTCTAAAGCTGCATTTCTCACTTCTCTATTGGTACACAGAGAAAAATTACTAGTTTCACGGAGAAAAATCAATTGTTGAATCAACCAATGTAATTGCTGCTATATGGACGACTCATGTGATTGTTTTCTTTTACTATTATAATTTAATTTTTTTATTATGATTTATAATAATAATAAACATTTTCAATATAATCATTATAGTAGTATAAGAAAAACAATCACATGAGTTATCCATATAGCAACCATTACACTGATTGATTCAACAACTGATTTTTCTCTGTGTGATCTAACTTTGTTTATAAGTTTTTCTAACCAATATCAGTGATTGATATACGGATAACTAATCGTAAGTGTTGAGTTAACAAAATCAAATGAGTTAAAAATTATAAGTTGATACAACTTATTTTATTAGTTATGTTTACCAATAATTATATTGGTTGGTTCAACCGCTTTTTCTTTAATAGTAGAATTAACTCATGCAATTGGTTATTACAGCCTCAATTGATTAGTTAAAAAAAGTACATTGGTTACTTCAACCCACAACATTGGTTGTACTCATCAATTTTTTTTGTTTGTCACGACCCATTTATAATAGTTGAAATTACCATTCAAAATGGTTGATTTTACTTATTATAATAATTTATTAATGGTTATTTTGATTCAATCTTTAAATTCAGAGATCTAACGAACTAATTGGGCAAAATAGGTTAAGCTTGACATCACAGCATCATTACAGTAATCCTGGAAAGTAGTCAGGGACTATGTAGCGTTTAGATATAATGTATAAAGGATGAGCTATCAAAGAGACAGAACTGGAATTTGCAAAAAACTGCCTATTAGAACCTTGTAAAAACCTTGTAACCTACCAAATGCTCTAGCATTTGGTCTCCTTGTTTACCCACGCTTAACTGGTTGATAAATAATAATAATAATATCAAAAGAAGAGAATAACAAGAAGAATTAATTAAAAACATTAAGTTTGATAAATATGTGTTTATAATCTACCATTTGAAATGAGTCCCAAGAATCAGCTGACATAAAAGACTGATTTTTAATTCAAAATAAATATGACTTTGATTTTGTTTGTGTTTTTTACAGCAAATATAAATCCTGGAAAATGGACACAACTTAATTTTCTTTAAAAATTGTTATTTATTATCAACTATGTATATCATTTTTATTGTCAATATATTATTAAAGTGAAACTTCAAGAATGATTTATTTTATTTAATAATATAAAGGTCCTTCGACTTCACCAATTTTTAAAGGTAAATTACAAAACATTTTTATTGGCCTTAACGAACCGGATTATGAATCAAAACTATGGATAATTTCAACTGTTTAATCAAATGAACTTTCATTAAGTATTTTTTATTTTGATTTATTTTGAGTTTTTTATTTTTTTCACTATGCCTCCTAAAAAAGATCCTGAATTTAAGGCTTCAACATATGAGAGATCAACTAAATTAATAAAAAGGAGATTCACTACCGTTAGTGATTTAGTTAATAGTATAGTTCAACAATCTGAATCTCCAACTATTGTTCAAACGAAAAAGTTGAATGTATACTTAAATGAAGTCAATGAAAAGATGCAAAAGTTTAAAACAATTTATCAGTTAGCGTTAAATTTGACTGAAGAAGATTCTATATCTGATGACGCACTAAATAGTGATCAGGATGAAATCAATGAATTATATGTAGATATTAGTTCTTGCATTGAATCCTTTTTACATGTAGAGCAACCTAAATTCCCAGATTCATCTTGTGTCACTCAAGACGCATTTCCAAATTGTAGTTCGCAAGTTCGATTACCAAAAATTGAATTACCAAAGTTTAATGGTGACTTAGCTTCATGGACAACATTTATCAATATATTTGAAACCACAATCCATAACAACAATGCATTATCTAAAGTCATGAAGTTTCAGTACTTATTACGTGTCCTTGCTGATGAACCGTTAAATTTAATCCGCAACCTTAGTCTCACAGAAGACAACTATACTATCGCATATAATCTACTTAGAGATCGTTACCATAATAATCGACGCTTGGAATTGCTACATCTAAACAAAATTTTGGATTTACCACAAGTGTCTTCAACACATATTATAGGTATTCGACAATTTGTCAATTTATTCAATGAAAACACGCAAGCACTGAACGCGCTACATTGTGATGTTCAGGATCCTAACCCTTTACTTACTGCAGTGATTTTACGTAAACTGGACTTAGAGTTACGCAAGAAATTAGAAGGTTTTCGTAGCACATCAGCTAATGCAAATCATTCGTTGCCCACAGTTAAAGAGATCGTGGATTTTCTAAATACGGAATGCTCTCATATGGAAGACGCAATACTGCCTCCATTAGCTACTCGTACTTCAGAAATCAACTCCCCGCATTCTCGTTATAAACCCGCATCTAATAAAATCTCTTCAAAAAGAGATACACGCATTAATACTATTCGCAATCCTTCTCCCGCAGTTACTTCTCCCGCAGTTACTTCTCCCACAGTTACTTCTTCCGCACTTACTTCTCCCGCAAATACTCTCAACCACGCATCTTTGCCTTGTGTTATATGCAATGAGCATTCACACGAGATTTACGCATGTCCAATTTTTCAATCCAAAACACCGCAAGAACGATTTCAATTGGTGAAATCTAATCAACAATGTGTCTCATGCTTAGGACCCCACAAAGTAATTAATTGTAAATCGCAATCTTCATGCAAAATATGCCACAAACGTCATAATACGTTGTTGCACTTCAGTGTCAGTGCAGAGGAACATACTTCAAACAAGTCAAATGCAGGTAATGATTTAACAAACAAGCAATCAATTCCTTGTCCTCAGGATACTCAATCTAAATCAGACATGTCAGTTACTCTAACATCTCAGAATCAGGTTTCGCCTCCACCAAACAATGTTACTATATTACTTGGTACTTTGATGGTCAAAATACGATCCTCCGATGGTACTCCTCACATGTTCCGAGCATTACTCGACTCTGGTAGTATGTGCAATCTTATAACAGAACGTGCCGCTAATGTATTAAACATTAGAAGACACAAAAGTGACATTCAGTTATCGGGAATAGGTAATTTAGTTACCAAAAACAATGGTAAAATTGTAGTAACCCTTGAAACATTATCAGGTCAGAAGGTATCAGAACCACAGTCTATGTTAATACTTAACAAGTTAACTGTCGACCTTCCTCGTCTGCCATTGTCCCCGGATATCCTTAAACAAACACAATCCTACCATCTAGCTGATCCATCATTCCACATACCTGGACCCATCGATATTGTTTTAGGAGCATCCTTATTTCCAATGCTGTTCACTGGTCAACAATTTTCACTTGGTACTAATATGCCTCATGTGCTTAGTACTCAATTCGGATATGTACTCATGGGTGCTGCACCATGTATTCCTGTCCCTTCCGCATCATCTGTATCTACTACCGCATCTACCCTTAATATTTGTCTTCATGCATCCAGCGAAGCAGATTTACATACATCTATCCAACGGTTTTGGGTACAAGAAGAACTTCCAACCCTTTCCAAACGTTCACATGAGGAAACATTATGCGATAATCATTTTACTGAAACTCATTCGCGTGATGAACACGGACGATATGTTCTAAGACTACCATTTAAAGAGTCTTGTTCACAATCAGGCGAATCTAGGAGTGCGGCAGAAAATCGACTATTTGCTATGGAAAGGAAGTTTAATTCAAACCCTACATTTAGCAACTTATATCATGACTTCATGAAAGAGTACGAATCTTTAGGGCATATGTCTCCCCTATTGAATTTTGATTGCTCTCGCCCACACTATTTCTTACCGCATCACGGAGTGATCAAAGAGAGTAGTAGCACAACAAAGCTGCGAACCGTGTTTGATGCAAGTTGTAAAACAAGCAATGGTATGTCTCTAAATGATACACTCTTGACAGGTCCTAAATTGCAAAATAATATTTGCGACTTACTATTACAGTTTCGTCGTCATAACGTCGTTTTCTGTTGTGACATAAAACAGATGTACAGGCAAATAATTATTCATCCTGATGATCGTCACTTTCAACTTATCTTATGGAGAAATAATCCCAAAGAACCTATTGGTATATATGAGTTGAACACAGTCACTTATGGCATGAACAGTTCACCATATTTGGCTATAAGAACACTTCATCAGTTGGCTGATGATAAAGGAGAACATTATCCAGAAGCAGCTAACGTTTTACGTCATAATTCTTACGTGGACGATATAATCACTGGTGCTGACACCATTGATGAAGCCATTCTACTTCAATCACAATTGATTGAATTACTCAATAAAGGTGGTTTTGAACTGCGAAAATGGGTTTCCAATGCTTCAGAGTTATTGAATACTCTACCCCAAACACATCTTGAAGTACCAAAGTTTTTACGTAATTCAAACTTGCCTCACTTCAATGTTCTTGGTCTACAGTGGTCTCCAGCTTCAGATTCATTCACATATAATTTTCAACCAATATCAACTTCTAAGGTTCCGACAAAACGATCTGTCTTAAGTACTATCGCTCAAGTTTTCGATCCTTGTGGTTTTCTCGTTCCATTTATTATGTTAGCAAAATGTTTCATGCAGCTTCTTTGGACTAAAGGACTATCCTGGGATACACCCATTTCTGCTGATCTTCAACTACAGTGGAAAACATTCACTGATGATCTTGTGTACCTCCCAGAAATTGCCATACCTCGCTCTCTCAATTTATCGAATTCATGTAAAATTGAATTACATGGGTTCTGCGACGCATCGGAACTTGGTTTCGCTGCAGTTACATATGTAAGGTGTGAAATGTCTGATGCACAAACTTATACGAGCTTACTAATGGCTAAGAGTCGTCTAGCTCCTCTTAAACGAGTCACTATTCCTCGATTGGAATTATGTGCAGCTCATTTATTAACAAACCTTATTTCACACATTCAATCGTTGTTTCCAAACCTTTTCCACGCAAATAACACTACACTTTGGAGTGATTCAATGGCACTTACGTGGATACAAACTCCCTCTTATCAAAACGTATGTTGCGAACAGGGTCGCACAAATTCAAGAGTTAGTTCCAACAAATTCCTGGAAACATATTCCATCGGACCAAAATGCAGCTGATTGCGCATCTCGTGGGTTACGATTGACATCACTTATCAATCATAAATCTTGGTTTAATGGTCCGGAATGGCTCTCACATTCTTCAACAACTTGGCCATCTTCTATCATGATTCCTGTTAAACTGGATACTTCCTTAGACTTGAAACGAAATCCACTTCCTGTTTTTGTCAACACAACTAAAGAAGAATGGTCCTTGCTCACAAAGTTTTCTTCTTGGGATAGACTTCAACGTGTTACCGCATACATTATTCGTTTTGCTCATAACTGCCGTAACAAAATTCATCGTTCAGGCAGCTTATCTACACAAGAACTGACTGAAGCTCGAATTAAGATCTTTGCTATTGTTCAACAAAATACTTTATCTGAAGAATTCTCACTTCTATTACATAATAAAATCAGCACAAAACGAATTCAACGTTTGAAACCTTTCATAGGCAGTGATAATCTAATAAGAGTAGGAGGAAGAATTTCTAATGCGTCTACTTCTTACAATAGTAAACATCCGATATTGTTACCCAAGAAACATCATGTGGTAAACATTTTGATCGATCACTACCATCTTCAATCAATACCTTCATGCTGGTCCACAACTAATACAATCATTACTCGCCCAAAATGTTTGGATTTTAAGTGCTAGGAGTATTATTCGATCCCGAATTCACAAATGTATGGTTTGTTTCCGACACCGACCAACCAACACCACTCCACTCATGGGTGATTTGCCTTCGTCACGTATTAATCCAGCATCACCATTTCTTAAGACCGGGATTGATTATGGTGGACCATACACAATAAAGGTAACTAATTTAAGATTCATGAAACACATTAAAGTTTACATCTGCCTATTTATTTGTATGGTAACTAAAGCAGTGCATATTGAAGTGGTAACCGATTTGACAACAGAAGGATTCATCGCAGCTCTGACTCGATTCATTTCGCGACGAGGACTTTGTGCCGGAATCTATTCTGATTGTGGAACCAACTTCATAGGTGCAAGCAACACTCTGCGCAAGATTATGAAATCAATCATCCACAACATGGATTCTCAACAACGGATTGAACGATTTGTTGCTACACACTCTATTCATTTCCATTTCAATCCTCCCGCAGCTCCACATCACGGAGGTCTCTGGGAAAGTGCTATCAAGAGCGCCAAGCATCATCTGCAACGACTAATCGGTGACACAATACTAACACTGCCAGAATTCAACACATTAACAATTCGTGTTGAAGCTATGTTGAACTCTCGACCCCTTACTCCATTGTCTTCAGATCCTTCAGATATGTCAGCATTGACACCAGGGCACTTTCTTATTGGAAGACCAATTGTTTCACTTCCCGAAACAGATCTCACCAATGTTCCACCAAATCGCCTTAAATACTGGCAATTATTACAACAGTTTTTTCAGCGGATATGGAAAAGATGGAGCTTGGAATATCTACACACATTACAACAACGTTCAAAATGGATCTCAAGCACTTCCAATTTAAACATCGGAGATCTAGTTCTTGTCCATTCCCAGTCAAGTCCACTAAACTGGCCCCTCGGACGCATCTTAGAAGTCTTTCCTGGCTCAGATGGAATTGTGCGCGTAGCCAAGATCCAAACAAAAGATGGAACACTCGTCCGACCTGTAATAAAATTGTGTCGACTTCCCAACACATGACTCAGTGAATTTGTTGAAGTTTGGGAAACTTCAAGGTGGCCGGTATGGTTGATAAATAATAATAATAATATCAAATGAAGAGAATAACAAGAAGAATTAATTAAAAACATTAATTTTGATAAATATGTGTTTATAATCTACCATTTGAAATGAGTCCCAAGAATCAGCTGACATAAAAGACTGATTTTTAATTCAAAATAAATATGACTTTGTTTTTGTTTATGTTTTTTACAGCAAATATAAATCCTGGAAAATGGACACAACTTAATTTTCTTTAAAAATTGTTATTTATTATCAACTATGTATATCATTTTTTATTGTCAATATATTATTAAAGTTAAACTTCAAGAATGATTTATTTTATTTAATAATATAAAGGTCCTTCGACTTCACCAATTTTTAAAGGTAAATTACAAAACACTTAACTGTTTACGCCAGGGACCCTACAGAGAGTTAAGACATTTTTAAAGACAACCAAGGCCTGTTTGTGCTTAACAGCTGAGTCAAATAAAAAAATAAGCAGTAACATAAAAGCGATTTAGGTCTACTCTAACGTGGTCGGACAACCAAAGGCCTTCGAAGCCTGGAATGAAAATTTAACTTAGGAACTGGCCACAATACCTTAATTATGAAGATAATAATCAACTAACAACAAGTACAGTGAAATCCTACCTTCAAATTAATTGTAACCTGTTAACACGACAGCATCTCACGAACACTCATATTTTCAGTAATAACGGACACAAAAACTAACTTTGCAAGTGGCCACAGAACTGCTGATGACGATGATCACATTAGGCTATTGGGCTCAACTTATATTGTTATTATTAATATTTCTCTGATATACAAGACATAAAATGTATTTTTAAGTGACATAAATTATACTTTTATGTTATTATGTGGACAAGTTATCCTAATTAAAGCATAGCGTTAACTTGCGAAACGACGGGCCGCGCACTCGAGTTTGAACTTTGCCGCGCTGTTAATCCTGGCTTTTTCCTGAGAAAACTAGACAATTAGAAAAAATACATCAAATATAAAGTGGGAGGTTCATATTATAATTACCTACAACTTTCGTGCAGACGAAACTTTCCTGATCTAAAAATAAAAAAGTAGTAGCTGACTAATTTTCACGAGACACAAAGATTGAAATACTTAGTTTTTTTATCATTCGCAAGTCTTACAAAAAGGATTTTTACACCATTATGGGCGTCAAGTTATGCGGAATACAAATATATAAGGCTCGATGAAAAAAACAATTTTTGTAAGAGAATACGAGCGTGTAATCGAGCGAGATGTAACGTAACAGCGGACCGTACTGCCGGGTCCGCGCTATGACGTCATAGATAGGGGAAGCAGGGGAGGTAGCGTGGACACTTTTCTCACTCTCGTGAGCCAGTCCCTGTTTTCTATGGCCCCGGAGCAGCACCGTCGTCGTCGCTGCCCTCTCCTAATTTAACTTAACTGTAACTAGCAACTGGATGTAACTAGAACCTAGTAACTTAACTGTAAATGTAATGGGTTTAACTGTAACTAGTACTTGAGCGTAACGGAAGACCCATTAAAAGAGACCTCTGTTTGATTCTTCTCTGTGATTAGACACAGTTAAAAATAATGTACAGAACAATTTGATGGTATTTCAACGTAAGACCACACAGATAGTTTTGAACATAATATGTCAAATTACTATACGACGACACGCCACGAACCTCAAACGCCAGAAGAAGGGAAATATATCTACAGACTATGGGACGATCTGCAAGCAGTCTGGATCGTCGTCCAGTTTCAACAAGGCCGTTTCAGCCGACAAGTGTAAATATTAGTTTTTGTATTAAATGAAAATTTTCCCTTCAACACTTTAAAATAGACACAAATTATAAAAAATAAAATACATAAATATAAAAAAATATATGTTCGAGTCAAGCAAATCAGGTGCCAAGAAATTAAACTCGGTTGGACTCTGCATTGGTGTGTGGTAGTAAACGCACCCTTGCATTCCAAGTGAAGGATGTGGGTTGGCTATCACAATGAATCACAGATGTCAGCGCAGCTGTTGGTCTCACACTCCTTAATAAACTTCAATGTTACTATCGTTGGTGGCCTGAAAAAGGGGGTGGTACACTTTTCCGTAATTCATTATGTAAATGAGCCTATAAATGATGTTAATATTGATTATGGGGGTATTACATTTATTGGGGTTAATGAGCCATTAAGAGTGACAAATAAGTAATCAATTATGATAATATGAATCATAAATCATATTAACGAGGCATACCAATAAATGGGCGAGGGGGTAACACCTTCCTCTACACTCCTCTTGCAGAACCGGCCAATTATCCCTACTCACATTCTACTAACTCGTGCCATAATTGACCACATGCTCACATGCACACCACAATATTGAGTAATTTGTTCACATTGCTAATTTACTTTTTCACAGCTTAAGAGACTATTTCATTTAATATACTCACCAAGTTATCAGACTTGGTGAATTTTTTTATGTTACATTTGCCACCCAACCTCCTCTTAACATTAGAAAACCACTTAATTGAACTAATGACTACATATTATTAACAGGCTTAGGTTACTGATTTTTCGTTGAAATACTTGAAGACAAATATGTTTTAATAGTTTCATAATCACTGATTAATTTTCCGAGATAATGTTAAAGAACATAACCTTGAGGCCACAACAACATAACATAACCTTGATTGTATCAAGAGGTCTTAATAGTCTTGAATATTCTCAAAACTTATTATATCTATGAACCGATTGATTCCGATCCGTTCCATTAGGTTATGTTAAATATACACAGCTATTTGTTACACAAAATTTGCCTTATACTATAAATGAAACCACTATATGGTTAATAATCATTAATCACTTTATGCCCTTAAACCTTCTGTATTATTCTTCCCAAACGGATGCAGTAACTGAGTGGGCTGAGTAACCTATTTTAACTTGAGTTGGAGCATTCGAGTGTAGTGATAAGGTCAGAGGGGGAGGGGGCTTGGAATATAAACTTGTTATCAGTATTGAGCGTTCTTATCACTAATTTGTCAATAGCGGTGTTACTTCATTTCATAGCGTTGTCGGTGGTTCACTATAGCGTCTGCTGATAGTCAGCCACGTTCCTGGCCTTTTCCGTTCCCATTATTTTTCACAGTACTGCGAATAACATTTAAAGATAAAAATAGTTTTGGAAATGATTTATTGTACTCTTAAAATCACGATTATACCACGTAAAACACACTAAAATACGCAAACAGTTTATTTCATTCGCGGGTTTTTTTACTGGCCAAAAAGTCGCTGAACGTTGTGACATAAACCACCGGTATTATGACTCAAATGTCTCTTATATATCACCCATGGCATTAATTTTGTTATCTATTTTATTCTTTTCCCCCATCCTTAAAGTAAATAACGTTTTGTAGCAAATTTTCGGTAAACTTTCAGTAAGTTTTTCAGCACAAAAATGTGACTAACAAACACTTTAAATTATTCAGGTTACACACTAAAAATGAAAGAATGAATATCAACTCTTTTTTACTGACTTTTCCACTCTTTGAATGGAGGAAAATCCAGCCAATCCAAAAGATTTAGCGTTCACTCTTCAAAAAGTGAACTAGTGTTATCCTTTTAAAAAGTGAATATTACAACTCGATAAAAGATTGAGTCTTATTGACTGAAGAGTGAAAAATCATGCATTAGAAGAGTGAATATGGCAAATGCCATCTAGTGAAAGAGTGAAAAATCATCCAATCAAATAGTTCATATTCAATCATTAAATAAGTAAAACTATTAGATTTCCTTCCTAATTAACTGGTTCCTCACTTCTTAAGAGTGTAAGCCAATTCATTACAGAGTTAAACCACATATAATGATAGATATTAAAAAATATCTACGTAAACAAAATATTTTCCTCGATGACTGTGTTCCTTCCTACTAAATAATGTAAATACATTACAAAACACATTAAAAATATTTAAAAACACTGTTGATTGAATTTCATGCCTATTGACAGCGAAAATGTGCTACGATGTACTAGGTGTCGTTTAGAACAATGTTAATAGATGAATTTCATTGGATAATTACTGTCAACCCCCTATAAAAATAAATACCCCCATTGCAGCAGACCTGCATACTCAGCGAATTTCAAATGCAAAAAAATATATTTAAATCCAGCATAGCGAGATTTGACATGTTTTGGTAAGCTCCATAACAATAACATAGGGAATGAGTATGCAGGTTTGCTACAGATATATTAAAACTGGGTGGTTTAATTTAATATGTAGTAGATCTGAACTAGAAGAAGCGATTTGCCAAGTTTTATCAAGATATGTTGAGAAATAACCGAGATATAGATTTTTACTTATTTCCCATAAGGTTAGCATTGGGATAACGTACTGTGTTTACCACTTTCAATATCTCGGTAACCAATGGACATAGAGCAGTGATTAAATGTACTAATTTGTTTGTTTCTTTAGCTGAATTCAATGGTGTCATTAAAAATTTTAATACATTTTATTTTTCTATGTAAAAAACTCATTCTTTGGGGGTTTATCCCCTTTTACCCCCCCTTACAGTTGGCCGATCGGGCTGGTTTACGAACTCGTCCGAGGGATTACCATTTTACATGTCTGTACCAAATTTCGTTAAGATCGGACCATTTTTACGGCCGCTATCGTTCTCACAGACACACACACACACACACACACACACACACACACACACACACACACACACACACACATATATATATATATATACATATACATATATCCCCATATATATATATATATATACATATACATATATCCCCATAAATATATATATATATATACATATACATATATCCCCATATATATATATATATATATATATATATATACCCACACAGCACAAATGAATTTCAGACATATTTATGAAATAATACTTTTTAACTTATGCGAAACATAGCATGTTACATAATTGTAACCTTTCTGAAATGTGTAGATGTCATACCTCTGTATGTTTCAATTTCATGTTTTTACAACATAGCTTCGGGATAATCCTGCAATATTACATTTTTAATTACAGACACATTGCACACCTGTTTTTCTGTAACATGAACCTTTATACAGTGTGTAAAAAAGTCCGTCCCCCCCTCCTTAATTTTTTTGTTTGTTAAGACTAACAATTAACCTTTGGGGAATTATACTAACTTAACCCAAATTATTTTTTGATGTTACCAAAAATTTAGAGTGTCCACCAAAATCGGGGATTTTGGGGGCAACTCAAACTTTTCAAAGGCAAACCCCTTTTGTGTGACCCCTCATTTTAAAGAGCTTTCAAAAATAGATGAGTGGTGAAAATTTGAGGTTTCTATCGTGTTTCTATCCAAATTGACAGCTTGTCAAAGTTTTGAATACAACACATCCTTGAAACCTAGCGTCAAGGACATTTCGAGTTTTAATTCGCCTTTGGTGACATAAAAATGAAACGAGCCTGGGAAAAATGTTGTTAAATGAAAAATTAGTCTCTTTTGGTGATATTTAAAATTTTGAGTGTCCACCAAAAATGGGGGATTTTGGGGGCAACTCAACATTTTCAAAGCAAACCCCTTTCGAGTGACCCCTCATGTTAAAGAGCTTTAAAAAATAGGCGATTGGTGAAGGTTGGAGGTCGCTAACGTATTTCTTTCAAAATTTTCCAATTCTGTCAAAATTTCTAGGAGTCGTATTCAAAACTTTGACAAGCTGCCAATTTAGATAGAAACACGTTAGAGACCTCCAGCCTCCACCAATCGCCTACTTTTTAAAGCTCTTTAAAATGAGGGGTCACTCAAAAGGGGTTTGCATTTGAAAATTTTGAGTTCCCCCAAAATCCCCCATTTTTGGGGGACATTCAAAATTTTAAATATCACCAAAAGAGACTAATTTGTCATTTAATAACATTTTTCCCAGGCTCGTTTCATTTTTACGTCACCAAAGGCGAATTAAAACTCCAAATGTCCTTGACGCCAGGTTTCAAGGATGTGTTGTATTCATAACTTTGACAAGCTGTCAATTTGGATAGAAACACGATAGAGACCTCAAATTTTCACCATTCATCTACTTTTTGAAAGCTCTTTAAAATGAGGGGTCACTCAAAAGGGGTTTGCATTTGAAAATTTTGAGTTGCCCCCAAAATCCCACATTTTTTGGGGACACTCAAAAGTTTTGGTAACATCAAAAATAATTTGGGTTGAGGTAGTTTCATTCCCCAAAGGTTAATTGTTTGTCTTAACAAACAAAAAAATCAAGGAGGGAGGGACCATCAAATGTCAACTATTAAAATGTAACCCTGTTATGCATTTGCAACTTCAGGATATTTCTGCAATGTCACATAAAACAGGTACAGAAAGCACTCTCCAAAAATGTTTTATGCTAACATTAAAACCAGTCTACATACCTTTTATACATGTAACATTTTTTAGTGTCAATTCTTAACAGCTCAGTTACTTGATATCAAATTTATCTGCAAATAAGTGTTTTGACAGTATTTACATTTACCAAAGGCCCATACACCTTAAACATAATTAACAACATTAAAAATACAAAGTTATCACATACAGAGACAACTAGATTTGAATGGCTGCTTGGCACTGTGTTAATGTATTTTGTTTTGATGGTATTAAGTGAGAGTGTACGTGTTTGTCCATGACAAATTAAAAATTGTGACAACATTTTATTTGCCTGGAAATTTTACCTCTTGAGCACCTGACCTGAAGATCGAATAGTACATCCGAAATGTGTAGACCTTGTCATATTGACATAAGAAAAGCTGATATATACAGAAAAGTATATAACCAGAACATTAAAATATGAGTGTAAATAATTAATACACATTCACTTTTTACTATTATTTTGGGACCATGAAATGCCACTGAATTATGAATAACAAAAACACACTTATGACAGATATTTAATGAGTTTTTGTAATTAGTACGTCTATAAAAACATAATTAGCACATATAAAAACGTACGCATAGACATAATAAATTACGGAATAAACATCTCTTTATTTTTTTACACGGAACAATTTGGGAGTATCACGAGGAAAAAGATTTATAAAAAGACGAAATATTAATTTGAAATCCTTTATTTCAAGACCTAAACAATTAAGAAAAAGCTATAAAATCAATTAGGCCTAGCTGCCACCTACTGTGTCACCTTCTCATCAGGATCGTCATGGTCCGGGTGGTTGTTTGTTATGTCCTCTTTCTGAAAGAAAAAAATTTTTTAGAGTTCAATTCTTTACATCAGAGTATCAGAGTAAACATAATTAGTCAACAATGAACTAATACATTGATTCGTATTTTCAAAGTAAAATAATTCTGAAAAGGAATCATGCCATTCTCATTTTACAAGGATTCTAGGGGTTCAACCACCCTCTAAAACTTAAAAACAGTCAGCAGTTTGCTGCAAATTTGCTCGGGTCATTTCCCCATGATCGATCATTTTGCCTTACATGCGGTGGTATTACTTTTTATTTATTTTTTTTATTCCCTCGTATTTCATAAAGCAATTCCGGCATTTACCCAAGATCGGAAAAACGATCCCATTTTGATATTTTTTCGGTAAGGAAAAATCACGCCCAACAGACAGAACTTTCAGTCACCCACGGAATAGCGCTTTCAGTCACCCATGGAATAGCATTTTCAGTCAATATAGTGGTTTTACATAGTTAAACCCACAACAGGAAAAAAATGGCCCAAAATTTTGAAAGTTTTCGGTCAAATGGTTTTGACGTCCGAAGGTTCATTTCTTGGACCAACCCCTGAACCCGCCCTGATCCCTGGCTATCATTTGGGTATGTTGTTTACCTTGGTAAGTAGGTTTGTAAATGGCATATGTTATTCTTAACCCTGCAGTATATTTTTAAATATAAAATTATAAAATTGTCCAAAAAAATTAACTTTGGTCTTTATTGTCCGATTTGCCTAATATTTGGATATGTTGTTAAACTAAGCAAGTGAACTTGTAAATAGTATAAATTAATTCTATCTACCCTATATCTTTTAAAATATAAAATTACAAAATTAGGTAAAAATGCTAACTTTGGCCTTTGTTAACAGATTTGTCTAATATTTGGGTATGTTGTTAATCTAGGCAAGTGCATGTATAAATTATATATATTATTTTTATCTAGCCCTTATATTTTTAAATTTAGAATTATAATATAGGCCAAAAATATCAACTTTGCTATTTATTGTCTGATTTGTCTGATATTTGGGTATGTTGTTAACTTAAGCTAGTTTATTTGTAAATGATATATATTAATTCTATTTACTCTGTTAAAAAAATACAAAAATATGTAGAAATACTAACTTTGGTCTTTATTGTCCGATTTGTTTAATATTTGTATATGTTGCTAACTTAAGCAAGTGAACTTGTAAATAGTATATACTAATTAAATATAACCAATAAATTTTAAAATATAAAATTACAAAATACATAAAAATGCTAATTTTTGTATTTACTAACAGATTTGTCTAATATTTGGCTATGTTGTTAACCTAAACAAGTGCGTGTGTAAATGGTATATAAAAATTATACTTACCATGTATATTGTAAATAAAAAATTTAAATTAACTTTGGTCTTTATCGTTTGATATGTCAATAATTTGGATATGTCGTAGTATTAAGCAAATGCATTTGTAAATGGTATATATTAATCTTATCTACCTTGTATATTTTAAATAATAAAATTACCAACTTTGCTATTAAATGCCTGATTTGTTTAATATTTGGGTATGTTGTTAACTTAAGCTAGTATATTTGTAAATAGGATATTAATTTTATTTGTTTTTTATATAAAATTACAAAATTTGCTAAAAATATTAACTTTTATGTTTACTATCTGAGTTGTCTAATATTTTGTGTATGATTTTAACCTAGGCAAGTTCATGTGTAAATGGCACATATAAATTTTATAGGTAAAATAAACACAATGCTATGCTTTTGGCCACCCTTTAATGTTAACCAATAAATTGAAATCTGATAATCATAGTATTTATAAATCTAGCAAAATATTAACTTTTATATGCTTGCACGGGATAAAATTTTTGTTGTTATCGACATAAAAGCAAACATTAACAGAACTATACACAAAATACTTGTCTTTCTTTATGCTTGTTTGGTGTAGTCTTTAATTTATCCAATTTAATTTTAATTTTATAATTAAAATCAAACTTTCCACTGTTTAGTTCGTTCTCTAACCAATAATTGGAGGCATATAAGTTACGAATGTTTTCCATTTGTATGATATATCTTTTCCTATGCCTATGTCCCACCTGTTTGATAGCACTTATTAAAAACTCTGCACCCCCTTCTAAATCTGCCAACCTATTACATTCTCTAAATTTTACATCACCTTTTATGTCTTGCATTAACATAGCATTAGACATGTCCAAGTCTTCTTGGACAGGAGGGATATCTGTATAATCCCAGTTATTGTTATGGAATTTTAAATTTTCTATCTTAGAAAATGAATGACCAAAGAGTGTCGCTGTTCCATTTGTATTGAAGGTTGCTAGTGGCTTGTTATTGGGTAAGTATATTATGCCTAAGACGAACTTACCATTATGTACTGTGTATGGTAGCACTACATAACCTTCTCTATTCTTGTTTAATTCTACAAATACAGTTTTACAAGCACCTTTAACATAATGCATACCTTTTTGTCCATCCTTCTCTGCTAATACGCCTAAAAATGTAAATTTATTTTTATCATTTATCACAAATGCATATATCTTATAATGTCCATACTGTTCTAAATCCTCCCATCGTCTAGGGAAGTATTCTTTTAAGTTTTCTACCCTCTCCCTTACTTCTTGTTCTTTAGCCAATTGTTTAATATATTCCTCTTTAACTGTAGTTGTTGAGTCTGTAAAATATAGTTTTCGCTTTTTAGCACCCATGTCTTCTAATTCCAACTGTCTCTTTATGGAACATCTCTCTAATAATGGCTTAGAAAGAGGTTCTATTTCTTTAATAGTGCACGGATACAAGTTGCTATTAATGTTTATTCGACTTCTTGGAATATAAGGTATGAGGTTGGTACTTTCTACTAAACCCCATTCCTCTAAATTTATACCTTTAGGTATTGTGGAAAAGGGTGTATTTGATTTAGTAAAATATGTAGCTCCAGATTTTATATAACACTTATGTTTTACACTAATAGTATCGGGACATTCTTCTGTTATTTCTATATAATTTAATGGTAAGCAGTTAAAGCTAAATGCTGATATAGCATATTTTATTAACTTATCCCTCTGCACACTGTCTTCTGGAAACTTTAGCTGTACACCTGTTATCTTTCTTGTATTACTATTACCCCAATATGCATATTGTAATATATCGTTAAATACAAGGCAACAACTATTTTGTAGTTGATTAGCTACCTTAGTCCACATTTTATGCAATGGCAAAGAGTAGAATGGAGCGTTTTGGAGGTATCTCAAATTGTGTCTATCAAACATAAACAATCTCTCAAGGGTTCAATCTCTTTTCCAAAACCTCTACAATAGTTGTAAATTGTTGCTTCTAATCTTGTAATTCCATTCTCTCTGGCTAGTTTAGACGAGAAAGTATCTCTTAGTCTAGTATCCGGGCAGTTAACGAAATTTATAATATGGTTTCCTAAATTTTTAGTTACTCCCGGACTTGTTATTTGGCATATAAATTTATTATATATTTTAACCCTACTGTTTTCGTTAAACCATGTAAAACAGTCTTTACCAACACAATAGGTACTGTCTGTAATAATATTATATCCCTCTTGTATTTCCCCTGGGTAACAAAAATCAAAATTTTCTGTTAAATACCTACACATCTCCTCCTTATCAAAAACACCAGCCAAGTCTATTGTAATATCTAAGTCCATAAGGTAGTACATTTCCTTTTCCAGATCTTGCAATATTTTCGGCTGCTCTTCTAATAAATCACTAATTTTAACATTAGCAAGTTCAATTTTATAGGGAATTGCAATAGGATTTTTGTACTTTTGTTTAATTCTATCAATGTCTTTGTTTACTATTTGTGATATGCCAGGTCTTTGTAAGGAAAATGGTAGTTTTGCTACAACGCTATGTCGAGGTAACTGTTATAAGACCCACATATTTTCTTTTAACTTTAAAAGTATTTTTAATATTTGTACCACTATTACAGTTGGTTAAGTCTGTTATTTTAAATAGCATAATATTATCACAAAAAACGTCTGTTACAGGAGTAGTATTATTTAATTTTTGTTCGCCCTCACAATAATTTATATTTCCTATGTCTGTAAGAAGGTTATTAGTTCGAAGGTTTTCTAATAAAAACCATTTACCAAACCTTTCGTTTGTAGCTTTAATTCTATTTCCCAACAAATCGCTAACAGACTACATTTTTTATCTCTTTTTATACAGAGAAAAAAGTAGTGGGAATACATCAAAATTATGCATCAAATGTGGTTAATGTAATATAATGCAACGGTTGCTTTGTTATGTACAAACATTGTATCAAATATGAGTACAATGTCCCCCCTCCAGTTGTAAACGTCTGTAAACTGTTAAGACCGCTTATATATTGTTGTAGTTTATTACTTAACAGTGTGGAAAATCCATAACACTACCAAAATAATTGATTGTAATGTAGTACATATGTAAAACCAATTTGTCTGCAAGAGATGTTACCTTAGCAGAGAAGACACAAATAGCTTAGAGCACTGTTATCTTTATTATTTGATTTACAAGTGCCAGTCATAAGCATTATTAATTTATACAAGCCTTGTAAAAATTAAATTGATTTTACTATATTTTAGTAGTAAG
Organism: Flexamia atlantica; assembly: GCA_035578135.1. NCBI lineage: Eukaryota > Metazoa > Arthropoda > Insecta > Hemiptera > Cicadellidae > Flexamia > Flexamia atlantica. The sequence goes on along the minus strand of JAQJVK010000007.1, from coordinate 7,631,576 downwards.
CGGTGACAACAAACATTGTATTATATTACCTATCCAACTTTTAAATTTATATTTATTGACTAACAATAACGGGAAAAAATACCAAAGCAAGTACACATGTAAACGAAGCTATACAAAGAATTATGGTAATAATTGTTAGTAGTTACAAATAAAGTGTAACTTATTAGGGGCAAAGAAATTATATATCTGTTTAATAAAGTTGTAAATTTCCTGTTAAATGTCTGTTGGCAAGTAGACAATAGACGGAACACGTAATGTTTGTGTAAAAATATATGTTTGACTTACACGCTAAGTTTTACATAAATTTCCAAAATTTACAGACCTAGTGAAATTCCTGTAAAATTCACCCTATTCCACAATACCTGAAGGTATAATTTTAGAGGAATGGGGTTTAGTAGAAAGTACCAACCTCATACCTTATATTCCAAGGAGTCGAATAAACATTAATAATAGCAACTTGTCTCCGTGCACTATTAAAGAAATAGAACCTCTTTCTAAGCCATTATTAGAGAGATGTTCCAAAAAGAGACAGTTGGAATTAGAAGACATGGGTGCTAAAAAGCGAAAACTAGATTTTACAGACTCAACAACTACAGTTAAAGAGGAATATATTAAACAATTGGCTATAGAACAAGAAATAAGGGAGAGGGAAGAAAACTTAAAAGAATACTTCCCTAGACGATGGGAGGATTTAGAACAGTATGGACATTATAAGATATATGCATTTGTGATAAATGATAAAAATAAATTTACATTTTTAGGCGTATTAGCAGAGAAGGATGGACAAAAAGGTATGCATTATGTTAAAGGTGCTTGTAAAACTGTATTTGTAGAATTAAACAAGAATAGAGAAGGTTATGTAGTGCTACCATACACAGTACATAATGGTAAGTTCGTCTTAGACATAATATTCTTACCCAATAACAAGCCACTAGCAACCTTCAATACAAATGGAACAGCGACACTCTTTGGTCATTCATTTTCTAAGATAGAAAATTTAAAATTCCATAACAATAACTGGGATTATACAGATATCCCTCCTGTCCAAGAAGACTTGGATATGTCTAATGCTATGTTAATGCAAGACATAAAAGGTGATGTAAAATTTAGAGAATGTAATAGGTTGGCAGATTTAGAAGAGGGTGCAGAGTTTTTAATAAGTGCTATCAAACAGGTGGGACATAGGAATAGGAAAAGATATATCATACAAATGGAAAACATTCGTAACTTATACGCCTCCAATTATTGGTTAGAGAACGAACCAAACAGTGGAAAGTTTGATTTTAATTATAAAATTAAAATTAAATTGTATAAATTAAAGACTACACCAAACAAGCATAAAGAAAGACAAGTATTTTGTGTATAGTTCTGTTAATGTTTGCTTTTATGTCGATAACAACAAACATTTTATCCCATGCAAGCATATAAAAGTTAATATTTTGCTAGATTTATAAATACTATGATTATCGGATTTCAATTTATTGGTTAACATTAAAGGGTGGCCAAAAGCATAGCATTGTGTTTATTTTACCTATAAAATTTTATATGCCATTTACACATGCACTTGCCTAGGTTAAAATCATACACAAAATATTAGACAACTCAGATAGTAAACATAAAAGTTAATATTTTTAGCCAATTTTGTAATTTTATATAAAAAACAATTTAAATTAATATCCTATTTACAAATATACTAGCTTAAGTTAACAGCATACCCAAATATTAAACAAATCAGGCATTTAATAGCAAAGTTGGTAATTTTATTATTTAAAATATATAAGGTAGATAAGATTAATATATGCCATTTACAAATGCATTTTCTTAATACTACGACATATCCAAATTATTGACATATCAAACGATAAAGACCAAAGTTTATTTAATTTTTTTTATTTACAATATACAGGGTAGGTATAATTATTATATACCATTTACACATGCACTTGTTTACGTTAACATCATAGCCAAATATTATACAAATTTGTTAGTAATTACAAAAATTAGCATTTTTAAGTATTTTTGTAATTTTATATTTTAAAATTTATTGGTTATATTTAATTAGTATATACTATTTACAAGTACACTTGCTAAAGTTAGCAACATATACAAATATTAAACAAATCGGACAATATAGACCAAAGTTAGTATTTCTACATATTTTTGTAATTTTATATTTTAAAATAAACAGAGTAAATTGAATTAATATATATAATTTACAAATAAACTAGCTTAAGTTAACAACATACCAAAATATTAGACAAATCAGACAATAAATAGCAAAGTTGATATTTTTGGCTTATATTATAATTTTAAATTTAAAAATATAAGGGCTAGATAAAAATAATATATATAATTTATACATGCACTTGCCTAGATTAACAACATACCCAAATATTAGACAAATCTGTTAACAAAGGTAAAAGTTAGCATTTTTACCTAATTTTGTAATTTTATATTTTAAAAGATATAGGGTAGATAGAATTAATTTATACTATTTACAAGTTCACTTGCTTAGTTTAACAACATATCCAAATATTAGACGAATCGGACATTAAAGACCAAAGTTAATTTTTTTGGACAATTTTATAATTTTATATTTAAAAATATACTGCAGGGTTAAGAATAACATATGCCATTTACAAACCTACTTACCTAGGTAAACAACATACCCAAATAATAGCCAGGGATCAGGGCGGGTTCAGGGGTTGGTCCAAGAAATGAACCTTCGGACGTCAAAACCATTAGACCGAAAACTTTTAAAATTTTGGGCCATTTTTTTCTGTTGTGGTTTAACTATGTAAAACAACTATATTAACACTACTTACTTAACTTTGCTGATTTATGTCGCAAGCCTTAAACACTTTCACCGCCTCTTGGACATTGCCTCATCAAATTGTAGCTCTGTCAAATCTGGATGCCGAGCTCGTGTTGGTGCTGGAATTACAATGAAAATGAATGTTTAATATGTAGAATGTTGCACAGTGGTAAGCCTGAGAACTTAAGGATTACAGAACAACATTTTTAAAATGACTAAAAGGCATTTCAATATAGATATTTTCATAATACCATTTTATTATCTAAATAACTTAATATTTTGTTTTTTTGGAGGGTGGCGGTCTTTTACCTACCCAATAATACTATTCTTCAGCCAAGAGCAAACAGCTGCAGTTCCGTGTGTTCTACATTTTAATGATTGAAAATATCAAACTGAAACTGCAATACATGAATAATCAAGATCAAGATTATTCTATTGCATCAATAACATAAATCACCACAGCAAAACATCAATGTCTAATAACCTAAACATGATGAAGCTGTGAAGCATGAACTGAATTAAATAAAACTAAACCTTACAGTAAAACTAATTAACACTCATTGTTAAATTAAAACAATTTGATGCCAAAAGAACAACGCACACCTTAGCCTATTTCATATCATCCCCTATTATGAACTAATTTTTTTGTTTTTGTTGTTTATGTTTACATGGCACTGATAGAAAATGGCAAGCTCTGTGAAGTTTGTTTATGGTTAAGTTAGTTATCATAGTTCGCCAATAGTAGGCCTATTAGAAGTTTGTCACAGTATTAATTTATTATTTGATAAGTTTTCAGTTTAATGTTAGGGCCTAAGTTGTACATTTTAATGGCTAACTAAATCAAACCGAACATAATGACATTTTAAGTTGGAACTAAATACGATTATTTCATTGAAACTAAAAAGATAAAAAGTTAGCTGATTCAATAGGATATAATCAGAGATGATAAGTTTGACGAATTTGTAATCGGCATATTGGTAACAATTCAATATTTTCAATCATTAAAATGTAGCCCACTTAAGGAACTGCAGCCAACGGGCCAACAAGTTAGCTTTAACTGTACTTTCTTTAAACCATACATTCCTTTTCGACTTTAATTCAGTAATGTTAACTTAATGCAAAATTTTGCACACATTGAAAAGTGATCGGGACTGGATCTTTACTTTAGCGCATAAACGACGGGATAACTTTGTAAAAGACATATAAGGGCATAAGTTTGAATCTGCATAATTGTCAGGAGTGACTCTGTAAATATGATTCTGTGAGTAGTCAAGTAGCTGTTTCCTCTTCGCAGCCACAGGCCTATCTGATTGCCAGCCAGATCTTGAGCACTTCATAAGAACCAAAGTAGGCCCTATCACATTCGCTTAAGGTAACATTAGGCCATAAAATATAAGTGGTTCTGACTACTACAGCATTTTAGTATATGGAAGAAACAACAAAAAACATGTTCACGTTTACATTTGGGCCTACATATGATTGTTATATGAGATGAGCTACCGTCTATTACAAATTAACCATCTAAAACTAAGCCATAATATAGATGAGAATTTGATTGGTACTTACTTTTCTTCCACAGCTATTTTTCCCCACAGTTTTGTTTCACTTCTGTTAAATAATAAAAAAAAACGTCGGCAAGATGCAAACGACATTTGAAGAAGTAATCAATCAAATCCAAAAATGCAGTAGTAGATGTCGTTGGAGCTAGCTCAGCTGACATAGGCAAAATGATAAAAAAGTGTCGTAATTGTGACGTATGTGTGACGTGTTTTTGACGTATTGGTGACGTATTTGATGACGGATGTGTTACGCAGTGATGATGTCACTGAGGCGATGACGTGTAGGTTTAAAGGGGTGGGTTTTGAAGTGACGATGTCGGGGTGGACGGCGCGACGGCGCCGCCGAGAGGCCGGTTCGATGGGGGACGGGACACGCCGAGAGGACGGTGCAGAGCGCCGCGCGCCGGTGGTGCAGTGCGGCCGGGGTGACCGGTCGTACAACAATGCTTGTACTGTGAGTGGCCAGGTCGGTTATACATAGATGGTTTTAACGTAAGGTCGTATTTTCGAAGAGTTGCGATGCTGCTTAACAAAGTATGAAATATAGTCGAAATATAAGGAAAAGTGATTTTCCGACGAAGTAGTTTTACCGTACCGTCTAACAAAGTGTTACGTTTAGTTTTTTAATGCAAACCTTAGCGTCGTCGCCAAAATAGTACTGAAACTTCCCGAAGACTCTAAAATGAAATATATTTTTCCATATACGTACTTTAGCGTGCTCGCACTTAAGAGTCTTAGTGCGTTTAACATGGTGTTATGTTGAGTTTTGATGCAAAGCGTAGCGTCGTCGGCGAAAATTATACAAATCGTAGCCTAAATATTAATGTAACTCTCCGAATACACGAAAATCAAATACATGTTTACTATATATGCACTTGTGCATGCTCGCACTTAGAGTCTTAGTGGGTTTAATGTAGCGACGTCGTGAAATAGTGATAGGTAAATTTATTGTATTAAAAAATAAACCACCCAAACGATTATTGTTTTAGAAACATGTTTGTAACATACTTGCTTCAAACATATATTATATCCCTAGGGATACAGATAACAGTATTTTTTTAAATTAGCAAAATAGGCCTCCACATTTAATTTGATCGGTGAAGTTCCGACAGTAAATTCATCCAGTCAGTTGTGACGTGTTTCCCGATTTGCCCACCCCTTTTACATCGACCCAACTGGATCAATTTATCATCCAAATTCAGCGATCAAAGTTTAGGCCTCCAGTGACAGGTTTTGAACCTAGACACTCACACTTACACTCTTGGCCAGAGAGTGCAGGTGCGGTAGCGATATTGCTACGGAGACCTGTGAGATAAGGCAGAAACTGCCTTAGTTAACGCACAGTTATCGCGACAGAGCAGTTATCTTTTGCTTGGGAGCAGTCTCGGCAGAGTGGGAGCACATCGTTGCGCATTCTGGTAGAGGCAGCGTACAACATGTGTCCAACATGTTAGTGTCGCTGTTTAGCAGTAATTTATCAAACTAATTGCTTGGAAACATCACCGCTAGGTTTCTCTGTGTTTGTCTACATCGTCGCTTGGTTTCTCTGCCTATATTAACGAAGTGTTTGCTCAAATCGCCGCAGGATAGCGTGTGAGTTAACTTTCTGAAAAATAATATAATTTTAGTGGATATTTTTACAATTTATTTAAAGAGAGGCTACGAGCATAATAAATGATAGGATAGTTTACGTAAATTTACTATATTTTAACAACTTGATCTAACAAAACATCTAAGTATTGAAAATATGACTTGTATTGAAACATTTTTAATATTTTCAGACAATCGCAGAAAAAATCTTGGGTATTTGATAGTAGTTGCGAAACCGGGATTCTAGTACACACTCTCTAAAATCGAAAGAGTGAATACTTACTCTTTGTGAGTGACTCGTTCACTCTTTGGGGTAGAGAAAATTGAGCCACTCTGAAAGAGTGAATGTTCACTCTTTGAAAAAGTGAACTGTTTTCACTCATGAAAAGAGTGGAATATCCCCACTCAATGAAAGAGTGGGTCTTGTTCTTTACAGAGTGGAATTTTAGTCTTTAAAAGAGTGAAGTTCAACTTTAAAAGAGGGAAATCACCTAACCTCACTAACCTAACCTCTCATTGGCATTTATGAACTACAATTCTGAGTGACTGTGAAACCACCACTATACTGTAGTAGACTCCATGAAATCGCGAGCTTTGAAATCACTTAAACAGCTGATTCCCTATAATATTTATATTGGAAATCAGCTGTTTAGGTAATTTTTGAAATACACAATTTCATATCACAGAATGGTATTAAAAATAGTGGCAAACAACTATTTTTTAGTAAGAAGCACAAAATAAAGTAGCAAATAGTTATTTATGTATTAAGAGCGTAAAGTAGGTCTTTCTCGCTTGAGCTTAACAGTTACCGCGTGACGCGAAGCGGAGCGCATTTAGCTCAAGCGAGAAAGACTATTTACACGCGTAATACATACAACATTTTTCCTACAACTTCAGTTTTAAATTCCCAAACACTAAATACAATCACAGTTACTCACGTCCATTGTAGCTGAATGCGCCATTATGATTTTGAGGTTATAAACAATGAATAAAAATAAAGACATTTACAAGAACAAACACGGGACTTGAATTGAAACATATTGAATACATATTTGAGCTTATAAATAATAGGAATACGAATTCGTCATCACTTATTACATCCATTGTAGCTGAGTGCGCCAATTTGAGGTTATAAACAAGTCGAGCTCAGTCGGAAGCGGATGGGAGCGCTGTAGCGCACCGAGTAACAATGCAATCACATGCGAGCGTAATCACATGGCGAGCGTAAAATACTTTACGCTCGCTACAAAGACCTTCAAAGACTTTATCGCTCGCTCCTCAGTAAACAGCTGTTTTACGATTGGGTTTCGGTGCGTAAACTGACACTTTACGCGTGGTTGTGAGAAAATTGAATTATGTACTTTCATTGTTTAAGAGTGGTATTATACATTAAGTGAAGAGATGAAATAATCCATCTAGAAGTGGAAATCACTAATTTATTTTAATATGCCTTTATTTTGTCTAGAGTGATACTTCAGATTTATTGCAAATTTATAGATATTGACTTTACAGTGGATACCAGCCATTAGAACAATTAGTGCATATCAGATTTTTCTATACTTTATTGAATGAAATATCTTGATGACTGAGAGTCAAAAATAACTATCTTACAGTTGTTAAAAACCATCAATGGAATTAGTAACAATGTAATCTTATTACTTTTCATGAGTGCCTTTAATAATTTTATTACATTGGCGAATAAATCAGGCTCATATGGTTAAGTCCCAGAAACCCCGACCAAGTGAATGGGATCCCGGTTTTTAAAAGTTCTGGGGTTATCGGGAAAGGAGTAAAAAGAAAACCACAAACAGTTTACTTTGTTCCTATGTAAAAAAGAAACATTTAATTATTGTATATATAATACAAAAACCATAAACCTAAACCAACAACTGTTAAGCCACTGTTTGAGTGGTCTGTATGTGCACGCACGCATGCGTTGGAAGCAAGGTAGGTGTAGTACCAGTGCAATTTATTGCTCAGCAGGCTTCTCGAGCTATTCCAAATCCGAGTTATCAAAGTCCCGGTTTTCGGGACTCTACTGTAGTTAACTATTTATTGAAACAGTGAAAATAAAAATGCACTAAGCGAATTGGATTTTTTTCATGAAGGAATGAGTATCAATTACTAAGGTTGCAGGTAGTAAATATTAAAACGTTAATTCAGTTTGTTAGATGAAGAATGCCTTTCGTTATATTCCCACATGAAAATTTTAGTTCAGGTCTGACCAAAAAAAGGATCAGACCTGAAATCAGGAAATGGAACATTTTCCATTCAGTTCTGATATCAGGATCCATTCAGTTCTGACTAGTTCTGATTACCCCTGATTCAGGACTGAATGGAAAATGTTCCAATTCCTGATGTCAGGAACCTTCCTGATCAGACCTGAACTTATTCCTGATGTCAGATCTGTAAAGTTGTATTCATAAATATGTAAAAAATCCAAAAACTATAATAAAATAAATCCAATTGAGGGAATGCATTTCTACATGGTTTCTACACACTTTACCACTATGCAAATTCGATTGACCTATGTTGGGATTTGAACCCGGGACCCTAACCTTCGTAAGCAGAGCCTTTATCCACTACACCACCAGAACTGCTGATATACGCCACAGGGCAAAATGTCATCTTAACTACTGCTTTGGTGGTAAACATTAGGATCCAAATACAGTGCAGAGATGACCTTTGAGGACTGAGAACGAGTTAGGAAGTGCCTCCAATCACTTTTTCCCCAATCACACTATAATTATATTTTTTCAGTAAACAACTATTTTAAAAAGTGTAATGACAGAAACTTTTTACCTAATATTTATCACGTCTAATTGTTTAAAAATTATTCTATTCTACTCAAATGAATGTAAAAGGAATTAAGCTCTATGCGATAAGTTATTTAATAAATAGTTATGTGGTAAGTGTACGTGGAATTTTAAAGTAACGTGAAAGTGAAAGACCCCCGTTGCAGCAAACCTGCATTCTCAGCTAATTTCTAATGGAAAAGAATAGTTCAATCGAACATAGCGAGATTTGACTTGATTTTGACATTGAATCTATTCGAGTTGAAGCCACAAACCAAGTTTTACTATGTTGAGAAATAAGCAAGATATATAATTTTTCTCATTTCCCATAAGGTTAACATTGGGGCAACGTAATGTGTTTACCACTTTCAGTATCTCAGTAACCAATAGACTTAGAGCAATGATTCAAGGAACTATATTATTTGTTTTATAGCTGAATCCAATGGTTACAACAAAAATATTATAATAATTATTATTTTTCTATGTGAACACGGTGGATATGAGAAATGGCAAACTCATTTTAAGTGCCGCAAAGTTGTCATAACTATCAGGAAACAGCTTTGCCTAGACAAAGAACTGCAAATGTGTGACAAATTTGCTAGTGAAAAGTTGCTTTATTAGACCAACGGCAAATGAATGTCAAATTTGCTAGTACAAAGTTTCTTTTTCAAACCGATGGCAACTTTGTGGAAAAACAACCTGTTATGTGGGAAGGTGCTTTAATTTCCTGGGCAAAGACGCCCAGGCACCGTCGCTTCGCTGCGAGTGCTCAGGGGTGGATCCAGATACATTTGTCAGCTATATTTACATTTTTTCAGTTTTACTGAGTTTTAGATGCATACCAGCAATTTTGTCAAAAGAATATAATTTTCTTCACTTAATTATTTCAACTTTTATAACGCCTCATAAACCCTCTTTATTCCTTAGATAAATATTTTGAGAGACCTATTGAAATATATCTGTTTATCGTCATTCTGTTATTTCTGTATGCACATTTTTCCGGCGCAATAATCATTTTATCATACTTAGAAATTTTCAAATATATCATATTATACATCTTAAAATCTCTTAAAAAAAAATACAAAATCGTTTTACTTCAGCAATACAATTCTAGTCAATCGACAATACATTGGTACTGTACAGGAATATCTTTATGATAGTTTACCATCATGATGATGTTAGACCATATTATGATACATCCTGAATTCAAAAAATTCTGAACTCAACACTCCTGATTCAGGTACGATCAGTTATGATCAGACACAGAGGCCCTGAATTCAGGTTATTACTGAATCAAAACGCCGGACTTCAGAATTGGTCAGTTCTGATCAGACACTGAGGCTTGGAATTCAGGCCTGATTCAGGCTGATTCAGATTCCAAACTCCTGACTTCAGGAACCTTCAGTTCTGATCAGACACATAGGATCCGAATTCAGGCCTGAATCAGGCTGATTCAGATACCAAACTCCTGACTTCAGGACTGATCAGATCTGACATTTGCTGATTGATCCTGACTTAAACTGAATCAGATCTGATCAGGCCTGAACAGTCTTTTTCATATGAGTTAGATACAGTACACTCCTGATTATCCGATGTCTTCGGGACTGAGACTTCCTCGGATAATACGGAGTTTACGTGTGTTTTGAGGTTGGGCTGTAATAAGACCACTTCAAAATGTTTTATTAATGTAGTTTTTCCCAATAAATACGACAATGAAAGTCCTTTCGAGTTGTAAGTAATAGAATATTAAATAAAGACACTTGTTTCACGCATTATTACAATGCATAGTAAGAAAGTAAAAATGTATTTTAAGCTTAGAGCTGCCTCGGATAACCCGGAGTCTCGGATAACCGTGGCTCAGATAATCGAGAGTGTACTGTTATTATGAAAAGTTCATGAGGGAATCATTTGAATTTGTTGATGAAAACAATAATAAAGTAACATTATGCATTATGAAGAAAATTGTTTAAAGCGGAATAATGAAATAATTAAAACTCACAATTAATTTAGGTTTGAAAATATTTTTATTTTAACTATATAATAATACATTTATAATAATCACTAGCCATCTGTATTTGTATCATTTTTTGGGTAGGCCTCCGAAGATATATTTTTTCTTTATAATTTACAGTAATTCGTTTTTATTTATAGGTTATGAAGTTTTTACTTATAAACTGTAATGAATCTTGGTTTTTGTCATTTTATCAAGATTTTCCTCATTTTTTGGTCTGGTTAAAATATTGGTGCAGTATAGAAAGGTCAGGGAAGAGTCAGGGAATTTCAGTGAGATAATTTGCTAGATATCTTGTGGTAGGAATTGGAGACTCCTATTTTCTCAAAATTGATCGGAAAATAGTGTCTATAGGAAAATATTTTCTTAGAGCTTTTGACATTCTGTTCAAGAGTCATTATGGTTTTAATTTAGAATATTCACCAGAACTTGGTTTTTTTTATAAAGTTTTTGATTCTTGTGTTTACAAGATGCCTGATGTAACCACAAAGGCCAGTGTGGCTGTACTGGATGTATCAATTGCTGGACATAAAATCAGTAATCACTAACCAAACTGAAAACACAGGTTTTAAAATAGACAATAGACAATATTCTTTATTTACAAGACATAATTAATTGAAGCGACATAAACGTTCTAAGCGACATAAACTTCGTTTCGAGTTATCATGTGTTGAAAGTTGAATTCAAAAATTTGTATTTTTTAAGGTTAAAAAAACATACATATGGCAAAATTTCACTTCCTAGTAAAATTTTATGGACTATGGCATTGTTGTAGTTAATTCAATCAATCAATATGTGAATATATTGATTTTCCCTCACCAAAGTAAAACTTTCCTGACTTTTCACTGACTTTTTCATACAATTTTAATTTCCCTGACTTTTCCCAGTTTCCCCAATTTTCCCTGTTGCTAGACACCCTGTACCAAGAAGGGTTGAATTGGTTATCCAGCAGCCCTTGGCTCGTCTTCATTTGGATCAGTGCCTTCCTAAATAAGCAATAAAAAATTAATAACAAATAAATAAAACATTGCAGTAGTGTTCAGAATTCTGTAAAAGAGGGACACATTTTATTGAATTAAATGAGAATAAAATTTTCAGGGGCAAAACTTGTTTTACTAATTAGTGTTAGCAAATATCCCCTTAGGTCAAAATCAAAACATTAATTCACCATCACCAACAACAAACAAACAAAAAATTACAGTGTTCTCCTCAGGCCATACCAATTCTGCCGCTAAATTATACTGATGTCTTAGCCGAAACATACTAGATTGTTCAAAAATATCCCCGTTGCAGCAGACCTGCATACTCAGCGAATTTAAAATGCAAAAGAACATAGTTGAAGCCAACACTTCAGCGAGATTTGACATGTTTTTTAAGCTCCATAAGAATAACATGGGGAATGAGTATGCAGGTTTGCTGCCACTCAAAATGGATATATCGGGGATTTTAGACTATTAATCATTAGTTCTCATCTAGATGAAGCCACACACAAACCAAGTTTTATCAAGATATGTTAAGAGATAAGCAAAATATAGAATTATACTTATTTCCCATAAGGTTCACATTGGGACAACGTACTGTGTTTACCACTTTCAATATCTCGGTAACCAATGGACATAGAGCAGTAATTCAAAATACTAACTACTACTTCGGCCTGTTTTCGTTGGAGCGACTGACGCTCCGCGATCGTCGCTGTCGCGGGGAGCCGTTTTCGTTGGAGCGACTTGTTTTCAGCCACTCCGCGATTTTTCTTTCGCAGTTAATGCCACGCCACACCAGCGTCCACTGCTTTAGTCCAGTACGAGTCGTAGAAGCACTGAAATTTTGAAATTTGTGTTTGTAATCCTACCAGCTAATATTATAAATCCAAACGTTCGTAAATATATTTATTTCATTATTTGTTTGTATATGATGCCATCACGCCTAAATTACCGATAAATTTACGATTCGCGCAATTTATCTTCGGCCAAGTCGAGACTTTGTTGACCAACATGACTGGAGCCTGCAAGATCCAGAAAAACGTCAACAACACGGTGAAGGAGGGAATCCTCTCCCTATCCGTGTTGTTTGAGAAGCTGAAGCTCCTGCGCAGATCGGCGGAAGAGATCCAAGACAGGTACCACCACTACGTCAAAGACATTGAGGTGGCGAGAGACGCACGGAAGAGGACTAGGTCGCGGATCCACGGGCGGCTCCTCAAGGATGCCGTCCTCGCGGCCAGTGCCTCGGCTCCAGCCAAGCAGGTGCACAGTCCTAGTGAGAGCTCTGACGAGCATGTGCCTAGGGTTGTGCCGACGAAAAACAAAAGGAAGGCTAAGAAGAAACCAAAAAAGGCGGAGGCGGACGAACTGCCGGCTATCACGGTTACCAAACCCGATCAGGGTGCGGTGGCTGTGAGGCCGAAAGCCAAGCCGGGGGCGAGCGCTGGTCCATCTTCTGTGCTCGTCAGAGTGGCTAGCGGCCAGTCCTACGCGGGTGCTCTCGGGAAGATCCGAAAGGATTGTCGCGCGAGATTGTCTGCGCGAGACCGACCCCGAAGGGGGATGTTATCCTCCGGCTGGGGAAGGGCTCAGACAGGCAGAAGTTCGCTGCAGCCCTCGGAGCTGCTGTCGGCAACGCGGGCAACGTCATTGCCCCAGGCAAACCGGCCTGGGGCAGGGACCGGCAAACAAGCGACAACTAAAGATGGCGGTCCTCTACCTGTCCGAGGACGAGGCCGCCAAAGTGCTGAAACAAGGCCATCTTCGGGTGGGTTTTCTGAGCTGCGCGGTGCGCCTGCGAACCATGCTCGTCAGGTTTTTCAAGTGCCTGGGCTACGGGCACCGTCGCAGCGAATGCACGGGAACAGATTGGTCCGCTCTTTGCTTCAAGTGCGGAGAGTCGGGCCATCACTACAAGGACTGCGGCAACACAGTTCACTGCTTCCTATGCAGTGAGCTGCAACCGAAACCGCAGTGTGACCACATCGCTGGTTCCGAGGCATGCCACGTTTTTAGGCTTGCTCTGGAAAACGCCAAACAGGCAGAACAGCAACGCAAGTCCAAGCCGGCTAGAAGAAGAGGGAAGTAGTTTCCTCTTCTGACAGACTGCAGTACCCAGCATGCGGTTTTCCAGCACGGGGCCTCCCCTTAAAATAATGTGCGAAACAGTCCCGGGGGGAGACTCGCCCGGATCGAGGAGGTGGTTTAGTGGGTAGGGTTTCGGCGAGTCCCACACTCCGTCCGTAAATGGATTCCACCTACCTTTCCCAAAAAATAAATAAATAAATAAACAGCATTATTACTCTATGGCAGTACACAGTATTAGACAGGTTACTTATTAGTCTTAAGGTTTTTCAACATAATATCATTAAATAGTATATTTTGAATTATTTAATTACTATGGAGTGAAGTGAGACCTTTTTTCATTATTTGAGTAAATACATTTGCCTTAGATATCTGGGTAAGTGAAAAATTCAACCAATGTCCATAGCCTCCATGTGACTTTGAGGTTAGAAGAAATTTTCATGCCCAGTAAATCTATATTATTTCTGCAGTGGGCCACGCTTATATAAAAAAAGTTAAATAAATAAAATAAACAGCTAAGATGTCCTGCTCCATGTGTGATGATGAGCTACCTTCGGATGGAGACTTCGCCACCTGTGGAAAGTGTAAAAGCAAGTTACACTATACATGCTCAGGAGTGTCAAAAATACCTGGAAGGGTAAAAGCGCACAAAGAAAATCTGAGTGGGAGTGCGGAACCTGTAGAAATAGCGGTAGTAGAACCCGACTGACAAACACCGATAAAGATGAACCAGGAGATGCCACATTTCAGGCTCTGAAAAGTTGCTAGAGAGGATGTTCTGTCAACAAGAAAAAGTTCTAACAGAAAATATAGATGGAATGAAGGCTATTGTACAGAGTCTAGAGGATAAAATCAATACAGTAGATGAAGAGGTGAAGAAATTGAGGGAAGAGTCATCCAATCTATGAAAGGACTTGGAAAATGTGAAGCTAACCCTGGAATGTGAACAACAGTATGGAAGATCCAGAAACTTTATCGTTACCAGCATACCGCATTCGAATGGTGAAGATGTCAGTGAGAAGGTGATTAAACTAGGTACTCATGGCTATGGACATCACCATGAAGAAGGAAGAATTCACGGCGCATCGGTTGCCTTCGAAGAACCAGCCACCTCCGATCATAGTGCAGTGCAACACGAGAGCTGTAAGGGACATGATAGTTCTTAAGGCAAGGAAAATTAAGCCTAAGTCATCACTTATAAGTAGTAGTCAACCAGATAGAGCTATCTATTTCAATGACCATCTAACACCATACTTTTCTAACTTGATGACGAAAGCAAAAGGTCTAAAACAGAGTAAGGGATATAAATTTCTATGACTTAATGGCAACAGAATAATGATGAAGAAAGACGAAGGTTCAAGAGCAATCCAGATAATAAATGAGGCAGATTTAGACAAAATTGTTTAGGTGATTATTGAGTATAAAGGGTCATGCAGTCACTCATTAAATATAACCTATTAGGGAAAGGTTTTTTTATAGTTATTCATTTACTCTTTATAATATTCAATTTTCTTGTGATTAAGTTAACAACATTTTGCAGATTGATGACAATGAAATTGATGATGGGAATTTTTATTTATTTAGGGGTTGGGGAGTAAATGAGAATTTTTTCAAAGATAAGGCTAGTGAAAAGGAGTTATTAATTATTTGCACTAATATAAGGAGTTTAAGAAAAGACTGGGATGTATTTTTATTAGAATGTAAGGATGCTATCAATTATGCAGACATAATAATTTTTAGTGAAATAAACATGCCTCTGAAGAAGGCAGCATGTATGGTATTCCGGGGTTTGACACTATCATGAAATGTAGACCCTCAGGAGAGGGGGGAGGTATTTTAATTTTGTTCAAAGAATACATAAACTTAGAGTGGATTGATGTAGATTTTCATTCGGCAGAGTTATTAGTCGTTAGAGCCTCTCTTAGAGGTAAAAGTACAACGGTTGCTGCCTTCTATAGACCACCAAGTCAGAATGTGAATTAATTTAATAATGAATTAGAAGGCCTTCTTTCGTCGGATAAATTAAGTAAAGAATCATTTTTAGTAATGATAGGGGATATTAATGTGTGCTATCTAACCCGCATGTATGATCATGAAAATTACATTAAGTTTTGTTTACCCAAGAGATAATTAATACTATTAGGAAGCCTACAAGAGTGGAATTTTGTAATGGGAATTTAGTTGCAACTTGCTTAGATCATGCTAATGTAAGAATGTTTAATAGGAAATATAAGTCTTTCATTGTAGAAGAAAAAAATTGCTGACCATTATTGAACAGGCATAAAAATAGAATTGGATTCTTTTGATAATAACCGTATGCAGAATGAGATAGAGTATAAGGAGGTAATTATTACAAAAAGAGCGGTTGAACAAATAAAAATGCTAACTGGTGGTATATTTTAGATATTAAGGATCCAGAGGTGATTTATCATGAAACAGTAAGTAAGTTCTCAAAAATTTATAAACAATGTACAGTTAAGGTTAGGTCTAGTGATAAGGGAATGCAAAATCCAAGGTTCAGTAGCGATATTAAAAGATTAATTGACAGAAAAAATTACTTGTGGAAGTCACTTAAAAGGGATGGATGTAATATCATGTTAAGAAATTTGTTTAAAAAACCAGGAATGATGTAACTTATAAAATTCGCAACGAAAAAAGAAACTATTACTTCAAGTTATTTTCAGATAATTTTAGTGATAGTAAAAAAACATGGGACATAATTAATCAATTTACAAATCATAAAATTAGACCAAATATAGTACAATCAATCAAAACTAATTTTAAGGTAGGAGAAGAGGATGAGTTGGTAGAGTTAGCTGAGAGATTCAAAGACAACTTTAAACAATCTATTGAGAGCATCAATCAACAGATGTTAGGGCAACCATTCGACTTAATGCAAAATTTTGATGACGGAATGTACAATATAGGAAATAGTATTACAGTAGCATGAACCTAGTTACAATTAATGAAAAACGTTTATACTTTGCAATTAGTAAGCTGAACCACAAGTCATCAGCTGGACCTGATAAGATAAGACCCCAGGACATAAAAAACAATTTTGCTTATTTATAACTCATTTTGATGCATCTGATTAAAAGAGCAAAAATCTTGGAGCAATACGTATGTGCACAGTTGCAGTCTTATTTGTCACAAAATAATATCATTAACAAGGCTCAATATGGGTTTATACCTAAATGTTCTACAGTGGATTTGTTGAAAAAGCTTACTAGTGATATAAATGGAGCACTTAATGAGAACAAATTTGTTGTAGCGGTTGTGACTGACCTCACCAAGGCTTTTGACCTGGTAAATTATAGAATACTGCTTGTTAAACACAGAAACATAGGCATAGGTGGGAAACTATTAGTTTTTTTGAAAATAATTTTAGTGGACGAAAAATGCATGTTAGTTTAGGTAATACTGTAAGTACAGGATATGATCAAACATGTGGCCTAATCCAAGGAAGTATTATGTCTCCAACACTGTTCAATATCTATGTTAATGATTTCGCTAGCCTTAAGTTAAAAGGTTATCTTTTGCAATATGCTGATGACAATGTCTTTTATTCAATTCATACAGATTTATCGATTGGATTGGACAACATTCAAAAGGACATAGATTTAACAGTGAAATATTTCTTTAACAACTCTATTAAGATAAATGCACAGAAAACTAAAGCAATTATATTCAAAAACCCAAGAATTATTATAAATAGGATTTTGCATGTAAACTTATATTGTCATTCAAGAGAGTGTTTAGTTAAGGGAAGTAGGCCTACCTATTGTACGGTCTGTCAAAATTTGGACTTTCACCAAAGTATTAAACATTTAGGTATTTTTCTGGATTCAGACATGAAATTTAACACTCACATTACTACAATAACAAATTCTCTTAGGCTAATTTTGAACAAATTTTATAGGTTAAGTATTTTTTCCCTGTCTCCACAAAAAGAATTATTTATTTTTCAATGGTGCAGAGTTTGATTTGTTATGGAGTTTCAGTTTACTATCTGTCGCCTGAATATGTTAAATCTCAGTTAAAAATGTTTTAAGTAGGATCATTAAAGTTTTATTCAACAACATCCCACAAAATCTTTTGGGGATTTTATCGTTCGAATCACTCGCCAAATATATTGATTGATCTGTACAGGCGAGATCACAGATCAATATTTTCTTTGATGAGAAATATCGAGTGGTACATGATGTTGCATACAATTTGAGGCAGAGGCAGTTCAGAGCTCAAAGACATCATAATAATTATGATAAGTTAGTAGCAGAACACAGAATCCCAGCAATATTGAATTCTTTGCCTTCTGAGCTAAAATCTTTGACAAGTCCAAAAGAAGTTAAAGTTATATTAAAGGCCTATTTCATAAACAATACCTAAGAAATAAGATATAAATAGCAATATTAGTACAACTCTTGATAATACTAACAGTATGTTAGTTGGTTAGTACCTGAATTACTGTTAGTAGTAGTAGTAAGTTATGGAAAAATTAGACACTCATTGACACAAACACATGGTTAGTTTAAAAGAAAACCGAGAGAGGATTTAAAAAAATGTATAGTAGTTTATGCACCGATTGTATAATGAATGCCTATAAGCCACGAGTGAGATAATATCTCACGATATTATACATTATTTCCCGTGTTGGGCCGGGACAGAATGTCCAACAGTATCCCCTGCTTGTCGTAAGAGCCGACTAAAAGGGGAGGGGGACGCAATGGTCCTTTTTCGCGTCTCCTTTTCACAACTCCATTCTCCGTCTCATTTCAATAGCCCGGTTGTTTTTCTAAATCATTCCGGCCTACTCGCCGGGGTGACTCTGTGTTCTTCAGCCTCCACTGCGCTGGAGGTCTGGGACGAGCAGAGAGTACAGCTTAAAAACTGGGTTCTGCACCTCCCAGGCTGCCGGATAGTACAGGGGCCCGGGTCAGCTCAGCCAACTGACCTGGCTGCCCTATCAGCCGGCGAAAATCCCTTTGGCCGTGGCGGTGCCGGTTGGCGACCGGATAGGGCCCTGCTGCGGTCAGGGGGGGGGGGGCTCTGCCGAGGCCACTGCTCGTCTGGGACCGCCGGTGTTTTGGAGGCGGTCGAACACGGATATAGTTGCTCCGGCGATGGGTCGGTCTGCCTTTCTCATCGGGGTACATTTGGGGGGGTCAAACGCCTAGTATTGGGGGCCAAACCAGACATGATGTCAGCAAACGATAAAACTACGTCTGAAAAGTTGCCAGACTCTTTCCGGGGTACCCTAACCCCAACAGCTAAACCAACCGCTTCTCTGAGCGGGCTCACGGGTGAGGTGGCTAGCCCCTTCGAGCGATGGTCCCGCGTCACGAGATCGCCGCCAGGCCGCAACGTGACACCTGCCTCATCGGTGGCCAGAACATCTGTGGCCACCGAGAAGCAACCCGCTGGAAACAACGCGCCGATGCACGCCGACCCGTCTCCCTTTGAGGCGGTCATCGTGCTCGCCAGGCAGCAGGAGGAGGACCACCTCCAAAAGTGCTTCGCCACCCTCGCTGTCATGAAGGCCGCGACCGGCAGACAGAAAAACATCAGCAGGGATGTGCAAGAAGGCATCGTCCAATTGGAGGTCAGCCTTAACCACATCCTTCAGCTGAGGAAGTCTTGGAAGTCGTGCGAGTCAGTGACGGCATCGACGCAGACGACTCCGTCCTTGCGGGTCAAGGCCCAGCCTGCCGCTTCGAAGCTGGCAGCCAGCAGCCCCGCCCAGCCGGACACAGTGAAAAAGATGAGAGATGACGGTTCATCGGAGGACAAGGACTCCGAGAAATGGACCGACGTCGTCAAGAGGAAGGGGAAGAAAAAGAAAGCCCATCCCCAGAAGCCTGAAAGCCAGCCTGGTATCCAGGACAACAAGAAGGTGCCAAGGAAGAAGTCCCGCAAGCAGCGGCCGGACGCTCTTCTCATCAAGCCGTCGGAGGGGAAATCCTACGCCGACGTGCTGGGCGAACATCGCAGCAAAGCGAAGCCCGATGAGAAGGGCA
Source organism: Flexamia atlantica (assembly GCA_035578135.1). NCBI lineage: Eukaryota > Metazoa > Arthropoda > Insecta > Hemiptera > Cicadellidae > Flexamia > Flexamia atlantica. The sequence continues at coordinate 7,611,727 of JAQJVK010000007.1, read as the reverse complement.
CCGTCATCAAAGGTATGAAGAAGACCCGAGCCGGCGATCTTTTGGTCGAGTGACGCCTCCAAAAGTAAAGCCGCCTTCAGCGAGGACTTGCAGACCATCTTGGGGGCGAACGCGACCGTCCGTGTTCTCGAACCAAAGTCGACGCTGGAGGTGAGGGACCTAGACGAGCTGACGACCGAGGCGGAGGTGTCCGCTGCCGTCAAATCCGCCATCGGCGACAACGTCGAGGTGAAAACCTTTCTCTCAAAGGCTAATGCTCGGGGTCAGAAGGTGAGAATCCTGACGCTGGAAACCAGAGCACCTGCGAAGCTCCTGGAGAAGGGCCATCTTAAGGTCTGGTACGTGAGCTGTCGGGTGCGCGAAAAGCTCGTGGCCTCCAGATGTTTTAAATGTCTGGGGTTACGTCACTAATCGATGCCCTGGACCCGAGAGAAGCAAGCTCTGCTTCAAGTGTGTGGGCCAGGACCACAAGGCCAGCGCATGCAATGCAGCGTTGTCCTTTGTCCTGTGTACAGAAGCCGGCTTGAAGGGCGACCAGTTCAAGCATTCCACTGGGTCTGGTCGTTGCGGGCAGTACAGGCAGGCCATCCAGGAGCTTCGCTAAACACAAAAGAAATTATCAGTGTTCTGCAAATTAATATGCAGAGGAGCAGGACAGCAAACGACTTGCTGCCCCAATTCGCCACGGAGCAGGGTGCTGACCTACTGCTTCTCAGTGAGCAGTACCAGAACCGACGGTCCGTGCAGTGGTTCTCGGATCCCTCCGGCACTGCGGCGATTTGGATCTTGGACCTCGGGAAGGTGCCTGTTCTCGATTCCGGATCGAGCAATGGCTTCGTTTGGGTGAGGAGCAGGGGTTTCACTGTCTTCTCCTGTTACCTCACGCCTAACCAACCAATCGCAGACTACCGCCACATGGTCGATTCCATCGAGGATGAGATCATGAACACCTCTGGCGGGGTCATAGTCGGTGGCGATTTTAACGCCAAAGCCGTGGAATGGGGTTCTCCGCGGATCGACACTCGAGGTCGGGCCTCTGTATCCTCAACACGGTCGGCAATTCCACCTTTCGCCGTCCGGGGTGCAAAGAGACGATCCCTGACATATCTCTTGCCTCCGAAGGGATTGTCCAGCGGATCTGGGTGAGGAGCAGGGGTTTCACCGTCTTCTCCTGTTACCTCACGCCAAACCAACCGATCGGAGACTACCGTCACATGGTCGATTCCATCGAGGAAAAGACCATGAACACCTCTGGCGGGGTCATAGTCGGTGGCGACTTTAACGCCAAAGCCGTGGAATGGGGTTCCCCGCGGACCGACACTCGAGGTCGTTACGTCCTCGAGTCGGCTGCCAGGTCGGGCCTCTGTATCCTTAACACGGGCGGCATTTCCACCTTTCGCCGTCCGGGGTGCAAGAGACGATCCCAGACATATCCCTTGCCTCCGAAGGGATTGCCCAGCGGATCTCCGACTGGCGTGTCTGCGAGGACTACTCCTCCAGCGACCAACAGGCGATCCTTTTCAAGGTCCTTCCCGAGGGTGCGCGCTTGCGCGCTGAACCTGCTCCTCTGGCTCGACGCTGGAACACCAGTCGTCTGAGCAAAGAAACTTTTAAAAACGTAATTAAAGACCAGAGCATTGAGAATTTCATAAGCGCCGAAGATCTGGCAGCATCGACGATGCGTCTCATCGCGACCGCGTGTGAGCAGTCGATGCCCGGAGTTTCCCGCCGCCACAGGAAGAAGCCGGTTTACTGGTGGACGCCTGAAATCGCGGAACTCCGGAGGAGATGCCTTGGTCTCCGACGAGCTGCGCAGCGAGCCAGGAACCGCCCTGATGCAAATGCCAGATCGGCTGAGCATAGAGCGGCCCGCCGAGAGCTCCGCGGTGCCATCAACCGGAGTAAAGTCAGGTGCTGGAAGCAGCTGTGTCAGGATATCGACAACGACCCCTGGGGGATGGGCTACAAACTTGTAACCCAGAAGCTAGGGGCTCGCTCACCACCTGCGGTCATGGAACCACAAGCCATGGCCGCCGTCGTCGATACACTGTTTCCCAGCCACCCAGTTCGGCCAGTCAGGGAATTCGGAGAGGTAGGCGCCTTCCCAGTTTTCCGGGAAGAGGAACTCACCGCTGCCGTCCGATCCCTACGACCCAGAAGAGCGCCCGGTCCCGATGGCACTCCGGCGGAGGTGCTCAAGCTCGCTGCGGAGGTGAATCCAAGGCTTCTGCTCGATATGTTCAACGCGTGTCTGGCGGAAGGCGTTTTCTTTTCTTCGTGGAAGGTTGCCCGCCTTGTTCTTATCCCGAAGGCGAAGAGTACACCGGGGACCCCTTCTTCTTTCCGACCCCTGTGTATGCTCGACACGGCCGGGAAAGTGCTTGAGAAGCTCCTGCGCGTCAGGCTGACCGAGGCCATCGTCTCTGCGGGGGGACTTGTCCCTGCAACAATACGGCTTCAGATCCGGTCGCTCTACCATCGACGCTATCCAGGAGGTAGTTGAGGCAATGAGGATGGCGGAGGACCACAACCACTGGTCGTGCCGCGTGGTCCTTCTCGTTACGCTCGACGCGAAGAACGCTTTTAACTCCGCCAGGTGGAGCGATATGCTGTGGGCGCTTGAGCATACGTTCCAAGTTCCCTCCTACCTCCTGCGTATGATAGAAGCGTATTTGTCAGACCGCGTTCTGTTGTACGACACGACCGAAGGTCAGCGGCGTATTCCCATCACTTCCGGGGCTGCATAGGGGTCCATTCTCGGACCAGATCTCTGGAACGTGTCTTACGAACGCTTGCTGAGGCTAGACATGCCCGATGAGACCCGCATCGTTGGCTATGCTGACGACGTCACTGCCTTGATCGCTGCGAGGAACGTCGAGCAGGCAAACCTGAGGCTCAGCGTAGTAATGGCCAAGGTTAACGGGTGGATGCAAGATCACGGCTTGTCCCTGGCTATCACTAAGACGGATATCGTCGTCCTCACCAAAAAGAGGATAAATAACGTGTTCCCGGTGCAGATAGGTGACGTCACACTCGAGACAAAGCCTGCTGCAAAGTACCTGGGAGTCATGGTCGACAGCAGACTGTCTTTCGGCGTGCAGATCCAGCGCGCCGCCGACAAAGCCGCTAAGGGTGTCGCTGCCCTCGGTAGGCTTTTGCCCAATGTCGGCGGTCCTCGCTCCTGCAAGCGCCGCCTGCTCATGACTGCCGTCCTGTCAGTCTTGCTGTATGGGGCGGAGGTATGGGCTCACGCACTCGAGAAGCGAGTCTACCGAGACCGGCTTGCCCGAGTCCAGCGCCGAGGAGCTTTGCGGGTCGCTTCGGCCTACCGCACAGTCTCCGAGCCTGCTGTGATGGTGATCGCCGGAGTCATCCCCGTCCTCTTCCTCGCGAGGGAGAGGCAGGCGATTTACCGGAGGAGGCCTGAAGTGGGCCGGGAAACAGCTGCCAGGGAAGAGCGCGATCGCAGCTTCGACTCCTGGCAGCGCGACTGGGAAGCCGAGCCGAGGGGACGTTGGACCTTCCAGCTCATACCTTCCGTCCGACCATGGGTGGAGCGGCAGCACGGCGAGGTCGATTACTACGTGACCCAGTTTCTTTCTGGGCACGGGTACTTCCGAGCCTATCTGCACCGGATGGGCAAAGTCGCCAGCCCGGACTGTCTGTATTGCCCCGGTATCTCAGATACGTCCGAGCACACCTTCTTTCAGTGCGACCGTTGGCACGTCCGCCGAGCCTCGCTTTCATCTGAGATCGGCGTGATCGTCAGCCCAAACAACATCGTTGGAGCTATGCTCCAGGGAGAGGGCAACTGGAACTGTGTCAAGCACTACGTCCAGGCCATTCTTCGGGCGAAAAAGGTCGACCTCGATCGGCCTTAATCCTCAGCATTTCCCCACGGAGGTTGCCCTAGCGGCGTAATATCAAAGGCCTAGCCCGAAGTAATGTGTGAAACAGTTCCAGGCTAGTGTCCTCGGTGCCGAGGGAGGTGGTTTAGTCGGTAGTTCACGGGACATCGAGCTCGTGGGAGTCCGACACTACTGAGGGGACAACGAGCCCCTCAGTGTGCGTAAACGCATTCCACCTCCTACCAAAAAAAAAAAAATTATTATTATATTATTATAGATTGCTCGTGTTTGTTCCTGTCAAAGTAAGGAGTGGAAGTCATAACCACCCTCTCCCTGACCGAAATACAACAGTTATGCCACATAGCAAACCAGCGAGTCTTAGTCTAACTAAGCGCAAACTTGGGACCCCTTCCGCGTCGCCCGTGACTGCCGCGTCGCCCGTGACTGCCGCGTCGCCCGTGACTGCCGTGTCTCCCGCGTCGCCCGTGCCCCCTAAAACACCCGCGACTGTGACGGCTGTCGAACCGTCAGTTACGAAGACAGAGTCGGTACCAATATATGACGGCTCAGAGAAAGACACAACTTCTGCACCAACTACTTCAGTGAAACCGTCATACCTCATGACCTCCACTCCAATAATGAAAAACCCTGTTATGCAAACCTCGTCTGAGTACGCTAATATGAAGCATGAAAACGAGTCTCTTCGAGAAAAAATAATTAAGCAAGAGTTTTCAATCCGTGCTTTGGCAGACAGAGCGATTGAATTAGAGACTACATTAATAAAAATATCCGATCAAAAGCAGTTAGATTCGGAAAGAGACCCCAATATTTCTTTGTCTCCTGTATTACAGGAAGCAGAGGTTCAATGCGATCTTAATACGGTACCGGATTTGGAGACAAATAAAATCCTTAAACCTCATAACAATGTGGCGATTCAATGTGATATCCACTTGACCTTGGACGACTCTCCAAAAAACTCGGAGGATCTTGAATCCCGAACAGTGAACAACGAGGAGCTTATTTTAAGCATGAGAAACACAATTGAGGTGTTACAGGCTGAAATTGTGAGCCTGAAGAATGAAAATGAATCCTGCCAATGTGTAAAGAAAGACAAGGAATGGATTGTAATGAGGAAGAAATCTAACCAACCAGTGGAAACAAAAAATAGATTTAACGTTCTGACTAAATCTGATAAAAAACCGAACCCGATAAAAAATCCGATCGGCCACCCCACAAAAACCAAATCAGACAATGTGAATAATAAACACACATATAAACCAAAGAATAAGGAGCCTTACAGCAAAATGCAAAACAAAACAATGAAAACAGTCCCTTTTCGCTCCGTGGAAATCCATGGAGATAGCCATTCTCGTGGTATTGCTGGTCTATGTGCAGCATCAACTGGGAGTAATTGTAAATTTACAGGTTTCTGTAAACCATCGGCAGGCCTTCTAAACGTAGCCCCATCTCCGACTGTAAACGGAAGGTCATCAGAATGTATAATACTGATTGCGGGTTCCAATGACGTCTCTCGAGGAAACGAAGCTGTCATCTACGGTCAGCTCGAGAGGATTATCAGCTCTTACCGGGATAGTAAGGTCTTCCTTTCAACTGTGCCTCTTCGTCGTGACCTGGAACCTAACTGCAGTGTTAACGATGAGATCCGTATGTTGAACGCTTACTTAGACGAAATCGCTGCTCGCTCTAATGGAAGCATAATAGATATAAATAAAATTCCTCGTAAATATTTTACGCAGCACGGACAGCATTTGCGATGGCAAGGAAAACGCTTACTAGCAGACATTATCCTCGAAGCCATACAACATCCTATACCTCACACCAGGTGTTCTCAACAACTTGCCACCGTGAAACCTTCTACCTCAAAGATAGTTCCTGGCACACCCTCCCGGTCACATGACACCTACGCTGATGCTGTAAAGACGCCTCGCAGTTTACCAGCAGAAGCAGCCCAGACTGTTCATGCTGACTCTCGCTGCAGTGGCCCCGCACCCAGACTGGACCCGTCTTCGGAAATATGCCTCTCAAAATGTCAATCTGTTTCACCTCTTAAAAATGATTCTTTTTTAGGAGTTCCAGGGCATCCCCGGGGGCGGCTGAGGGTAGATTAGATTCGTGTTGCGCCTCTCAACCCGATGTAGAAATTCTTACTGAAATGTTTACCCTCGTACACCAAAATGCAAATCCTGCTACCAATAAGTCTTTACAGATTGAATTACTGTGTCAAGAGCTAGACCCTGACTTATTGGTGGTTTCAGAGCATGGCTACGTTGGTGATACCATAAAATATTTCACGGTGCCAAATTACGAACTCGCGGCATCTTTTGAAAGATTGCACTTTAAGAAGGGGGGTGTTGCACTGCTGGTCAAGGCTCATTTAACTTGGAAACCGTTTGCCATAACGTACGGCAGAGAAAAAGATTTCGAAGTCACAGGAATTCAAATTATGATGCATAATAGTAACAAGTACATCTTTGTAGGCTAATACAGATCGCCTGATGGGGATTTTGGCCCGTTTTTCGCGCTCCTTGAACGGTTGTTGAACGAATTACATAGGACCTCTACAACATTTGTCAGCAGGTGACTTCAATATCGATGTCCTTAGCCCCGATAAACTTGAAACAAGACAGTTTAGGGATCTCTTAGGGTCGTTCGGTCTGAGCTGGTCCATAAATGTTCCCACGCGAGTAGCAGCAAACTCTTCAACTGCAATCGACAACATTGTAACTAACAGTACAGATATTGCAGCCTCTGTGGTAGTCACCGCCATCTCTGACCACGATGCGCAGTTGGTAACGTATAACAGCTGTTCCCCTAAAGTAATCCCTCCACCCAAAGTTAAAAGCAGAATCTTCAATACCGCAACAGTAAGAAGTTTAAACGCCTGTTTAAAATTCGAAAGATGGGACTCCCTCAATTTTTGCGAAACGGCGGAGAGTACCTTTCAGGCCTTTCATGAAAGCTTCCTTATTCATTTGGACGTTTGTTGCCCCTTGAAAGAATTGAGACCGAAAATCAATCAGAGTAGTAAAAGAAGTACTTGGATCACTCAAGGGATTCTTGTATCGAGAGATAGATTAAAACAGCTTGCTATCACCGCCAGAAACGTAAATAACGAACAGTTCAATAATTTTTTTCGAATCTACAAAAGAATTTATCGAAAAGTAATTAAAGCAGCAAAATCTTTTGAAATAAAAAATAAACTTAAGTCAAGCAGAAATATATCTAAAACAGCATGAGAAGTTATAAATAACATCAAAGGGCGTAACGCTCCAAAGCCCATTTCCTTGAAAATCAATGACGACGAAATATGTGACCCTTCACTTGTCTCAAACACTTTTATGGAATTTTTCTCAAGGGTTGCTGATCCGCAGTCGGTTACCGGGAATGTAAATCAATTGGAAATTTTGAGGGCCCCCGTGAATCAATGGGGCTAATTCCAACTACAGAGGCAGAGGTGGCGGACGTTATCCGGAGGCTGCCCTCAAAGAAAGCCACAGATATAGATGGTGTATCAATACACCTCCTAAAACTGTGCGCACAGCATATTGTAGCTCCCTTGACAAAAGCAATAAATGCATCATTTTCAAGCGGGGTCTTTCCGTCTGCCTTGAAGCAAGCAAAGGTGATCCCCGTTTTTAAAAAGGGTGATCCTCTTGTAGTCGGAAATTACCGCCCCATATCTCTCCTGCCATCTTTCAGTAAAATTTTTGAAAAGCTTTTCCTCAAACGCCTTTTGGCATTTTTAGAACACCACCGCATCTTCTCTGAAGATCAGTTTGGTTTCATGCAGGGTAGATCCATTGTAGATGCAGTCAACGCTTTGGTTACGAAAGTTGTCGAGAATCTAGACAAGCAGCACCCCACTTTGAGTGTTTTCTTAGATCTCTCTAAAGCGTTTGATTGCGTTGACCACAGCCTCCTTATCTCAAAGCTTGAGCACTTTGGAATACGAGGCATTCCATTACAGTGGATACAATCTTATCTTGCAAGCCGTACGCAACAAGTCCAGATTTCAGATCAACTTTCAAAAAGCACGGCCCTTAAGTACGGTGTCCCGCAGGGATCAATACTAGGTCCAGTCCTTTTTTTGCTTTATGTGAACAACTTGTCATCTGCATTACAATCTGGCAAATTGGTACGTTATGCAGATGACACGACTCTCTGCTGCAGTGCTAAGTCTAGCTTGTTGCTAGAAATTGAGTCTTTTGTTGAACTTCATTCTTGTGTTCAGTTCTTTGAAAACAACAATTTGAAAATCAACCCACAAAGAAGAAAAGAGAAAGAAAGAAAAAAACACAAAGAAAGCTAAAAAAGTTTCTCGTCGAGAAAGAGTTTTACTCGGTGGGAGAATTTATGGATCGGGCTGAATAGGGGATCTTGCCGTACTCGGGGATGCACTGTGAATTTCTTTTCAGTTTTAACTTTTTTTTGTAACAGAATTATAAATTGTTTTTCTTTTGGTGCAAGAGTTGTTTATTTTTCAGGTTATGCAATGGACAATCAATACATATATATCAATAAGAACATTATGAATGGACGTTTGCTACACAATTGTAAAATTGTAAAAATGGCAATAAAGATTATTTTTATTATTATTATTATCCTCATTTAAGCATCCATGCTTTCACGAGCACCCGAGGAATGGCGCGCAGGTGCGATCCTGCTTTCAAAAGAGGCAAATTTTTAACACCTCTAGCTTTGAGTCTACTCTGATTACAACATGGGTCACCTTCACAAGTCCCATCTGACTGATCATCATTGTCTTGCTCATCCAGAGCAACTGCATCGTCCACAGTGAGCACATCAAACTTGTTATTCTCACAAACTTGGGGGTACTCAAACACACTCGCCTTTTTCAGCGTGTTTTGTTTCTGGCTTTTGTCCAATCAACATTAATGTGACGTGGAGTAGGTTTCCCCTATTTTTCCCTTTTAAATATGTAGATAAATATGTAGATTTAAAAATGTAGATTTCAAGGAGGAAGTTGGTTGAGACAAAGGCGGATGTATATTGTAGGAAGCGGGCTGGAGGTGTTGTGATAACAACGCTGAGGCTATTGCTCTGAGGGCAAGGCCGTCAGTAGTATACGGTCGTATAAATGGGGCAGACTTCCTGGTATCGGGGTCAGTGGGCCACCGGACCTGCAGGAGGGGTCAGGTGAGTAACTGCATCGAGGGTTCTTGATAGGGTTAGGCTCTATCGGGACTTAGGCTGTTTTTGGGGTTCTAAATTAGTAGGATTGTGATTTTGGGGTTGAAAGTCATTTGTTGGGGTTAAAGTCTCTTTGGGTAAAGTTCTTATTGGTTACAGTTTCGAGATATTAAATTAGTCTGGGATTCATTAGTCTGGTTTTAAAGTAATCCATACCGTAACTGCCTCCAGGACGTTTACCTGTAGATGGAATGGTAGAATTGTTGTAACTAGACGAATGAGTAAGGTTACCCACCAGAGAAGGGAAAATTAGGCTAGTCACCCAGAGAAATAGGAGTTAAAGAGTTAGAGTTAGATTATCGGTGAAACAAGGTTTTGAGAATAAAGAAAGGTTTGTCTGGGATTCGAATGTGTAATGTCTTTATTGAGGAGGCCAACCCTGAAGTGTTAACCATTTAAGAGAGAGGTATAGCTACGCTCCCAAGAGTTGTGGGCGGGTGTGTCACTCCAGGCGCTGTTATGTACAGGCGGGGTTTCACACACGTCACATAACCCTATCAAGACCCCCTCGATGCAGTTACTCACCTGACCCCTCCTGCAGGTCCGGTGGCCCACTGACTCCGATACCAGGAAGTCTGCCCCATTTATACGACCGTATACTACTGACGGCCTTGCCCTCAGAGCAATAGCTCAGCGTTATTATCACAACACTTCCAGCACGCTTCCTACAATATACATCCGCCTCTGTCTCAACCAACGTCCTCCTTGAAATCTACATTTTTAAATCTACATATTTATCTACATATTTAGAAACCTACTCCCCGTCACATTAACTTTTTTTTATCTAAACCTTTAGAATTCTCTCCTTAAGTGACTCACAAAATTTCCAGTAATTTGACACCTCAATCATGAAAATTGGTCTAAAATAAAGGTGTTGGCGAGCTCACTAAAACGTTATTTTGTTCCAAAAACCTTACATATTTGTAATGATTCCTTGCAAAATAACGTGGTTTGTGAGCTCCCCACACCTTTATTTAATTTTCGAAGAAAAAATATGTGCACTCGAGTTTAAACCCATATAACTCTGGAATGTATCATCCGATTTTACATTTTATATTAATGTTAAACTGAAGCTTTGTTAAATACATGTAATATTATAACAATTTAAAAATCTTCGGTCGAGCCGAAAATTTTTCATTTAATATAAACCATGAAAAGTACCGGTCTTTCCGATGGTCGGGTCTAAAAGTTGTAATGAGCCTAATTTGCACGGGGGTAAGAATTGGCTCATTAGGCCTAGCCTAGTAATAGGACTACCTGGGCTAGCCAGTGGGCCTAGGCCTAGCCTAGATTTCATCTAGCCTATGTCTAGCCTATGAAGGGAGTGTTGACGTTATGAATAAACACTACAATTTCCCTTACTTAAACCCTTTGAGTGATTAAGTAACTCACGGCATTGAGGTGGATGTTTATAACCCTAATTATCGCCATCGGAAGGCTAACCTAGTCGGTCCAGAAACTGCCGAATACGATCACTGATTTTAATTCGGAATCCTGAGAGTTGACACTGTTCACTACGATTAAGTAGTATTCACAAACAATTAGTGAGTCGTGAAATAAGATCACTTCTTCTAATTACATAATATTATGAACGTGACTGTTGTTGTTGTGTGTAAACAACGTACATAACCTCGAAAGACATCGTCACGACTGCGTTATGTGAGCAGACGACAACAGAGCCTGCGCTTTTACTTCTTCTCGCCAGCCAGGCGATGTTTACTGTCGCGGGAGAAGAAGAAGGTTGGCCCGGATGTAGCTTTTTTTAGCTTTTAACCAGCCGTTTTATCAACTGGAAAAAAGGCTGGTGAGTCACCCAACCGGAAGGGGTGAGCACATTGCGGGCTGATAACCCCTGGATTGACACTTGTGGCTGCGCTTCGGAAGTGACCGGTTCGTAATTCGAGTTCTGTTCTTGTGCGAATTCTTCCCCGGGACACTTACGCTAAGTGCCGTCGTATTCGACGTCATCCAATACATTTTGTATCAAGGTACGTCAGCGTCATTTCTGAATTTAAGTTAATAATTCGATCTGTAAACTTTTCTTAAAGTTGATCGTGTCGCAGGATAGGGTTCCAGACCTATCCTGCTCACCTCTAGGCTGTAACCGAGACTGGTTAATTTGATTATCTTGGTGCCAATTATTATTTGGTTTTCCTCTTGTGGTATTTTCCAGATTCTGTTTAACCAATTTAGTGTAATTGGCGATTTTACTGGTTGAGTTACTTGCTAGTTTTCCTGCTGTTGTAACAGGCTTAGTCTTGTCCAAACCTGCTGTGCTACAGGAGTGTAAGGTTTGTCCTGCTCATGTAATTGTTGGTCACTAGTGAAATGTTGTTTCTTGCTAGCGTAAACATTAACTATGGGTAACTAGTGTTAACTCTGAACATCTCACAGAGCTAGGGAAAACAGCAGAGGGCATTTTACTTAGTAGGTGTTTCCAAATTTAGTCTGTCCTAAGTTGAATGTCATCTAAATTGAATATAAATGAGCTCTCATATTTTAATATCTGATAACTACTGTGATTTCGATCCTCGACCACTGGAATTAACCCAGCGACCGAGCTGAGCGATTCCAAGGCCTCTGACAACCCGTGACGTTATTTCCTGCGGTTCGGTGTACTAGTGTAACCGATCAATTTATCTTACCAGGAAATTTCCGTCACAAAGTGAAGTTTAAACATTTATTTTACAAAAACTGTTGGAGCAAACTTTCTCTAATTTTTACTGAGCAATATTAGGTATATTAATAATTTATTCATATTGGTTCATAATTTTATCGTTAATACTTTATGCTGTTGTTAATTTTGTAAACGTTTACTAAAACCGCTGTTTACGGGCCAAAAAGTTCGTTTAAAATACAAGTGCGCTCGTCATTGAACGGTTATAAATAATAACACATCGTTGGAATAATCTAATAATATCTGTAAGTAAAACGATTTTTTATTTTTTGCCATTTTTTTCTCCCGCGACTCGCAAGGGATCGATACGACAATTCCCTGATTGAGTAGTAGACCAGTATTGAATAGTAGACCAATTTTTATGATTGAGGTGACTAATTACTGAAAATTTTGTCAATATTTCCTGAATGCTGTTAATTTTCGTTAAGGTGAAAAAGCGTTGCCTCATTGGGCATGTATTTTACTCACAAATAATAAATAAATAATAATAAATAATAAACTTTATTCACCAAAAAATACATAGCGTACAAATTCAGGTTCTGAAACATTCATATAAAGTAAAACACTAATTACTACATAACTAAAACTATACCATACTTAAGGTGAATAAAATTAGGTTCCCCTAGGCAATGCCCGTTTGGGGTCTCCCTCAATGCCCGTTTGGGGTCTCCCTCACAATATTATTAAAAATTAAGAAAAGGAAGAAAATGGAAACCGGACTATCAGCAAAATTATAGCATTTTTCAAATAAAAACAAAATATGTAAAACTTGCTTGAACTAATGAATACTACCATATTTAACGTAAAATATATCTTATCAAACAAAAAATATAAATAAAGGAAAAAATGCTTAGTAAACTAAAATCTGTTTGACACACAAAAACATTTTAAGTAAACAGCAACAACAACAAAGTCAATGCAACTTCTCATAAATAAAGCTCGACATTTTCTTCTCTCAGAAGCCATTCCTTTACATTTTTTATAGTAACTTTTATGTTTTGATTGGTTACAATATTTTTCTGTGCAAGGTTGAAAAAACGAGGTCCGTTATAACGATACGATTGTTTATAGAGGGTCATGTTTGGTCTAGGAAGTGACAAGGCAAGTGCATTTCGCAGGCAATAAGGTTTTTCTATAACTAGGCTGTAATCAGTGCTCCTTTTGAAAAATATTCTGAGAACCTTAAAAATATATAAATTTCGCAGTGGAAGTAATTTTAGTTTGAAAAAATAATGGTCTTGAGTGTTCAAATCTGCTTGCTTTCATTATTACCCTTACTATGTATTTCTGTAGAGTTATAATTGGCTTGAGGGTAGAAAAGTATGCCCCTCCCCAGCATGAAAGTCCGTACATTAATCTTGATCCCACCAAAGCATGATATAAATTTACAAGAATTTTCCTGGGACAAAGATCTCGCAAGAGGAAAAATTTGCGCACTGAAATATTGAGTTCATTTTTTAATTTTGAAATATGATTCTTCCAAGTTAATTTTGAATCTATAATCAGTCCTAGATACTTTATCTTATCCACTTGATTAATAAAAATTTTATTTTGACAGGTAAGGAGAGAGCACACATTGTGATAGCAAAGTTGGTTATTAAAAGTTATATTTCTTTTTACATTAAAAGTCATAATTTTAGTTTTATCACTTAATGTGAGAAAATTCTTATTGAACCAAAATTCAATGAGTTCTAAGTCCTGCTTCATATAACTTTGCAAATTTTCTTTAGAAACACTAGAATAACTAAGAGCAGTGTCATCAGCAAATGAGGTGACGGCCCCATGGAATTTTGCCTCACAAAGATCATTGATATAAATAAAAAAAAGGATCGTTCCTAAGACAGACCCCTGGGGCACGCCATATTAAATCAAACCAGGATTGCTAACAACCTCACCAATTTTTACCCTTTGATTTCTATTGCTTAAATAGCTACGAAACCAATCATGGGTTAGACCTCTTACACCAGCTAGCCACATCTTTTCCAACAGCACATCATAATCCACAGCATCAAACGCTTTAGTGATATCAAGAAAAATAGCAGCGGTTGCTTCTTTATTATTTAAGCCTTCATATATTTGTTCTAGAAATTTTAAAAGAGCATCCTCCGTTGATAATTTTTCCATAAAGCCAAATTGGTTTTTACTAAAAAAGTTATTAGTCATTAAAAATTTTAAAAGGCGTTTTTAGCAATTTTTTCAACTATTTTTGCAAATACAGAAAGCAAACTAATTGGTCTAAAATTAGAAAGATTGTCTTGTGATCCTTGTTTATACAACGGGATAACAATCGCACTTTTAAGGCAATCAGGAAATACACCTTTTTGCAAGCTTAAATTAATTAAATGAGTTAGTACTACTATTATGTTATTGGAAATGTTTTTTTTAAATAAAAGATGTCACATTGTCGAATCCTGAGGCTTTGCCATTTTTAGGCTTTTAATAATATCCATTATTTTAAATTCTGTTGTTGGAGTCATATAGAAGGATCTACTTATGTATTTTTATTTTATTTTGTCATTGAGACATTGTGTTGGTTTCCCTGACACACACAAATTATTTCTCAGTACACCAGCAATATTTAGAAAGAAGTTGTTAACAGCAGAAGCAATCTCTTGTTTATCATCAATAATTTTACCGTTATGATTTATTTGAGAAACATCAACTTTTTTGGAAGGTTCCTTGATTAAGTTGTTTACTAGTTGCCATTGTCCTCTTAAATTACCTGACAGGTCATTAAACTTGTTATTAAAATAATTTTCTTTGCAAATCCTTAACTCATTTTTTAAATTATTTCTAAACCTAACTTAATACATTCTTAATCTATTATTGCCTGGCTGTGCCTTCGTACTATTAAACAGCCGTTTTCTTATGCTATTTTTATTCAAAAGGTAGTCATTTAACCAAGGTGAAAGCTTTTTATCAAAACTTTTCAATTCAACTTTAATTTTACTTTCCTCAACAGCATTACTAATTATCTGAATAAAATTTTCAAAAGCTACAGAGACAGAATCTAAATCATAAATAAAAGAAAAATCGGTATTTAGAAGAATACTATTAAGTTTATTAAAATCTACTTTAACCTTAACCTTTGCTTGATCTTTTTGTATAACTTCATTCAAACCAATGCAGCACTTAACTAGAGAATGGTCAGTGATACCTAAACTTATTACATTAACACAATATTCAAAAATGACTTTTTATTTTGTTTAAGCGAATAAATATGTGATCAAGACATGAAAAACTATCATTAAAAATTCTGGTTGGTTCATTCACAACAGATTTTAATCCATAGCTAGACATAAGTGATAAGTATTTGTTTGTATCTGGTTTATCTACCAAAATGTCACAGTTTAGGTCACCTACAACAATCAAATTATCATGCTCCAAAAATGTTAACAAACAGTGCAAATCCGTGAAAAAGCTCGAAAGTGGTACTTCATGTAATCTATACACAGTTAAAATAGATAATCTAACTGACTGAGTGAGTTGCAAAGTTATCAAAAGGTAATCGGCTGATAAGACATTCGGCAGCGCTGAGACCACAGAACACTGAAAAGAGTCGCGCACATACACGGCTACTCCTCCAGTTCTGTACTTGTCATTACAATTGGTGAATTGGTTATAACCATCGACAGTATAATAATTTACCTCATCAGAATTGATCCATACTTCTGTTAAAACTAACATATCAGGCTTGTCATGCATTTTTTGAAGTTCGCCTAATAATATGTTAAAGTTGCTGCGCATGCTCCTGATATTCTGATTGAATATTAATAATTTATTCATAATTTGACTCGAAAAGGGTTATGACTCATTATAAATTTACAATTACATTACTAAATACATTTTTGCACCAATAAAAGTTATACAATTGTATGTATTCATGTGAAGACGTAGAGTAAAAATAAATTATAGGCCCTAAACAATATTGATAGGCTACCATACTGCTTTTAGACAGTAATCATTCAGTAGTAAATACAGTTAAATCATTAATTGTTGTTAGTAGTAAGTTAGTAATCATTCAGTTTAAATACAGTATATTACAAAACGATAATGACTTAGGCCTATTACAGTATTTATAATTTACATGTATTTCTTATGGAATGGATATTAATTTAATATTAATAAAATTAGTGCTTACCTTGTAAATAGTTGGACGAAAGTAGACATATTATGTAATTTTCTTACAGGAAATTTAATTTTTTTCAATTTTCAAATTTAATAAGGATAGTAAAAGTTGATAGTTTTCAATATATTTAGGAAAAACAAAAAATGGTACCTTCAGATCCCCTCCCTCCCCCCGCTCAAGGGTTACGGACGGGGACTTTTGATATGTTCACCTCCTAACTAGTCCAAACAAAGCTGCAAAGTCAAAAATTGTGTCCCAAAAATCCCTCTATACCTTTTCGTTGCCTGGACTAATAGAACAGTACGATTTGTTTGACATTTACCAAAAAACTAAACTCACCCTCGAATGTATTGGCTTTCTAAAAACAGGGCGTATCCCCAACATGATGTACATTTAGTTATTTACCAATAATTGACCAGAGAGAGCAATTGATCCAGTCAAATAGTCATAATGGTAGGTTTTACTTTTTCATATTTCAAAACATTAGGCTCCAGTGAGAACCTGTGTCCTCATATGGGCTATTAGAGTTATTCAGACAAAAAAACGCAAACTTCAACTTATCAGAAGTAAGCTGTTCAAAGTCAGCAGATACATTACGGTGACTACATAGTTATAACAAATGAGTCTACAAGAGTCCCAGAAAAACGTATCCATCTTTATTTTCAATAGTGGTTGAAATAGCCTCAAAATACGAATTTAGTGTTAGTACTGTCGTCAGCCCACAAGTTCTTCCTCCAAGCTAACTCAGATTTTTTTCTCTAACAGCAATACCTTATCATTAAGGACACTCAATTTTGTGCTTTGAATTGTTTATATAGAACATTTTTTATTAAAGGGGTGTTTTTATTAAACTTGCTGAATTATGGAGGAATTCATTTCAGAACCCTCTTTGGATATTGAGGATGCAATCCGAAGTGTATTTTTTGAATTAAATAGTTTATCAAACAGCAATCCAAACGTAAATTTAGATATGTTAACCACTGCAATTGGTTCACTAATCCAAGCAGTTGATGCTATTAAACTTGAATGTCAATCATCATCTACCATTGCGAATAGCTCACTAACTGAAATAGGTACTCTGACATCTTAGCTGGAGCAGGAAAAAGAGCTTAGACACAAGGATGTTAACCATTCTTTTGAGCTCCAAGATGCTATTGTGGTTGAAGTCAGTAGGTGGAAAAAAGAGTCCTTGAGTTGGAAACAGAACTAAATAATTGTAGCTTAAGGTATAATAGTTTACTAGCCGAGCACAATGATCTATGTGCTAAACTAGACAAACTAAAGAAATAAAACACTGCTTTATGTGACAAAACAAAATCCTTAACTGATGTTAATATTAAGATTAAATATAAGGTTGATACTGAAACTAAAGAATGTGTTTTGGCTAAACAAAAACAATCATGGAGCAGTGATAAATGGCTAGATGACACTATCTTAAACTCATATTTTAGTACTATGTCTGAAAGTGTAACCAATGGTAATGTAATTTTGTTGGGGCCTTCTGCCACACAGATTTTGAAGTTTTCTGGTTGTAAGGAAGTAGTAGATGTCATGAAGGTTTCTTCTTTTGATAAATATAAGCATATTCTTTTTTGTGTAAGCAATAGTAAGGATCCTGCCAAAGATGATAGTGGGACTCATTGGAGCCTGCTATTTTGCGACATCCAAGCTAGTAAAGCTTATCACTTTGACTCACTCAAGGGTAGAAACTGTGACTCGGCAACTTTGGTTGCATGTAAATTAAATATACCTAAGACAAACGTTTTTGAGGAGTCTTGTTTGAAGCAGAAAAACTCTTGCGAATGTGGGATCCATGTGTTAAGTAATGCAAAGCTTATTTTATCCTATTATTGTATTGGTGATAAGGGATTAACTCCATTTCATGTTTGACCGTTTCATGTATGACCGTTGCTTTTCTGGTAGCAATGCAAATGATTTTCAGAAACCCTGTAATTCGATAAATAATGAAGTTCGCCCCCTAAAGGTTAAGTTATTAAGGAAAACTGCAGACAGTAACTGGGTGATTGTTAAAAACAAAAGGAACAAAGCTTTAAAAAGTAAACCTGAATCAAGTTGTATTCTTACGCGTAACAAATTTTATGTGCTAAGTTCGGTTAGTGTGAAAGACGATTCTTAGGCTGTTGACGCCAATGACAGTGTTGTTGCGGCTAGTGCAAAGGACAATTCTCGAGCCATTGTTGACTCAAGCGACAGTGTTGTTGGTAAGGAAGTAATCAAAACTAATGGCGCTAAACAGGTGCTAGCCAAGTCAACAAGTATAAGAACAGCCTCAACACAAACACCGCAAATACCAAAAACTGGCCAACAAAAGCTTACGGAAAAACATAATGTCAATGCAAATGTGATCTCACAGGTATCTTGTCCTCAAGTTCAGAGTTCAGATCCAAAAACTTCAAACTATGGAAAACGTAGAGTCACTCTTTTGTCGGATAGCCATGGGCGGCATCTATCTGGCATTATTCGAAGTAAATGCTCAAACACTTATGATGTTGTTGGTATTGTCAAACCTAACGCTAAGTTAAGTCAAGTTGTCGATAACTTTGAGTTTGTATTGAATGGTATGAGCAAGAATGATACAATTGTATTACTTGCTGGAACTAATTATGTTGATCCTGGTCACTGTAATGATAACATTCCCTCTCAGATTGAAAGTCTGTTGAAGAATTCCCTGGGTACTCGTTTATTTGTGGTTGAGTTGCCTCTCAGGCAAGATCAGCCTAGTTTGAATAGCCGTATATCGGCCATTAATGTTCAAATTTGTAAATTTTTCTCTGATTCAAGTCATGAACATTTTTGTCTCTGAATTCAATCTTCCAGCCTGTGTTCTACACTAAATTTGGCCTCCACCTGAATATGCTAGGGAAAAAACGTGTAGCAGAAATGCTTTTGAATATTATTTGTCCACCTTTGACTGCCAAGTCTAACTCCATTTAGGGAATTCCAGTCCACATAACCACAAGTGCCTCATTCAATGTAAAGTCAACAGTAAGAAAACACTTAATCAACAGTAGAAACGTTCAAAAAGAGAACTATGTCACAACCATCTCACAAGTCAATCCACAGCCAAGTAGCTATCCTTCACATACTCACATGAATTTTTTATGCCCAATCCTTTGGCCACCTCTACCGACTTAGTACACCCAGACTCATTGACTAAGGTCGGTGGCAATGTCCTTAGAATTGCCCATCAGAATGTTCAACGCATTTTGGCCAAGATCAAACTAGTTGAAATTTTTGTTGAGAGTGCTTCCCCTACTATTTTTTGCATGTCCGAACATTTTCTTCATAAAGATGAGTTGAATTCTTTCTGTTTGTTCGATTACACTGTGGCATCTGGTTACTGCAGATCAACCATCGATAAGAGAGGAGTTTGCATAATGGTTAGGGATGGTTTTTGTTACTGGAAAGTAGACGTCGAAAGGTTCTGTATCGAGGGTTTCTGCGAATTTGCAGCTGTAACCTTTGACTTAGAAGACATTTCGTACTTCCTGCTGGCTGTATACAGACCCCCTCATAAAACAAATGAATGCATTGTTGAGTTCTTAGAGCGTCTTTGCCTAACATGAGAACCATTGTTGCAGGCGACTTTAATATCGATTTATCTATTTCTGACTTTTCTTCCAAGAAATTTTCTGAGGATATGTTGTCTTTTGGCTTATATGATACAGTTCATTCGTATACAAGGGAATCTAATCCCTCATTGATAATGTATTTTGTAATGTAAGTCCTCAAACATTTAACACAGAGGTTGTAATGGCTGGTATATCTGATCACCATGCTCAGGTATCTGATATTAAGTTGGTCTCCCAACTTAATATCAGATATTAAGTTAGGAGACTTAACTTAAGTTGATTGTTCGGTGATGTTCCCAAGTTCAAGCACACAAGGTCTTTTAACGATGATAACATCCGTATATTCAAAACTCTCTTGGAAAAGGAATGTTGGGATCTGGTTTTATCTGCTCAGAATATAAATAAGGCATTTGACAGTTTTAATTCTACTCTGAAATATTATTTTGATCTATCATTCCCCTGCAGAAGAATAAAGATTCGCCAAAAACGTTTTTATTCACGAGTTAAGCTGGATCCTCAATTGTTGCAGATACGTGATGATATCTTTGATTTATTTCAATTTACAAAAAGTCTTGATCCACTGGACCCCCTGAAAGTTGTGTATACTAATCTTAAAATGCAATATAGGGCTGCGGTCAAAGCAGCAAAAGCAGAAAACGTTCTTGCTCATCTGGTCTCATCTGGTAGTAAGCCCAAGGCTGCCTGGGATATTGTCAATGAAAATATTCCAAATAAAATCTCGAATAAGTCCTTTAAAATACTTACGATATCCTCAGAGAGTGGTGACGTTCTCTCATATGCGAATGAAATCGCAAATACCTTTAATTCCTTTTTTAGTTCCCATGTTTTCCTTGAAGACCCTGTAGCTTTAAGCCGTCCTTTATTTGTTCCACCTTTCATTTTTCTCTTTTCCTGTATCCAACCAGTAAGGGTGAAGTGATCCAGATTATAGGATCTTTGAAATGTAGCAATTCTGCTGGTTTCGATCGCATCTCCTCTAAGCTACTAAAGAGTGTCGCACATTGCTTAGTGGGGCCTTTATCTATCATAGCAAATCATTCGTTCGCTGAGGGGAAGTTTCCTGATGCCCTTAAAACTTAAATTGTGAAGCCCCTTCATAAAAAAGGCAGTAGGCTAGACAGAAGTAATTATAGACTGATTTCCTTACCATCAACCTTTTCAAAGATCTGAGAAAAGTTGTTTTTAAATCGTTTAAATTCCTTCCTTAATGATCATAGAGTCCTTTTTGAAAAAAAATTTGTATTTAGTAAAAACTCTTCTACTATAGACGCTATGTTTAGTTTCATATCAAATGTATCAAAATCATTAGATGAGCATAATCATGTTTTTGGAATATTTTTAGATCTGAGCAAGGCATTTGACATGGTAAATCATAAATTACTCTTAAAAAAGTTAGAACATTTGGGAATTAGAGGCAATGCTCTTAGATGGGTTTTCTCGTATTTGGAAGGCAGGAAGCAGGTAGTGGAAGTACCATTTTAGATAGTATAGGGTGCGTATCATCTGTCAGATCAAGTCACATACTTGTTACTAGCGGGGTTCCACAAGGCTCCGTGCTCGAACCAGTCCTTTTTCTGTTATTTGTCAATGACATGAAATCGAGTGTATCAAACGTCGACCTCTGCCTTTTCGCTGATGATACGTCGTTGAACATCAGTAGTGGTTCTCGTGAAAATCTTGAGATTGAGTCTTTCATCCAAAGTAATTTTCTTGTCCAGTGGATGGCAGAGAATAACCTTTCTGTAAATACTGAGAAAACACTCTTCGTGGATTTTAAATTGCGAGATCCTCTTGGTGACACTTCAACATTGCTCTTAGGTGACAATGAAATTCAATCTTGCCAGCAGGCAACTTTTTTGTGTTTGACCATTGATCCTCGCCTCGATTTTTCAGAACACATTCATAAAGTTTCACGTAAGATAAACATCCGGGGACCAAAAGATCCGGGGATCCGGCCCGGAGGACCAAAAGATGTTATGTTAAAAGGAGGACCAGATTTATATTCAAGTCAGAAAATTGTTGACTATTTGTAAGTATAGTTAATTTATTAAGGTAATGTATGAATGATAATTAATAAGAAAAAAACTGCTCTTTACATGTTTTAGGTATATTTAATTTAATTTATTATTGAAGAGTCTGGACACAATCATTGTTTAGTAGGAACACAAATATAATCATGAAAGAATATCACTTACTTGTCTTCATTGTTCTTACTTTGGTTGTGATGATAGATTGCCTTTCCAATTGTTTTATACATCTTTGTTCATCTTGGTAATAGTCTTGAAGCACATTATGCTATGTCCATTAGGTTTTGAAACTCACATAATCGTTATTTTTCCAAAATAATTTAAGACATTGTAGTATAAATTTAGAGCAGTTTTTTGTGAACAATGAAACCAAAACAAAAATAAAAAAAACATTTGCATAAATTAACAGATGGTAATCAAAGTAAAATTAAATAAAGTTAAAAAGAAAAATATTAAAACAAGGACATAGGAAGTGATAGACCAGCACCTAACAGCTGCATTTTCATTCTTCGCAGGCTGTCCAATTTTACAAACACCCAAGTTTTACTTACTGCCTATTATGCTTGTCTTTACCCTCACCTTAGTTATGGTATTGTAATTTGGGGAGCCGTGTCTTCAAGGACAAGGTCCCTATTCATTTTACAGAAGAAAGCGGTTAGGTTGATTTTGGACTTCAGAGAAATGATTCATGTAGAGGTGTTTTCACCACAATTAATCTGCTTACATTTAGTTGCCTGTACATATATGAATGTTTTTCTTTTTACTTTAAAAACAAACATTTCTTCCAATTTCGCAATAACAGTTATTACAACCTTAGACATTCCTTGACTTTAACCATTCCACAGCACAAAACCACATTTTTTTTAAAACAGACTTTCTTCAATGTAGTTAAACTTTTCAATTCCCTCCCAAATTCCAAAAAAAGCCGTATCAATAGAGGCCAGGTTCAAAATTACGGTCTTTTTTGGTATCCAAGGAATATTACAATGTTCAGGATTACCTTACTGATAATTAGGAGATATTTGTTTTTATGTTATATGTAAGAGTCATATACATGCACTGTATTTTTTATTATTTTTGTACATATGTTTGTATGATGTTTGTCCATGCTTCTTAAAGTTTATGACAGTAAAGTATTCTTGATTCTTGATTCTTGACTTATCTTACATTAGCGAGAGAAAACGCATTACTCAAACCATTATTAAAGTAGCCAGCACAAAACCACAAAAAGCACACAAGGTCAACCACAAGGACCCCAGAAGGACAACCTAAGGACCGCTATATATTACCCGCGGGTAATATATAGCGGTTTGTTTTTGATGGTCTATCTTACTTCTTAGTCTCGTATGTTTTAAAGTTCGGTCCAAACATAATAATAATGTGATTGTTATTGGTTTTTGGGAAAGTAATTATAAATTATCCGTAATTTGTTAGTGTATTTGTTTAAACAAGTTTATCATTTAAATACAAATTCGAAGTATTATTCTATGATACGAATACTACCAATAACCTAAATTTGTGTTTTGAATGAAAGTCATTAGTGGGGGAACTGACCGAGTCGTCTTCTGGTGGATGCAAGGCGGGAGTTCACTATCTTCAAGCAATGGTGAGTTTGACTTGCCCAAATATTGGGCGAACTATTTGCCGCATGAGGCCTTATGAGAATGACAAGAAACGAGTACATCGTAATCGTACCAGTTCATTCACCACATTCGTATTGGCCTATATTCACCCTCCAATACTTAGCTTTCCAGTAGTGAACTTCCACCATAAACAAACAATGTACATATGTCATATGTACGAATAGATGTTAATATAACGAATGACGATTTTCCTTGGCGAAGTTCATTTTGTTACTCATTGTTGTTTGTAATATTGGTATTGTATTAAAAAAAATGTTTGGTTGGAAATTCTGTTTTACTGGCCTAGTCTTTATACCTTTTTTATTGAATACTCAATTTGTTACAGTACACTCCGGATTATCCGAGGTTGTCGGGACCGAGGCAACCTCGGATACCGAGATTCTCGGATAGTACAGAGGCTGCTTATATTTTTATGAGGAATGAGAGTTACAAGACCACAATATGAAGTTTATTAGAGGTAAAATACTTGTTTTAGAGTATCTGCTAGAAATATTACACTATAATGTTGTTAATGGTAAATGTTCTAAATGAAAATAAAACAATTTAATAGAGTTAAGGATAGTTGAAATCAACATTTATGGCGTACATTGTTATGGCTGCAATCAACAAGGCAATAAAACTGTTTGAAGTGGAGCTCGATTAGCCAAGAATTTTCTTCAGTGCTCCCTATAAATTGCATGCTTGGACAAATCTCTGATTGTTAAATATAAAACATCCCCGATGCAGCACGCATGCATACTCAGCGAATTTATAACGCTTAAAACATGTCCCAAACTCACCAAGGTATTACATTTTTAATTTCTTCATAAGAATAGCACGGAGGATGAGTGCAGTATGCCATGCATGTTTACTGCTATACTAAATTTAAACATAAGGGATCTTACTGAAAGGGAGAAAATTCAAATATGCTTATATAATAGTATGGAACCTATATGAGAAACATCTTATATCAGTTAAAATAACATTTCACATTTCCTTTTAGCATCAAAGGATTCCTTGATTGTTCGACCAGTAGCTTGGTCCTAAACAAAGATCAGACCGTACGCGCACATTGCAGCCTCACTCAAACAGAACATTGTATTTGCAGGCACGATCGACCGTGCCGAGCAGAGGCCCGCTCTTTGCACAGCTAGTTTACATAACATTACAAAGTAAACAATGAGAAGATATGATTCAATGAGATTTATAGATAATATTACTGACAGGTTCACTTGCTTCATAAATATTTTATACGACTACTTCCAAGACCTTATTGTTTTTTGTTCAATTATAAAAGCAAAGATATATTAGCAAGGTGTTTAATTCCTGAATCATTATAAATACTGGTAAATAAAAAGGATCAGGCTAACTAACACTGAATATGTATTCTCTTTTTATATATTTGGCTTAATTATATTTTTGGGTCATATATATTGGCTTATTATTTATTTTTGGCATAGTGTTTTATAATATAGCAAAATATTACGTGGTAAGATGATCATATAATGATCAAAATTATTTATTGGAGAGTCCGTCCGAGAAGCATGCAGATAGCGGTCAAGAATTTTAGTTTACAAAGTTCGCCTATTTTTGAAAGAAACTCCAGATACACTCGATTGAAGCGACGACGAATAGTGCGTTAAGGGTCATGTGTGACCATATTGGCTGTGCCATAGAGTACTTTTTAGGAAATACTTCTCTAGTCCGCTCCATGAGGATCTCAATGTTTTTACCCGAAAATATAACTCCAACACAGATTATTTTTGCCGGCAACATTGATGGTTAATACTTCTTAGTCTAGAGCAAGCTCATGTATAGTGTAGTAATAATATTTTATGGTAAAAACAATTAGCCATAAATTGTATAAGTTTTTAGTATTCGTTTAGTTACTTGTTTTTTTAAAATCTTTTATTAGAAATTACCAGTATTTTGAAATTTAATTTTAACTTTAATGTGATCCATGTTTTGTTGGCAAACTCTTTTAGTATTGATATATTTTCATTGGTTTGTTCAATTTTTAGACCTATGCCATAGGCTTACTTCAGCACTGAATGTTATTTTATTGAAGAAATGTGTTCCTTATAACTGTTGTATTTAGTATCTTGATTTGTAAGATATTCTATGGCAAATATTGTATATATATATATATATATATATATATATATATATAATATACCTAATATACATAAAACATATATTATAGCATTGATATATTTTTGCTGAAATTTACTTTTGAAACAAACTGTTAGTGTTTTCATTTTGATTTTTGCGGATATTTGTCACTAATGATTAGCAAGAACAAGTTTCACGTTTCAAGATATGGAATCTAATTCTGCCTTCAGGTGAAAAAACAAGAATAAGGGAGATGTAATGTATGCGGTAAAAGTAAACATTAACCTCAACACTGTAGATATCGTTCGTATAAGTGTAACTTATGCTCCAAAACTGGTCATTTAAGTAAAGTTTGTCCCATGAAGAAAGAAAAAAATGATAGTCTTAATCCTAGAGTAGATAATGTTGAACAATTCGAGGATCTACGGAATTGATTATAACAAACTGGATCAGAATATACTGGTGCTTCCTGAGTATTCCTATAAACTGAACTTGCAGAACTTCTACTGATATCATATTGGTAGTCAGCTGCCTCTTTTGACAAAGCTATCTTACCGGCCTGGTCCAGATTTAGGGTTGTTGGGTCTTCCTCAAATAATCGATCCCCAATCTTACCGTGATCCATACCAATAACAAATCTGTCTAAAAAACGTCCCTCTAAATCTTGAGAAAACTTGCATGCACCTGCCAGTGATTTAATTCTGGCAAGCCATTCATTTATAGATTAGTTCTGTTCACGAGAAACGTTGTAAAATTTATACCGACAAGCAAACAAAGATATAGCAGGGGTAAAATACTTGTCGAATACACTTATTAAATCCTAATAATCAACATCTTCAGGAACCCTAGGCACAACCAAATTTCAAATTAATTGATAAGCCTCTTCAGTTAAACTGTTTAAAAAGAATGCACGCTTTTTCCATCTACCTTGATGCCATTAAGCAGGAAAAATTCTCTAAAACAGTTTCCAGTTACCATTAATCCCAAATTCATGTAACTTCCCAATATAACTAGAAGATTCAGCCATACTTACAAAAAAAACTATCAATGTGGGTTCTTATTTTTCGTCGCCATGTGGAATTCCTCAATTCTTCCTTTATAGTAAAATTAAATTAGCAACTTAACATTTTACTTCAAGTTTTATTCTGACAAATTCAAACATAAACAGAAAAATAAAAACAACAACCATCTGATTCAACATTACAAAATCACTAATACCTGATGAATATATTACAATTACAATAATAATAACAAACACACGCACGATCAGATTAAAGATCCCGAAATGTCGTAAAACTGGTTTTACTAATCGGTAATGGCAAACGTACGCAAAAATCAAAATAACAACATAAACTCACCATCACGAACACTGTTAGTTTATTT